>BPTQ01000002.1:231775450-231844681 GCA_019973895.1 Chrysanthemum seticuspe | reverse complement strand
CTGGATCAACACCAACCGGAAACTCCATGAATTTCTAGAAGAATTGTTGTAACTCTACCCTTCAGTCACCTCATTGAACTACAGCACTTGTTTGTGAGTGTCGTTTTCATTATAGTCCGGAACTTCGACAATTTATGTAGTTTCTCGGTTAGTATCTGGACATATTTACTTGTAAGTGTCCACCTAGACGAAGTAACAACCAGAAACAGAAACCTCGAAGTATTCCACATCACCGTCAAGAATGTGGGAGGTATGGTTTGAAAAAGTTCTACAGGGAGTGTATAAACAGGACTGACTATTTCTATGGTAGTCCAAAGACGACTTGAACCTCTGGGTTTTTCTTTCAGTAGAGAGGGTACCGTGAGTAGACTTTGAGAGGGAAGTATTCGAGGAGTTTGAGGGACGTGGTTCGAAGGAAACACCTAGGTTTTTATTACAGTAGGTGTATGTGAACGTGTTCTTATTACAGATACTTTAAGAAGAATTCCTTATCTCAAAATAGTTAACGTGGAGAAGATATTGGTACGAAGTCTGAGTTTGAGGAGCTTATGAAGGGAGAGTTTCAGATGAGTGCCATGGGAGAGATGACTTTCTTTTTGGGTCTCCAAGTTCAGCAGAAACCTGATGGTATCTTTATCAGTCAGGACAAATATGTGAGGGACATCTTGAAAAAGTTTGGTATGGAGGGTGTAAGAACTGCCACTACACCTTATGAAGCTCCAAAGACAAAGACCAACAATGAAGCAGATCCACCTGTGAATGTTCATTTATACAGGTCTATGATTGGCTCTTTGATGTATTTAACAGCTTCAAGGCCTGATATTACTTTTGCTGTGAGTGTTTGTTCACGACATCAAGTTACTCCACTGACTTCCCATCTCAATGTTGTTAAGAAGATCTTTAAGTACCTCAAAGGCCAACCACAACTAGGTCTTTGGTACCCAAAAGAGTCCCCTTTTAAGTTGGAAGCTTATAGTGATAGTGACTATGCTGGTGCTAATCTGGATAGGAGGTCCACCACTGGAGGTTGCCAATTCCTTGGAAAGAGATTGATTTCTTGGCAATGCAAGAAACAGACTATCGTGGCTACCTCATCTACTGAAGCAGAGTACGTTGCTGCTGCCAATTGCTGTGGACAGGTTCTTTGGATTCAAAATCAATTGTTGGACTATGGGTACAATTTCATGAACACAACAATTTTTATTGATAATCAAAGTACCATATGCATTGTTAAAAATCCAGTTTTTCACAGTCGAACAAAACATATTGAAATCAGGCACCACTTTATAAGAGATGCATATGATAAACATTTGATAAAAGTGGTCAAAATTCATACTGATAATAATGTGGCAGATTTGTTAACAAAGGCTTTTGAAGGACCAAGGTTTCAACACCTTGTGGTCCATATCGGTATGCTTAACCCTTAACTGCAAAGTTTAAGGGGAGGCATAGGCCTCAGGGGAGGCATATGCCTCAGGGGAGGATTTGTGTATACTTTGCATTTTGCTATGTAATTTTGTATATTTGTTTGCTTTTCTCTAACTCTAACTAACCAGCTAATGTAATCTTAGTTTGTGTTTCTTTGTTGGTTTGTGTGTTTCTCTGTATTTGTTCTGTTTTGCAGTTTGGTTGTTCATTTGAGATATGGTCAAGAAAGCTCTTAAGCTTGTTTCTACTGAACTTAAAGTGCTGAAGTGAGTCATTTGTTTCCTCTGAAGACAATGTACTGAAGTTATATGGTTCATTTAAAAGAAGTACTGAAGCAAATTGTTCATTCATTCATTCAAGAAACAGTTTACAGCTTACAGCTTACAAAGTACAAACAACATTAAATGCATCTACATGATCTGCTAATCCTAATCTATTACATATCATCTATTCCAACATCTAACAGACTGTTGGATATGCATGATCGCTCACATCTTTCACACTAGATGCTGGATATGCATTCGTGAAGTCTTGCATAACCACCCATTCATTCTATCTCGATGACTGGAGATGCATAACTACTATGATGAGGATGCTAAGGATCAAAATGGAGAGGATGGATTGATGCAAATCATGATGATGAAGAAAAATAATGTGTCCTTTGTGCTTCATCTATTGATTTCAACCAAAATGCAACCCATCTATTATCCTGAAGCATTTCCTCTATACGATGTGTGTTGATGCGCCAAAACCTGATGTAGAAAGACCGAGAACCACCTCTCTATCTTTAGGGAGTGGTGGATTTCTGGCTCGTGGCCTTTGTTGAGGCTGAGGTGCTGGAGGTTGGGAGTAAGATGTTCTCTCCTTATAGGAGTCATCAGAATCATCAGCAGATTCACTTGGATTCACTACACTATCATCTTCTGAAGAAGGGAGAAAGGGTGATTTCTTTGGTCGTGGATATGGTCGAGGAAAGTAATGAAGCCATGGGTTTGTATCATCACTTGATGATGATGATGATGAGGATGATGTTGTGAGATCTATGATCTCAGATTTGGTACTCATGTTTTATTGTGGTTAATTTTGGAGCATTGATGGAATTAGGGTTTGTTATGATATTTGGGGGTTTTTTTGATGAAGAGGTATGTGTGCATTGGGATTGTTTTATAGACGGTTTCAAGTGGTAATGAGATTTAATGCGAGTGGGTGAAACAGTAAAAAGATATTTACTGAAGCTTCTTGAATACGTGATATGTTTCTGCTGATAAGTATTCTTCAGCAGAATGGCTAGTGTTTCTACCGAAGTTGAAAGTGAAATTGTGTAAAAGTAGAAGTCCACATCAGCATTGGTCAACTTTGACCAAAATTGGGAAATTTCTACTTATTCTCTACTTGCATATATTCATCTCATATTAAGTGATTATCTTTTTACTCTCATTCAAAACACTTCCATTTGTGTAAATCGTAACCCTAACTTTCAAAATCTTTCATGGCGCTTCAATTCAAGCATGATCATAATAAGGTCGCTTTTCTGGGAACTGCTAATGGTGACGAGTTGTATAGACCGATGATTGAATTCTTACAGAGATCAAAGATTCAGTATGCACTAACACATTCTCCAAATGCTATATATGAATCATTGGTTACTCAATTTTGGGCATCGGCTACGAAAAGGAGTGATACAGAGATTGTAGCAAGGGTTGACGGAACAGAGTATGTGGTGACAGAGGAACTGATTAGAAGACAACTTCGTTTGAATAATGAACATGGAGTTTATCATTCTAATGTTGTGGTGGTACTTGATGGGCTTAGAGCAATTGGATATCAAGGTACTCGGACTGACATGTGGTTAAAGAATCAGCTTTGTCCTATGTGGAGGTTTTTGGTTCATACACTGCTTCAGTGTTTAAGCAATAAATCTGGAGGATGGGATCAGTTTTCGACTCAATTGGGATGTGGTATTATTTGTCTATCTCAGGGTTTAACTTATAATTTTTCTAAGTTTATTTTCGATAATATGGTTGAGAATATAACTAGGAAAAAGGGCAAGTTTTTGATGTACCCTAGGTTTTTACAGATGATATTGGATGTTTCTACCCAAACCCAAGCTTTTCATCCCATAGGAGTGTTATCTTCTAAGTTATTTGCTTCAATGAGAACTAAATTTGAGGGGACACATTTTCCTTTATTAGCCGCCATGTTACCTCAGGGGAATGAGACTGCTGATGCGGATAATGTTGATACTTTACCTTCTACCAATACTACTGATGTTAATCCTTCAGTTGCTATTGATGAGGGCCCTTCTGCTACTGCTGAGGCATCCTTACCTTCACCTAAACCTTGTCCTAGTCCATCTCCTATACAAGTTTATCTTGATGAGGTTCAGGTTAATACTGATAGATTGCCCACACCTAGTCCTGAAAGGTGCAATGAACCTCCCATTACCACTGAGGAATCAATTGGTTCTGCTAATAAATCTTCTGACAAAGGAAAGGAAGCTGTGATTGATGATATGATTGGTTCAGGTCTGGTAACTGAAGAAGAAAATCAAGCTCAAGCTAGGATGTTTGCTGATTATGAAAATATGCAGAAGAGTCGTGTAGTTGCTGAATTTCTTCAAGCTCAGTCTGATTCTAATTTGTCTACTGAAAGAAAATTAGAGCTTGATGCATTACTTCCTAAGATCACTGATGATCAATGGGATGCTTATACTACTCAAGGTGCATCTGATCCAAATCTTGCAAAACTTATATTAGGAGCATCTTTTGATAATGAGAATTTTGTGGATCAAATGGTGGCTCTTGGTAATCAAAAGAAGCAAGAAGCGGTTGCAAAGAGGAGAGCTCTTATTGCTCAAAGACATAAAGCAAAAATTGAAAAACCAATGACTGTAGCTCAGAAGAGGGCTCATATGAGGAGAGTTGTGAAGAATCATAGTTCTACTATTTATAACTCTGGCATGTCAATGAAGCAAATCTCTGCTTTGTCTGATGATGCTTTGATCAGACAGTATAATATGATAATGAAGTTTTCTTCATCTGGTTCTACTTCTACTTCTAAAGTGGAAAGGATTGCTACTATGTCAGATGTTCCTAAAGCAAAAAGACTTAAAACAGTTGATATTGTGGATAATTTTGATGCTGTTTTGCCTCTGGTGATCTCTCCAGTTGTTACTTCTGAAACATCTTCTGAAGCTAATCCTTCTACTGATATGGTTGTTTCTGCTGATTCTTCTCGTGTTTCTTCTGAAGCATTGCCTAGTGTGGATTTGGGTGATCCATTGAGTAAGGAAGCTGATCTACAGATTGATACAGATAAAATAGCTGGTAGGAGGATGAAAAGTGTGGTTAAAAGGAAACTTAATTCCTTAAGGAGTTCTGTCAGACTGGCTAGGAAACATCTTTCAAAGAATATTTCTTTAGATCTCAAGGCTGATGAGTCAACTTTTATTAAATTTGGACCTGTTGAGGTTTTTCCTGAAGGAACACATGCGGTATTGGTCAATTGGAAAGCTGGGAAGCTTAACACTGTTTATCGACTGGATAATACTGCTATTCAGTTCAACTTCTTGAAGGACATTTTTCATTTGGTGAATAGACATGATTTGAAGATGCTGTATGAACATGTCACTCAGTATTATAATATTCATTCACCAACAGGTTCTGGTTTATATTTATTGGGTGATCTTCAATTCTTGTTTGATTCTAATTCTCTAGAAGGTAAAGGGTATTCTATTTGGAAGAATTCACATCAGTGGGAGATTGAGAATTGGAGATTTTATCCTCTGCCTTGTGTTCATGTGGTTCAGACCACCTGTGGTATGATTTTGTGTATGCTATCGGATAAGATTTATCCTTTGTCTGTTGAATTCATGGAAAGAATGCTAAGACAGAAGTTGGAAGTATCTCCTAATCCAGTTGGAAATGATGAGCTTCATGCTTCTCAACGTGTTGGTTTGATTAAAACTCAGCTTCTGCAACATAAAGGTTCATCTTGATTGTAATAGTTTGTTTATGTTGTAATTTTTGTTCTCTTTCTTTCTTATTTAAAAAAAAAAAAAAAAAAAAAAAAAAAAAAAAAAAAAAAAAAAAAAACTGGGTTTGTCTAACTTTTATTGCAGGTTTGTTGTATACTTTTGATGGTTATTGACTCACCAGATATACTTTGTGTATGTCAAAGAGTTAGCTAGTCCAAGGGGTACAGCTTTGGTAAAGACACATCAAATCTGTTGATAGCTGTAATGGTTTGCTCAAAATCATAGGGAATGCAACCACCCATGCTTAATTGCTGAGTGTTGTATGGTTTTCAATTCACCATGGTTTATTCCTTTTTGGAATCCAAGAATTGACTAGCCCACATGTATATGGCTTGTGGTAAAGGCAGTGGAATACCATATTTGGTAATCAATTCACCAATTCTAAGAATTGACTAGTCCTGAGCAAACGGCTACAGGTAAAGACATCTCAAATCCGTTTATATGGTTTCTAGTTTGCCAATAAATCAGATGGTTATCAGTGTACCATAGTTTACGAACTTAAACATATGGCTACTCCAGTAGTGATGGCTATTGGTAAAGAGACATCAAATCCATTATTTTCAATGATTCACCTCTCACAAGAGTTTACACACCTTGATGTGATGAGAATAGTATGAAACTAATCTGTTTTGATGTACCTGTTGTCATTTGTTGCTGCAAAGATATGGAGTTTCAGAGTTTCTTCATCATAGAGATGTTCTTATTTGGATTCTTTGCTGCTGATGTTCGTGTACAATCCTCTGGAGCTGTTTAGTTAATGATCTATCAAGAAACTTGAACGTAACCAAGTCAAATTCCAGTTTAGGGGAGGATTGTTGGGAATTATGTGAAGTTTGGATTATGCTGAAATTACTGCCGAAGAGATTCTACTGAAGTAGTGTGGATTCTGCCGAAGACATAATCTGCTGAAGTATTATAGTTATTAGTTTGTTTCTGCGGAAGTGATTATTCCGTGTTTAGTATATTTAGTTTGGATATACATGAGCTTTATTAGGAAGTGATTGTGTATATCTTATTTAGTTTTATGTTTATACGTTTCTTGGGAAACGGTTTAGGGTTTTGTTTAGGGTTCCTTGTCTATAAAAAGAACACAATAGAATGAGTTATGTACCGATTGGAAAAACAAAGTTTTAGTTAATATAACGATCCATAGAGGATCACAGAGTTCTTAGTTATTTACTTGTGTTTATATTCCGCTGATAAATATAAGTAGTAGAGATTGTCTTTTATTGTGCTTGTGATTACATAGGCATAAATAACGATCCACGAGCTCAAGATCTATCAAAGTCTGTCTGTTTCAACAGGAGCATTTCTAAATGATCAAAAACAATTAAGGTACAAAATATTTTGATTTTATATCACAAGTACCTTGATTGATTTTCCAAATGATTTTTCAATTGGTTTCAAGAAGGAAAGAACTGTGCCAAAAGACCGACCATCTTACCTTATGCATTGGAGTAATAAGGATGATAAGGTTAGGTATTAGTTCCCACAATTCAGCCAGAACCGGAGGGATCTACCCAGGGACAATCCACTAGATAGTGTAGAAGTCCTTAGGTATGATGAAAAAAGGAGAAAAGTGAGAATAAGGGAAGAGCGCCGACTGAGATAGAGCTAGAACTGAAATAAACCCAACAAGGTTCTAGTAATGAAGTCTCGGTAAGCACTAAAGGGGTTGAAGAATGAAAAAGAAATGAATGTGAAAAGGGTGAAAAGAAATAGCCCTCCAATAATTCAACCTGTAAGATATAACTTTTCACATACACATCAAACCATAACACAAAGTAGCATATAGATGGAATTCTAGAGAGAGAAAGTTAGAGGTTTAGGGAACTTAGTGAGAGAAAGTGAAAGATATTATTATGAGCTCCAACTCTCTACCTTGAAAGGTAGAGAGTATTTATAGTCTTACATAAATCGCCACACATCGGGCTGTGGATCAGGCATACAGTGGGTAAAGACCCGTCCGTCCTCCACGGTGATACTAAACTAAATACAACTTAACTTAAGATAATTACGACTACGAGCTTTCTAACGATTACATATACTTGAGGTGACCGACTCTTTAATACCGGGAATTTCTAATTCCTAACAATCTCCCCCTAAGGGAGGTCACCTCAATCATGTACCAAAATTACATTGAATACAACTAGATATTACATTAAAAATTGTTCTTGCATTCCTGATGTAGTCCTTTGCTTCTAAGCTCGTAGTCATTGATTCTTCACATTACATGTTTGGTTATTCCAAGTGGAGGTCTTTTACTGATCCACGTGATAATGAGTTTGAGCCAGCATTTGAGATCATCAGTTATCAACAATCTCTGACACATCCTTTGTGGTGTTGGTATTATGTGATGTTGTGACATTAGGACCGACATGCTCACATTCTGGATCATGATATCTTCTCATCAGAGTAGCGGAAGCATTTGTTGAATCATGATATTGGTAGCAGCGTAGCAGAAGCATGGAGTGAAAATATCAGAGTCATTGATGCACTAATCATGATTTCTTTATAGATGAATGTGTTAAGTGAGCATGCGGCTATGGATTGACCGCTTCATTCTGATCAGCTGCAAACGTCGGGCGTACCTGCATACAACAGTTAGCAATAAATCGCACGAAAGTGTCTTTGATCACTTTCGTTGAATTGAGGTACACGGCCCACGGTTCCCCGTTGATCAGTACATGTACTGCCTGTGATCAGGTATAATTCCGAAGAATTTCCTTGACAGGGTTTCGCAGCTGTTCTAGCTGTTCTCAAACCGGAACATCTCAAAGAAGACAACACGGAGTGAGTGAACCAGCGAATTTTAAGTCCACTGATTGATGAAAAAAGATTTGAAAAACAATCGTGTATCGCTCAATAGAAATTGTTTTTGCAATACAACGAAGGTTTTATAGAAAATCAATTATCAATCATAAAAATACCTTTTGGTTTGAAAAATGAGTACACGGTCGATGTGCTAAAGAAAAGAGTTGTTAAGCACAAATACTGGTTTTTCAAAGGTATCCGTCAATCCATAACCTGAACCAGGATTGATTCAAGAGATTGAATCGCCCCATTGTTTCTGTTCAGTTGTCACATGGTTGATCTATATAATAGATCTCACATGCCACCTACCAGGAGCTTGTTTGATGTTGGCTCCAGAAGGCTTTCCATCTTCATAGTGAATACGTAAACACATCACTCAGATGTTCAGGCAATACCACAAGGATAATGCGTAGGACTCAAGATATAATCTCTCTTTCCACATTGTGTGAAACAGAGAGTCTTCATTGAAAGTGTCCTAATGAGATTTATTGATGATCTCGTGGCTCTAGACTCAATTTTGTGCATATTTGGATCCTGTGCCGGAGACTAGGGAGAGGGTCTCCTTCTTCAATATCAACAATCTCTAAGAGAAAGTCGATAGATAATGTCGGTTCCCCGTGAGAATGAAACAATTCCTTTTAAGAGGAACTTGAGTGGTTTGGAAAGTTGAAGTGCAGTGCGTCACTGGGTCTATGACGTCTTGTCTTCAATACTGATGTTACCATCAGTAGCATATGAATTGAACCCGGTTTCTGCCCTAAGGTTGAATAAATGGAGGGCTATTTGTTTTCACCCTTTTCTCATTCAATTCTTTTTAATTCTTCAACCCCTTCAGTGCTTACCGAGACTTCATAGCTAGAACCTTGTTGGGTTTATTCCAGTACTAGCTCAGTCTTAGTCCGCACTCTTCTCATTTCTCATTTTTCTCCTTTTATCATCATACCTAAGGACTTCTACACTAACTAGTGGATTGTCCCTGGGTAGATCCCTCCGGTTCTGGCGGATCATGGGAACATATACCTAACCTTATCATCCTTATATCACCGTACATAAAGTAAAGTTGGTCGGTCTATTTGGTATTGTTCGTCTGCCATTGGATCCAATTGAAAACCATTTTAAAATCAATTCAGATACTTGTGATATATTATCAAAGCATTTTGTACCTGAATTGTTTTTGATATTTTTAGAACGAGAACTCCCCCTCAACATGTGCATCAAGTATTTGAAAATGTTTTGCACACGGAGGCAAGAGAAAGAATTAACTTCTTTGATTACCATTTTCTAAAAGATATCAACATCGCTTCCTACATCAAATCAAGTAGATATAGCATTTCCGGGAAGGATGAGGTTTCCATAAATTTGCTCCCCCTCAATATGTGCCTCGGGGTTTGAAAAGAGTTTTGCACATACTAGAGGGAACCTGCACATTGGGATGAATGATCATGTTTCAAATCAAAGGTTCAATATAGATGCTCCCCCTCAACATGTGCATGTAAAATTGAAATCGTTTGTCACATGTGGGCAGGATAGCATGTACATACTTATAGAACCATTTACCGAATTATCAGTTTAAATCCAATTTAAATCACACATTCTCCCCCGATCACAATTATCAAATCATTTGAGATTTGTGATCTCTTATAGATTTAAATTGATTTTGAAAGCTTTTTAAGGAGAATTGTGACTTGATTGTGAGAGCGTTTGAACTGATAAGGATCGGATTTTAAGACTTTAAACTCCATTGAAAAAAAAAACATGCATGTACATCTTTTGAAAACAGTTTAATGCCAAATAACTTTTTAATTTAATTGAAATCATTCTCCCCCTCAATCAATGACATAGGTTGTTGATTGAGAGATAGAGATTTTGACAAATAAGTCCTAATGATTATCAAAAATAGAGATCGAGTTATTTTTCAAAGCATTTAGTTTTCAGCAGATAAATGTTTATAGAATCAGAGCATGGAATTTTGAAAACATGATAAAACATGGCTCTGTTCTTTCTTTTAAACCCGGGTTATTGCCTGAAAAATGACAATAAACCATTTTTTTCTCTTTCTCCCAATTTTTTTTTTTTTTTTTTTTTTTTTTTTTTTTTTTTTTTTTTTTAAATTCGAACAACATCTAAAGACCCGTGTCATTCTTTGAATGACAACATCAAGACCGTAGATATTATCGAATCGAGAGAAACATGACAAAATGACAATATTTTTTGAAGATTTTTCGAATTTTTCAAATTTTTATGGATTTTGAAAGTTTTATATTTTTCTATTTGATTTTTGAATAGATATGTACAAGAGATAGATGAAGATAGACCTTTACTCCTCGTCTTCCTCCTGAAGACGTTTGAGAGTTTCTAGTTGAAGGCTTTTCAAGCCAAGTCGTGGAAGAATAAACTCAAAACGTTCTCTTGGAAGAGCTTTGGTGAAGATGTCTGCTAACTGATATTCAGACCTCACAAAATATAGTTCCACCACACCTTTTTCCACTTGTTCCCTGATGAAATGATGTCGAATGTCGATATGCTTTGCTCTTGAGTGTTGAACGTTGTTGCATGAGAGAGCAATAGCACTTTTATTATCACAGTACAGAGGGATTTTGTTGAATTCAAAGCCATAGTCAAATAATTGAGATCTCATCCATAAGATTTGAGCACAACAAGATGACATGGCTATGTATTCAGCCTCTGTAGAGGAAATAGAAGTACTCATTTGCTTCTTTGAAGACCAGCTCACAAGCTTATCACCCAAAAACTGAGCACCTCCTGACGTACTTCGACGAGTATCTTGACAACCTGCATGATCAGCATCTGCATAGGCCGTTAGTGACATACCGGTGTCCTTCGGGTACCATAGTCCCATATTGATGGTTCCTTGGAGATACCGAAAGACCCGTTTAACTGCTTCAAGGTGCTTTTTAGTAGGCTTAGCCTGGTATCTAGCACACATGCAAACAGCGAACAAGATGTATGGTCTACTAGCAGTGAGATACATCAGGGATCCAATCATACTCCGATATTTCGTTTGGTCCATCATGATCCCTGAGAGGTCCTCATCTAGTTTGGTTCGGTCAATCATGGGGGTGTCAACAGGGTCACTTGAATCAAATCCAAATTTCTTTAAAATCTCTGTTGCATATTTAGATTGATTTATGAAAATGCCTCCGGGACTTTGAGAAATTTGTAATCCCAAGAAAAATGACATTTGTCCCATCATTGACATTTGAAACTTTGAACTCATTTCATTTGAAAAACGATCACATTCCATTGGGTCAGTCGAGGCAAAAATAATATCATCAACATAAATTGAACATGAATCAAATGTTTGCCTGACTTCCTGGTGAACAATGTAGGATCAACTGCTCCTTTGATGAATCCGGTTGATAGAAGAAACTTTGACAGTGTATCATACCATGCCCTTGGAGCTTGCTTTAAACCGTAAAGAGCCTTCTTCAAACGATAAACGTGAGTAGGATGCTCTTGATTCACAAATCCTTCAGGTTGGCTGACGTAGACGACTTCATTAAGATCTCCGTTCAGAAATGCCGTCTTTACATCCATCTGATAAACTACCATGTTCTTACTAGCAGCATTAGCCAGAAAGATTCTGATTGCCTCGATTCGAGCAACTGGAGCAAAAGATTCTTCAAAGTCTATACCCTCCTCTTGACGATATCCTTTAGCAACTAATCGAGCCTTGTTCTTCAGCACATCACCATGCTCATCAAGTTTTACTTTGAAGATCCATTTTAGAGCTATAATCATAGCACAGTCTGGAGCAGGTACTAACTCCCATACATCAAGATGATCAAACTCATGAATTTCATTTTGCATGGCATTGAACCAGCTGTCTTCATTCATGGCGGTTTTAACATCTTTTGGTTCGATCTTAGATAGTACGGAGTTGAAGAAACACCATAAGGCATCGGTTGCAAGTTGTTTCCGGGTTGATACAGGACGAGAGGGATTTCCAATGATATTGTCTAAGGGGTGATCGTGAGTCCATTTTCTGAGGTGTTCATGTGGCAGTTGTTGTGGAACTGAGGTAGCTGAGTCGATGTCTCCTGAAGAAGATGGTTCTGATGATGATTCGGGAGTAGCAAATATGTTTTCAAATGGAGCATCTTCAGGAGTAGCAAAGGGATTAACTTCATCATTGATGCCAGAAACATTTCCATGATGTACATTTGAAGAATGATGATTTGTTGATGAGACTGAAGGATCAGCAGCAGGTGCTTCTTGACTTAAAGATATTGAGACTGAAGGATTGAGTTCATTCACTGGAATATGAGCATCCTCTATTGTAGGGATCAGCACCTCATTAGTAATTGAATCATACAGTTCATCAGACATAGGATCAAACAATTTCTTTACATCATCTTCAGATGGAGGTACATATGGAGTTTCTTGAGAGGAGTTTGGAACAAGAGATGATCCAATGGGACTGTTTTGAAGTGCGGGTCCTGAGCTGGAGTGTCCAGGAGCCATTTGACCGGTCAGCTCATCAAACGTAACGTGAATTGTTTCCATGATATTTCGGGTTCTTTTGTTGTAGATTCGGTATCCCTTTTTGTTTGATGCATATCCTACAAATACTCCAATGTCAGCTTTAGCTCTAAGTTTGCCTAAGTCTTGACCCTCATTAGTTGGATAGCACAATGCACCAAACACACAAAGGAAGGATAGATTAGGTTTTCAGTTGTGGACAAGTTCATATGGAGTTTTTCCATGAATATTGTGAATCAGGGAACGATTTTGTGTGTAGCATGCAGTGGCAATTGCTTCAGCCCAGAGAAACATTGGAACCTTTGAGTAGATCAGCATTGTTCTAGCGGCTTCAACAAGAGTACGATTTCGTCTTTCAACTACACCGTTCTGTTGAGGGGTTCGTGGAACACTTCTTTGATGGCTGATTCCAACGCTTTCATATAATTCACTAAGTTGTTTGTTGACAAACTCAGTTCCATTGTCTATTCTGATAATTCTGACAGTTTTGTTTAGTCGAACCTGCAGCTGTTTGATGAGTTTGATGATGATATCAGGAGTTTCATCCTTTGTCCTTAAGAACTTGACCCAGGTGAATCTAGAGTAATCATCAACCACAACTAACACATATTTCTTCCCAAAGATATTCTGCACCCTCATAGGTCCACATAAATCCATATGAATCATATGAAGAACTTCTGTGACAGAGTTAGTAGGTTTGGGTTTATGGGCATACTTCTTGCTTTTTCCCAATTGACATGCTGAACAAAGATGATCCTTTTCATACTTTAGTCTAGGTAAACCTACAACTAAGTCTTTTCTGGAAAGATCATTGATGGTGCCGAAGTTCAAGTGATTGAGATGACGATGCCATAACCATGACTTTGTTTTTGAAGCCTTTGATAGCAAGCAGATTGGAGAAGCCCTCATCATGTCATCGATAGAGATGGTGTAAAGATTTGACCCACGAGTTCCTTTTAGCAGTTCCTTACCATTAAGATCTCTAAAAAAGCAGGTATGTTTTCTGAAGGCAACTTCTAGATCAGAATCACAGAATTGACCAACAGAGAACAGATTATGACCCAAACCTTCTACATAGTAAACTCTAGAGATGACACTATCACCAACTACATAATCTCCATAACCCATGATGGCACCGAAATGATCATTACCAAATCTAACAGTCCCGATGAATTTGCTCACGAAGTTCATGAGCCGCGACCGGTCTCCAGTCATATGCTTGGAACAGCCTGAGTCCAGGTACCACAGAACGATTTGAACGATCTGTAGTTGAACACAGACAAGAATGGATAACTGGATAATTGGGATCCCCATGCAAGAATGGGTTCCATTTGGTTAGTAACAATGTTTGGAACACCCACATCAGAAATAGAAGCATTCATATCAGAAAGTGAGGCAATGGAATTGTTGTGAATAGATGCAGTACTAGTGTCAGTATTAGCCCTGTTCATAGTGTGATCACTTCTTAAGGGAATAGTTCTACCAGTAGGCATCCATTTTCTAGTGGGCATTATCTGATTAGTCTTAAGACCAACAGGTGTCCAATAAAAGCCTATTTTACTGAATGTTCTTCCTGTGGGTTTCCACTGTTTTCTAACTTTCTTTCGTTTTTGCCTTTTAGCCTTCTTAGCAAGAATTTTAGCATTAACAATATTAACTGGACAATTAACATCATTAGGCAGAACAGTAACACCACATCCATGATTAGAAACAGAATTCAAGCAGACATCAGTACAAGGTTTGCAAATAGTATCAGAATTCGAATTAATTACAGTACGCCTATGGCTAATACTAGAATCAACACGATTCGTTTTATTCGATTCAAACTTAAAGTTCCTAGATTGTTCTTCTACTCTTTTCTAGTGCACATTCTTAGCTTGCGAGGTCCTATCATTCCTTGTATTGTCTTGAGACTTTGACCTGCTCCCTTTAATGTCACTGATTACTCCTGTAGAGGGAATGGGAACATTAGTTTGTTTTACTACTCTTTGCACCACCTGTTTAGATGTGCTGGGATCTGAACTACATGCAGGTGCACTACGGTTCACATTCTTAAAACTAGAGGTACTGAGATTTGTACTCCTAGAAGGCACACTTGAGTTCTCTTTCTTAGCATTGACAGATCTAGAATCTGAACTGCTCAAGGGTACACTACGGCTCACATTTAAAGCATTGGGAATCGAGTGCATATCATATTTGGCCTTAGGCATTGAGCATGGAATCAAAGGGTTAACTCTCTCACCTAATGTCTTTGGGCATATTGTGATCAAGCATTCTAAGATTTCTTGAGATCGTTTGGCATATAAGCATGCATGTCCAATTGCATTATCATGAGGTTTCTCTAGCTTATCCTCTTCAACAATCTCACGCAGACATTCTAGGCAATCCTTAAGGGATGAGAAGTATGTTTGAATGGCAAGTTTGTTGTTCCTTAGATGAGGAGGGACATATGTCACAGATAAAGCATATTTATTACAAGAGTGAACCTTTGATACAACATTCTCCCCATTGGTCATTGGCATTTTCCCTTTTACCTGACTCTTCAGATTCTCAATTTCCTTTTGCAATGAAGCTATTTGTTCGTTGTTTTTGTTACGAGTGACTTTAATTGATTCAGATAACTCATTAAAATGACGTTTAACCTTTTCATTTTCTTCTACAAAACTTTCGTTTTCCTTTTGTAAAGCATTTACTAGGTTTTGAAGATGAAACGTTTGAGAATTCTGAGAATCTAAAGGAGGAGGCATTTGGGAGCCTGTCATATTGTTCTTGTTCGTTTGACCCTTTAATTGAGAGATTTGGGCTTTCAACTTTCTGATCGTGTTGCACTGAGCTTGGATCTGTTCATCACGTTTGTTAATTTGAAAAACTGCATCAAACTCTGGAGCATCTGAAGATGTCTTGACATTTGAAGTTTTGACATTTTCTTTAAGATGTTGATATTTTAGTTGTAAATTAAAATGTTCAACTTCTAGTTTAGAAAAATGTTTAACGAAATTGTCGTGATCATCCAGTTCAATTTTCTCGTTTAGTTTAGAATTAGTTTGTTCAAGCTCAATGACACGATCATGGGAGACTTTCAGGGCCACAGATAGTTCATGAAATTTGGAAGCATTAATAGAGCAATTTGAAGCAGTGAAAAAAACATCTTGAGCAACACATTCAGTAATAAGATTCTCATTCAATGTATGCAGGTTCTTCCTCTCAATCTCATTATATCTTAGTGCACGCTCATAGTCACTAATTTCAACTATTATTGCATCAAATTCCTTTTCCATTCCCTTAATATCCGTTTCTATCCCCTTTTTAAGACTCTCAAAGTGATCTTTTAGAAGTTTAAAGAAAGGCATGACCTCAGTTAAATAACATTCTTTCATTTGTTCAAAACCCCTTTCTCCTTCAGTTATACCAGTGGGTGTGATCCTTTTCTTGCAAGTTTTCTCAAAATCAACAAATAGTTGAAATATAACGTATTGGCTAATTAATGTCTTGCTTTTAGTGGCAATTGTTCTAGGTACAAGATGCATTGGTGTATTAGGAGGATACACAGTCGCTCTAGGCATTTTCCGAAGGGGAGGGTTTGTTTTTACAATATTTTCAGCTTTCTGCTTATCTAAATCCATTTTCCAGAAGACTTGTTCGGAAGTCAACAATGTCTGAGTCTTAAACTTGTTCAAGGAAATCCAGTTTTCCTTCTTGTAGTCATGGGGAGTGATAATTACTTTCTTCTCTTTGCATTTAGGATCATTTAGTTTCTTATTCATCTTCTCCCTAGTGACTTCATCGAATTTCTTGTCATCCTCAGTGCACTCAATGCAACTAGGTTTTTGTCTAGGTTTAAGAATCTCATTGCCATCATAGATAACACTTTGAGCTGCTTTTGCTATCTTTCCATACTCAGGGTTGGGTTTATCTATAATGGGAATGCTATGCTTATCGCTTAGAACTCTATGCTTAGTGATCATGTGAGCAGTCTGAATGGTGTTTCCTTGCATGTACAACTTGTTTTCAAGTTTGTTTTTCAAAGTTTTCAGATTAGAAAAATCTCTTAAGAGCTTTGATTCCTTTGCATTAAATTCTTGCTTAAGCATTTTCACATTTTCTTGAAGTTCTTGTTTTTGCTTAGCAGTTTTAGAAAGTTTTTCTTGCAAGGAATTTAATTCTTGTTTCAATACTTCTTCTCTAAAATTACTTTTTCTAATTACTGTACGCACTTGGTCATCCATTTCCTGCTCACGATTGGTCAACTCAAATTTTGCACGTTGTTCATAAATAGCAACACGTTCCTTATAGGCATTTAGTTCAGAAATTACGGAATCATCAGGAGCACATGCAGTGTATTCATCAAAGACATAGTCATTGTTGACTGCAGAAGATGCATCACTTGGTACAACTTCACTTTCACTTTGTTTCACGTATTGATCGTATGGGACAATATTGTTATTACCCATATTTTCAACATTTGATTCAATAGTTTCAGTTGGTTGTACTTTGTCATGCATCTGTTGCACATCAGCATCATTGTATAGTTTTAATACCTCTGAGATGAGTTTGTCCTTGGATGGGCCAGCTTGTGGTGAAGAAGAGATCTTGGGAGAAACCATTGGAGAGATGCTAGCCATAAAGATTGTGTGTGCAGTAGGTCCATCATCTACATCAGAGTCGTATGCATCACAGTCAGCGACTTGAAAGGCATTCTGATGATTGTGACCTATCTCCTGAATAGGCTGCTCATCCACATCTGCATCATAGGTCTTGGCATTGCCCTCAGCAAGAAACAGCAATTCCTCTTCATCCAACGCAGCACCATTGTCCTGAGCTTGTGCCAGCAACATCTTATCTCTGAAGTAATCAGCATTCTGTGGACGCTTTGGAGATGTGCAGTTCCTTGCAATGTGTCCTTCACCACCACAGTTATAGCATTTGATTGGCTTAGCTTGACCTTGGTTACCATTTCTTCCTCGATTCTGGTTGCCAACATAACCTCTCCCAGCTCCCCCTCTTCCCTGATCATACTGTCTTTCCTGAACTGGTTGCACCACGATCCTTCCATCCTTAACAGTGGCTTGATTATGTGGGTTAGATGCAGTTCTGAGGTTGTTGTTGGTTTGTGGGAGAGAATTCATGTTTTGACTAATGAGAAGAGCTAGTTGATTAATGATGTTACCCACGTGTGCATCAGCATCAGCTTGTTTGAACATGGGATCAGGAATGAGTTTGTGATTACCATTCCCCAAGGGTATGACTTGTGATGCTTTGGTTGTGATTCCGATGTTTGAGTAGAAGGCTGTTGAGTCATTAGACGAGCTTGTCTCTCCCTGGTTGGTTTTGAACTGATTGAGAATCAATTTTTCAAACATAGCATGTCTCTCATTCTGAAGGAGGAAGGCATAGAGTTGCTCATAGTTTGTATTCTTCAATCCTTTAGTGAGCTTCACAGCTGTGACAAACTTGTGCCATTCGGGATTCATGTTTTTCACAAACTTTGAGTTGAGCTGAATGTTAGGCATAGTCATTCTGATGTTCCTCATGTCATTCACTAACTTATGAAATCTCACATAGTACTCATAGACACTCTCATCTGGTTTCATCTTGAAGTGCTCAAATTCGTCATAGAGTTGGGATTCTCTGTCTTCCATAGTTAGTTCTGAACCTGAGAGAAGCATCTTAACATTATCCCAAACTGCCTTTGCTTCAGTGTTATGATTGATCAGCTTGTAGATGTCTTTAGGAAGACCTTGAAGAACAATGTTTGAAGCCCTGATATCTGCATCGAATCTCTTTTTCTCCTTATCATCAAGCTCATCATACATCTTAGGTCTGTCCATTCCGTAAACAGGAGTACCATCTTCATTAGTATCAAGTATGTCTCTAGTCGTCTCAACTCGATATGGTCCTTCATCAATGGATTTGAGAATGTTGACACAATTTTCCTTTCCAAGGCAATACAATCTGATTCGTTGAGCCCAAGAGTCGTAGTCAGTTCTGTCAAGCATGGGTGGACGAGTATCTGAGCCAGCTGCTTGAACATCCTCGGCAACAGTGGAGATGACAGTAGGGACGTTGGTAGACATGTTAACAGATTATACGGGATTTTATAACTCTATGATTAAACCGGGAAATAGATTCTTTCACGGGATTTTACTAAATCAAGAGAAAACCGTAAACAATCACTCAAGTCGCTAGAAGATTATGAACTAAGTCGCTAGAAGATAATGCACTAAGTCGCTAGAAAATAATGCACTAAGTCGCTAACTCATAATTCGCTAGACAGCTAAGTCGCTAGAATCCCAAGTCGCTAGACAGAAAGCAAGTCACTAAGTAGTAACTCGCTACAGACCAAGTCGCTAGCCAAATTTTGGCAGCAATTCGCTACACAAGTCGCTAGAAATACAAGTCGCTAAAGAGCAACTCGCTACAGACCAAGTCGCTACCACCAAGTCGCTACTCGTAGTGGAGAGTCCACTACTTGTACTTTAACTCGCTAGATCTAACTCGCTAGCTCCAACACTGTAAGTCGCTACAAAAATGTGAAGCAAGTCGCTACCAAGAAAATACTCCGTGAGCTAAGTCGCTAGCTTGAAAAACCATATAAACATCACTTTTCAATCCAAAAACAACCCAACCAAGATGATTCAAGCTTACCAAATGAAAACCTAAACACTTGTGATGATTCTAAACGTAAAAGTACCAACAAAATTCAAACTTTAACACAAGAAATCACCCAAATGATGCAAAAACCACTTAAACTTTTTCAAACTCAAAAACCACCTAAAAACCACTATAAATCCAAAGATGTGCAAGATATGATCTAACCATGGCTTTTGATACCAATTGTAAGATATAACTTTTCACATACACATCAAACCATAACACAAAGTAGCATATAGATGGAATTCTAGAGAGAGAAAGTTAGAGGTTTAGGGAACTTAGTGAGAGAAAGTGAAAGATATTATTATGAGCTCCAACTCTCTACCTTGAAAGGTAGAGAGTATTTATAGTCTTACATAAATCGCCACACATCGGGCTGTGGATCAGGCATACAGTGGGTAAAGACCCGTCCGTCCTCCACGGTGATACTAAACTAAATACAACTTAACTTAAGATAATTACGACTACGAGCTTTCTAACGATTACATATACTTGAGGTGACCGACTCTTTAATACCGGGAATTTCTAATTCCTAACACAACCTTAGGGCAGAAACCGGGTTCAATACATATGCTACTGGTGTTTACTAAGGTAACACTGGTATTGAAGACAAGACGTCATGGACCCAGTGAAGCACTGCACCTAACTTTCCAAACTACTCAAGTTCTCTTAAAAGGACTTGTTTCATTCTCACGGGGAACCTACATTATCTATCGACTTTCTCTTAGAGATAGTTGATATTGAAGAAGGAGACCATCTCCCTAGTCTTCGATATAGGAAACCAAAATGCATAACTGAGTCTAGATCCAAGAGATCATTCACATAAAATCTCATTAGGACACAAAATTAATGAAGTCTTGTTGTTTCACACAATATGGAAAGTAAGAATATATTGAGAGTCCTACGCATTATCCTTGTGGTATTGCCAGAACATCCAAGTGATATGTTAAATATTCACAATGAAGATGGAAATCCTTCTAGAGCCAACATCAAACAAGCTCTTAGTGGGTGACATGTGAGATATTTTCTAAAGATCAAGCTTGTGACAACTGGATAGAAACAATGGGGCGATTCAATCTTGAATCAACCTTGGTCCAGGAAATGAATTGACGAATACTTTTGGAAAAACCGTTCGATGTGCAAATCTAATCGTTTCTCTAGCACATCGAATGTGTATTCATTTTCAAATACAAAAAGTATTTTTGATTGAAAATTGATCTTTCTTATAAAACTTCGTCGTATTGCAAAACTCTTTCTTCAAGTAATACGCGATTGTTTTTAAATCAATTTTTCATCAATCAGTGAATCTCAATTCGCTTGTTCACTCACTCCGTGTTGTCTACTTTGGGACGCTCCGGTTTGAGAATGGCTAGATCAAGCTGCGAAACCCTGTCAAGGAGATTCTTCGGAATTCTACCTGATCACAGGCAGTATTTATACTGATCAACGGGGAACCGTGGTTCTTGCAACTATATTCAACGAAAGTGAACAAAGACACTTTCGTGTGTTTTAGTGCTAACTATTGTTTGCAGGAACTGTTGAAGGTTGCAGTTGATCGATATTGAGAAGTCAATTCATAACCGCATGCTCACAGCACACATGCTTAATTGAAGAAAATCATGACAATCAAAGACATACAACGATGCTTCCACTACTCTGATAAAAAGATGTCATGATCCAGAAAGTGTGAGCATGTCGGTCCAAAAGTCACAACATCACATGAAGGCAACACAACAAAGGGTGATTCAGAGATTTGCTCTGGCTGATGATCTCAAAGAAAGCTCGAAGATCATCAAGACGTGGATCAGTTCAAAGACCTCCACTGAAAGTACAAAAGCATTCGGACTTTGAAGAATCGCTACTCAAGCACAAAGAATGCGGAAATTAAAGAATTGAAGTCTACGAGCTCGAGCATGAAGATAAAGATAGAATGCTAGGATTCAAAATGTAAATCATAGGGTGACCTCCCTTAGGGGGAGATTGTTAGGATTTGGAAAATCCATATTGAAGAGTCGGTCACCCCATCTATAGTCTCGCACTCTCGCATATGTTAGCTCGTAGACTTTACATTATTTAGTAGTTAATTAATTAGTTATTAGCTTAGTTTAGCTTAGAGTAACACCGTGGAGGAAGGACGGGTCTTTACCCACTATATGCATGATCCACAGTCCGACAGGAGGACGTTTAGGTTGTAATTATAAATACCTCTTCCATCCTTGGAAGAGGTGGTGCTTCTTAATCTAACATTTCTTTTTTTGTTTTACTTTCTCTCTCTAGAAACACCCTCTTATCTCTTTCTCTCTCTAAACATGGCTTACTTGTTTCATCATCATCCAAGACCACCCGAATCATCAAACAACATAAAGTATGATCCTACAATTGGTTTAGAAAAAATGTATAAATTTCTTTTGTATGGAGGAAGGATATTGAAGAATGGAAGAGATAAAAGGATTGGTGGGAGTGATGTGAGTATTCGTAATAAAAATGATTTTAACATTTAACTTTTGATTATTACACACCAATTTATGCTTTAAACAGTTGTAATGTATATTCTATTTTGACTACTTATACATTAGAGTGTTCAAAATATTATTGCATGTGTGCAAATCATCTCCCATTTGTAATATGAAAGAAATTAAAAAAAAAAACGTTATAAAACTTATTTTATACTACATATAATGCATGAATGACATTTTAATTTAAAATTTTGTACGACATTCATTACTATATTTTTAAGTAATACAACTGAATCATGTACACACAACAAATGCTTTTATCAAATTATTTTCTATAATGTTTTAATACCTCATTTATTTTATATTATAAATTTGTATAATTTTACAAACATACACAAATAAATTGATAGAATTGCAAAATGTTAGAACGAAAAATTTCAAAAAAATATAATTTAATCGTAATAGTGCTATTGAGAACCAATCAAGACACCTTTGAAATTTCAGACAAAATCAACAGCAAAAAATAAACAATAAAAAAATATATAAAAAAAATGTGTTGGACTAATATATTGTAGGCAAAAGATACAAATATGTAAAGTACTAAGTAAAAAATATATGATTTAATACATGATACACATATCTATATATATACTACATATAATGCATGAATGTCATTCTAATTTAAAATTTTGTAAGACACTCATTAATTCATTTTTAAGCAATACAAGTGTTAATGCATCATGTACACGCTACAAATGCTTTTACTAAATTATATTCTACGACATTTTAATACCTCATTTATTGTTTAGACTAAAATACACGGTTGGTCCCTAAACTTGGCAAAATGCTTCGCGTTGGGACAAACCTGGGCTTTTTCAACGCCAGAGGTCCTTTTTTCACTATTTATAGTCTAAAGTGGTCCCTTGACCAAGTAAATGTCTGATTTTTGTTTTGTAGTCGAGGGTATTTTAGTCCATACACATTTATACTTTAATAACACATTTATATTTTAGCCCTTCATCTTTCATCCTCCTCATCATCTCCCCAAAAACTGAACAACAAATCGTTAGCAACAGTAGCAAGCATATGGATCCAATGCACATCAGGTGCATCATATTGTTTTGCAATCTACTCATCAACTCCCAATCCCGCACACATACTCAGCTAACGACAAGGTTATCTTTTCACCAAAAAGTGAACCCAGAAGACCAAAGTTACTAAGGACAAGGTTGAAACCATTATCCTAAAACAGCTTACAGTATATATCACTGAGGACATGGTTTCAACCTTGTCCTTAGTAACTTTGGCCTTCTAGGTTCACTTTTTGGTGAAAAGATAACCTTGTCGTTAGCTGAGTATGTGTGTGGGATTGGGAGTTGATGAGTAGATTGCAAAACAATATGATGCACCTGATGTGCATTGGATCCATATGCTTGCTACTGTTACTAACCATTTCTTCTTCAGTTTTTGGGGAGATGATGAGGAGGATGAAAGATGAAGGCTTAAAATATAAATGTGTTATTAAAGTATAAATGTGTATAGACTAAAATACCCCCGACTACAAAACAAAAATCAGACATTGACTTGGTCAAGGGACCACTTTAGACTATAAATAGTGAAAAAAGGACCTCTGGCGATGAAAAAGCCCAGGTTTGTCCCAACGCGAAGCGTTTTGCCAAATTTAGGGACCAACCGTGTATTTTAGTCTATTGTTTATTTTGATTTTGTATAACTTTTTATGAAAACATACTCAAATAAATTGATAGAAGTATAGAACTTCAAAATGTAAGAACGAGTTACAAAGTTCAAAAAATATGATTTAATTTTAATAGTGCATCGAGAACTAATCAAAACACCTTTTGAAACTTTAGAAAAAAAATCAACCGCAAAAGCAAAAAAATGTTTGGGGAGCAAAAGATACGAAGTTGCAAAGTGATAAGTGTTACGTCTATGATTTGATATATGTTATGTTACTCATATATGTATTTGATAAAATATCTCTTTTCATGGTTCACATGATAACTTTTTTAAGATTTTTTTTTTTTTTTAACCATAGTTTCCTATGAAATTTGCATATTTATAAACATTTTTTACTTATAACCCACACTTATGTGAGACAAATATAATAAACATGATTATCAAAAGTGCCAACAAGTTTACATAAAATAAACATTAACAAGTGTATATTTGTAGAACTAATTTTTTGTAAAAATAAAAATAAAAAAATAAAAATAATAATTTTAAGAAGATATAGTGCAGAATTTGTTTTAGGGCTAATAACTTTTTAAAGCATTATACTTGTCAAGAATGGCAGTTCTGCGTAGCGAACTAAAAAAATAACTCTTGTAGACATTAAAGTTGACATTTTTGTCTTTCTTTAAGTATTATGACCATTTTACCCTTCGAAAAATATTTCAAAAGAAAAGAAATTCGAAAAAAAAATTCAGAAATTTCAAAAAAAAAGTATTTCGAAAAAAAAATTAAAAAAAAATTTCGAAAAAAAAGTATTTCGAAAAAAATTTAGAAATGGTAAAATGGTCATAATACTTAAAGAAAGACAAAAATGTCAACTTTAATGTCTAAAAGAGTTATTTTTTTAGTTCGCTACGCAGAACTGCCATTCTTGACAAGTATAGTGTTTTAAAAGGTTATTAACCTTTTTTTTAAATAAATGATCATATTTAGTGATTAGGTGGTGTAAATTTTTTACACTGTACAAAAAATGTAATGAAATTGACATTGTCTCATATTCACTTATGACTATAAACCACTCTCAACCAATTTAACCTCTTACATTCATAAAATTAGTAATGAAATTGACATTGTCTCATATCCGCTTATGACTATAAACCACTCTCAACTAATTTAAACTCATACATCCATAAAATTACCAGCTACTACTTTTATATCGCTGAAACATCACAGGGGTAATATACAGTTTTAAGGTGAGTTAGTTTGAAACTGCTTATAATTATTCAAACCAATAGTTGTCGTCATCTGTAAAGTTACTGTATCGCAAAGTATAAAACTGAAAAAACATTTATCGTCGAAAATTTTAATTGCATGGTATCTGCAGCCGCAACATGCAAGTATCGTGCTAGTATTTTAATAAAGCTTTTATAAAATCTTTTATTTTGTAAAACTTTTTATTAACTATAATGTTTTTATAATGGATTTATTTTATAAATGTTTAATGTGAATGTTAAAAAGATACTTGATTCTGTGTTTTGTTTGATGGTCTTATTACGGTTGTGTGATGCATCTCATGAAGGTGTGAAAAATTAATGTGACACTGAAGTGCGGTAACAGTGGCAATCGTAGTCATGTTCACGCTCAATCTAAATTTCTATTTCTCTTCCTTACAAACATAAATTTATTTTGTTCGCAATAAGTCCTTCTTGTAACTTTGTCTCGATTACATCTACCGTGCCAAATGTTTCCTCAGATTGTATCATGGATTTTATACGTTAGAACCGGTAGGATCCTTCTAATTTATAACATGTGGTAACCGGTTTGTCTAAATTTTTGAACATTCAATATATGTCTACAATTCCTATAAAAATGATGCATATTCTTTATCTAGAGGATACAATCTAGTATAAATCAATCTCAATAATATGCCACTACCGGTCTCAAAGTGTTATAGTTGTTTTAAAGATAGTTATTCCTTTTTTAGTTAAAAAAAATGCATCAATATAAGTCTAATCTATATCTATATACTATATATATATAAAGGGTAAATGTTTTATGCTGAACACTTTGAAGATGAAAAATGCTAAATTACTAGTATGCATTGATTATAAAAAGAAATGGAGTATATTATATATTTAAATAGTTAAATACAATTTAACTCACAAAATTTCTACACTCTAATTTATTTCGCTAATTTTCCCTTACTTTTACACCACCTTTACAGAAATATCGTATTACGACCAAAACCACGCACACACAAACTGGCACAATCATATTTTGTTAATAATTATAGACTATCGTTGTTATGCGTGCTTAATCGTCTAATAATAATCTATACTACTTTATAAAAGGTTTAGGATTTTCTAAATAAAAAAGCCTTAAAATTTTTAATTAAGATCAAAAATATTTCTTTAATAGGAAATCTCTACTACATGATGAAAAGTTAAATGTTTTAAATTATAACAACCAAATATTAATTCAATCCATTTAAAAAATTGCAACAGCCTATAAGTGTCTTAAATTCATGTACTTGTAACAGCCCATACGTGTAATAGCCTATTAAAAGCTTTTAGCATCCCATTAAAACCGAACCTTAACTTTTAAACAACTTACTACATATATAAGTCTATTATACACTAATGTCAAACACATAAAAATACACGCAATATATATAATATTTCACTTATATTTATCTACCCTCAAAACACACCAGTTTCCACCTAGATTTAATCACCGGGTACCCGCCGTCACATTGCGCGGGTACCCTTCTAGTAACATATAAAAGAGGGAACTCTTGCTCTCCTCAAAACTTAATTTTAACTTTTAAAACTCTATAAGCTTATTGTACAATACTTTACAACATTCTTAAACTTAATTTTAAGTAATACATGTTATAAAACATTATGTACAATTAACTTTTGCATAAATACATGCATAAATTAACAGATCAATAAATACAATTAATGCAGTTATCAGAACACCTCTTACATAAGAAATACAAATTATAAAACATATTATACAACCAGCTTAAACACAATCCTGCATTAAAATTAAATAATAAAAATAATAAAACATATACAAACTATTCAAACACAAAAATAACAATTTAAAAAATATAAATAATAAAACTAAAATTAAAAATAAAAAATATATATATTTTATTCTAGTGCACATATTTCTAATCCAGCCTCAATTTGTTTAAACTACATGTACATAAAACACGGTTCGATTCGGGTAACCGCTAATATTTAAAAATAAAAACCGAAATCGAACCGCGGTAAGAGGGTTTGTCCGATTTGTGGGTTTTTCGAATTCAATTTCTTAGTTATCGATTTTTGCAGTTTCGGATTGAGCGAGTCGGCTCGGTTTATCGGTTACACATATTTTTTTAACACTTATATCCATAAAACTTAGTTTTATATAAATCAAACAGATATTTTGAACGACGAAAAACATTGCTAACTAAAATATTTATTGTCTGTATAATGAAAATCATTGTCATTACTTAAAGAGTTGAAATACGTTACATGAAATTATTCCTGATATCCGTAAAATTATTGCAAAAAAAACATAATAAATTATAATATATAATTCGTCAAAATATTTATTTTAAAGTATCTGTCGCTGTAATGCGTCACATGGCGGGACATATATTTGTCAATTGTAATATTCGATTAATTAGTTAGCTATTAGGGAGGAGGGAGTGGTACCCTAATACCTTGGGTGCCACCTCACCTTTATCCAATAAAAACCCTCCAACTCAAAACTACCTAATTCTACCCTAACACTACCCTAAGTGGACGGAGTGATACCCGATACTACCCTAACACTAATATTCACAAAAGACAAAAAAAAATATAGAAGAAAAGGAGCGGCTTCGGAGCTCGATTTGATACCCGATTTATGGTACCCGAAGTAGTGGGAATGGTGTAGCCGCACTACCCTAACCTACCCGATTGCTACTCGAGCTTCCACTCCGTCCACCCTTAGTGAGGTGTGAAATAAAGAATCATTTGGCTCGTGGTTCCTTGTCACAACTTTGAGAAGAAAACATAGCTGTCAATGTATATGATCATATCCGTGACAAAATGCTAGCGAATATTTTGTTAAATACAAAAAAGACATGATAATTACCTACTCCCAATTATTGTGCTTGTTTTTCAATGGAAGTAGAGAATTTATATTGCAGCCCAAAAATAAAATTAATATAAGTCAATAAACACTATACTTTGTGTATGTATGGAACAAAACCGATAGTTCCCGTGATTTGTAACACCATATGATAGTTTTAGAAACGAAACTTCATGCATCAATAAAAACCTAGCTTTACAAATCGTCCAACGAAACTTTTTATTTTTATAAAGCAAGAGTTTATAAAAAAGAAAAAAACAACAATTTATCAGTAAATTACAGGTCGAGATTGATTAGGGTTCCAAACACCTCCTTCCTTGAGATATTGCATGTACCTTGCAAACTCTGGCTTAGCCGTAGCCTTCTTCCTTCTTCCTCCCTTGCCGAATATCGCAAAGATTGGATGAAACTTGCTCGCCTTCTTCACTTGCTTCTCTACCACGTTTTCTCTAGCTGGAGTGCTTCTCACTTCAGTCTCGTACGTCACTGGCAAATCACCAAAGAATTTTAAAGGCAACGTTTTCGACCTGATCATCTTAGCTTCTAATGATTGGTTATCGATTGGGGCTTCCTCGAAAACTAAGGGCTGGTATCCCCTAGGGCTTCTTGTGCTCATATTTTTATACATGGTTCCTAATTTAAGTGTGCAAAATTTCTGTGTGTGTGTGTGTGTGTGTTTTTATGTCTTTGTTGTTTAGGTGAAGTGAAGCAGTTGAGTATAAATGTTTTATAGGCATGAAACAATTATTAACGAGGGTTATTTTAACCTCATACGTCATTTTGTAACATGGTCTAATATGGTAGGCGATGCAAAATAACAAACAATATATAGTTATATACATTGTTTAATGTAAGTATTTTAAGATCGATGCAAAATAACAGACAACAAAGACAAAACTTAATTAGAGGTTATTATTTTAAGTGTTGTCTGATATGAACAATATTAATCTCCACATGTTTTAAATTTCTTATTTAGTTATTATATCGACCCATTAAATATATGACCATCTTGTATTTATAACTATATAAGTGGTGATAAATTCAAATTTGTCAAGTTCCATGTTCATATTAAACTTAGTTATAGGTTTACACCTTTAATAAGTTTTATTTTTGTAAGTACCATGAGAGAAATAAATCAAAGAAAAACACTCCATATTGGATCTGGATTCTAAAGAATTACTATTTATTTAGGCATTATTGCGTGGGAACTGTTCTTTAGTTGGCGTGGGGTTTGCGAAACAAGATTAGTTGAAAAGTAAACTTTAAATTGGAATTGAACAAACATCATTTTTCTTTACATAAGGCTATGCACAGTGTTAATTTGGGTCACATGTACCACGTCAGTTTTCTCTATCCGACGATCTAATTGTCATAGTGGTGACTCAGTTAAAAAAAATTCTTTTTTTTTAAAATTTAAATATTTTTAACAACAAAATTAAACTTCATTAATAAAAATACTTAAACATTACAACAATAGTTAAAAACTTAAACTAATAAAATATAAACATTACAAAACTTACTAAAAACTAAAAACATCACAAAAAATATTCATCGTCAGTTGCGTCTTCGACACTTTCGTCTGTCACTTTCGTCTTCAATCTCTTGATTGCCTTAATTTTCACTGTTTCTTAAAACGTATTTGACCAAATCATTAGATGAGTTGATCGGTCCATTATCTCTTGAGTAACTACTAAGGATTCTACATGGGATCTTAACGGATCATGATCACGGTGGCCCTTTTGTACAAACCATGTATGACATATCGCTCGCTACTTGTGTCGGATGACCATATTATGTAATATGATACACGTGTACACAATATTTCGGAAATCATGTTGGTACAGCCCTCGAGCCGGAACTTTAAGCATTTTTCACTTCTTCTTCAACACACCGAAAGCTCGTTCCACATCTTTCCTTGCTGCTTCGTGCTTCCTCTTGTACAGTATTCTTTTTTCATCACCCGCAGGAGGACTTGAAATAGACTTAATAAGAACAGACCATTCCGGATATATCACGTCAGTAGGATAATATCTCCTTTTGTAAGCAACATCGTTAGCCTCAAATTCAAGTTCCGGTGCTCTCTCAGATTTGATATCATTGAAAACGGGGGAACGATGCAAAACGTTTATGCCGTATTTATCCCAGAGACACCAAAGAACGCATGTCAAATCCATAAATCTTGAGAGGCGATCACTTCCAATAAAAAGAATGGATGTAGCCCTTGATACCCCTAGCAAATTGACCTCTCAAACTATTTGAGCAATTCTCACACTCCCAACTTGTACAATCAATGCTTCCCATCATCCCAGAAAACCCGTGCTTTTGCTCGTGATTAACATATATTCTTTCAAGTCAAAATACGTGGGCTTTCGCAAATACTCATCAGCATATAACTCTATAATAACCGTACAAAAGTTACGAAGACAATCACGTGTTGTTGTTGCAGTCAATTGCATATACTCGTCAAGAGAATCAGGAACGGTCGCGTATCACAATTGACGAATTGCCGCAGTACACTTGACCAATGGGGAAATACTAAGTACGCCCCTACAATCAGGAGTTTGTTAAAAATAAGGAGAATAATTGGTTACCTCTCGAACAATTTTGGTGAATAGTTCTCGGCTCATTCGAAACCGTTGACGGAATGTTATTTCGTCATACAACGGTTCTTCGGAGAAGTAAGCGACAACTAAACGATTATGAGCACCCTCATGATCCCTAGGCGTGTATTTCGTCGAACCTTTGGCAGTGACGCTTGGTAAGCGTCCAAAGCATACTGCGTAAAATCCACAAACTCCATAAACTCGATCATAACTTTTTCCTTTCGGAAAACGAAGAATTAAAAAATATCTTGTGAGATATAATTAACAAAATGTGTTTGAAGGTGTTTATGAGAAGTTATTTGAATTATGTTTAAAAGTTTTTTTTTTTTTTTTTTTTTTTTATCTCCAACGATACAAAAGTTTTGTCAATTTATGAGATAGCAACTCGGTCGGCAAAACGAACTAGTTCGTCCAAACTTTGCCCCCCAACCGAAGGTGACCGAATGGCCACAATGTCCCAACCGAACATAACCGGTCGGTTGACCTGAGTGTTAACCGATCCATTGCTCAAAGCCTAAAGTGTCACGGATCTAAAAATGAACTAGCATTTTGTTTAGTTCAAAAAAAAAAGAAACTAGCATTTTCATTTTCTTTTTCTTTTAGTGTGTGGTGCTCAAGTTTAAGTTTCATCTTCTAAACCTATAGCTCATTTTTGGGTGAATAGGCGACTAAACTTAATTACTCCGTAATAATTATGTCTTGAATTTTAATACTTAAAATAATTTTTAAGCTCAGAACAAGTGACTGTGTCTGTTTGTATGTGTCGAGTTAATACAACTTGCAATTAGTACTTGTATAAAAGTTTTGTTTAGGTCACGTCTAATTTGGTCCACAAAAATCATAGAAACGTATTATCTTTCTCCACATACACACTGTCGAATTTTAGCAAGATGGACCACACACATCTGGAAATCATTTTGTCGGTTTTTAAATATTATAATGACTCGTTTCATTAAAAAAAAAATGGACCATGTGTGATTCTAGTAAGTAGAAGAGAAACGTAAAGAAAATTGTCGATTTAGTCGAATTATTTAGGCCGCTGATCGATTAAAACTTTATTAGGGAGAACGGACGGTTGCTAACTTGCTATTGATCTTGTCTTATAATCACTATAAAGGTAACATATTAGTACAATCAATATGGTACCAGTCTTATGCTGTAGTGATAGCCAGTTTACGGTAATATTGAGGATGAAAAAGTGTTAGCATCGCTCTTTTATAAAGATAATGTCACATACGTGTATTGGACTATATTCGTAGTAAGTTGTATAAGACTACTTATGTAAACGGGACAAAGTAATAGTATGTTGAACCTATAAATCCATCTCATGACTCTTCATGAGGGGTGTTGTTAAGCATTAGGTTTTCATTGTATCTTTCATTTATATCAAAGTTATCCTTTTACTTCCCACCCTCTCTACTTTCTCTCACTAGAAAGATGAACTCTTTAATCTTCTTTGATCAATCTAGACCTCCCGAAACCACATAAATATTACATTTTTTCGGTCCTACAATTGGCATCAGAGTCTCGTTGTGTTGTTTTGATGATTTGTGTGGTTTTGTAGTCTGATTTTAAAACTAATTTATCACTATTTTTTTGAATCTAGAAAAATTTTCCTATTATTTTGGTAATAGTTTTAAACTGTTATTGTATCCTTATTGGTCAAAAAATCTTATGGTCTATCCAAGGTTTCATAATCTGGTTTGTGTCATTTATTTGTCCAAACATATTTATGTCAACTATATCTTTTTCATGACTATTGTACCATATCCGTGAAATATTGGTCAGTATTTGTGGTCAAACGGACAAAAAGTAAGGCTTTTATTCAGTTTTTCTGGGTTTACAAGCTGAACGGAAAAGATGGTCGGAAAAACTCGCCGGAACAGAAGGTCAAAGGGTCAAAACCCTCTTCTTACAAATAAGGGTCAATCTTACGAATTTCTTGGAAAGAAATTTGTAAAACCCTTATCTTACGAGAGGAATTTTCATTTGCATACTCTTATTTTGGTGCTTACCAAGGGACAAATCCCCACCTTCTATTTGGATTGATCTAATGGTTGTCATTAATCTAAGATTAAAACCTTTTAACCTATTTTTTATCCCCAATATATATACCGTTTATTTTTTTTTCCCCTCATTCATCACTCTGTTTCTCACACACTTTTCTGTGTGTGGATTTCCCTCCATAAACGGTTATCGTCAATCATAACAACCAGGTCAACTACCACATCCTCCACCTTCATCACCGTACAACCACCGTCATCTCCGTCACGTCCTGCACTTTATCCCACCGGTAATTCTTCAATTCTTCATTATTTTCTTCAATTCTTCATTATCTTCTTCAATTTCGTAATTATCTTCTTTAATGTTGCATAATGGAGATATTTGATCTTAATGAAGTTCCTGTTGGAGAAGATTCAATTGATTTAGATGTTACGAGTTCAATTTGTGCTTCTAACGTTGATGATAATGCATCATGTGAGTTTTCGTTTTAATTCAGCTTTTTTTTTTTATGTTAATCTGTTTATTAATTTAGCTGTTTTGTTAATTAATTGTTTAATTAAGGTGTTTAATCTTTTTATTCAGCTGTTAGTTTATTCTGTTTTGTATCATCTGTGATATTTAGCTGGTGTTAGGTTTTTTGCTTATTCATGAAGCTGTTAGTTTGATTTGTTTTTGTTCAGTTTAATTTGTGTTGTTTCAGCAGTGATATTTGAAGTTGATGACAGTTTTGTTTTCTAATTAAGGTTTTAGAGTAATTTGCTTCTAATTTTAAGCTTTTTACTGAAAATAATCGTAAATGTAGTGTACTTGATTTCTTACTGCGATGTTCTGATATTTCTATGAGTAGGCTGTTATTGCTGCAGTTGTTGCATAGTTATTCGAATGAAGAAGAGTGATAGTGTTTGGTGCTGATAGTTGTACTGTTAGTGTTTTTTGTCTTGGAAGCGTTTTGTTGTGTAGTCAAAGTAGTCGTAAATCTAGTGTTTTGGAAGTGATTTGTTAAGGAGATGTTGTATGTTTAAGAAGAATAGCCGTGTTTGCGGTTGTTGCATATATTAACCGAAATTGAGTTATAGTTTGTTGTCAATTTATGTTTACTGAATTCTGAGTTATAGGTTTTTGTGCTTTTTTTTATGATAGTGCTTAAGTATATTAATGTAGATGTTATATTGCTTTTAAATAAGCTGTTTAGTTTTTGATTGGATGTGTTGTTTGTTTCTATTTAGTATTTTTTGTACAATCATCTGTTATAGTATCACCAGTGATATTTCAAATAATGTATAGTATCACCAGTGATATTTTAAGACAATTTTTGAAGTTATTGTGTTATGCTTTTTGACTTTGTGTTTTATCACCTTCTTTACAGCTTCTAGTGGTTTGAAAACTCCTTCATCTTTTATTCATCATGATTTTATTGATACTCCTGGTGGATCGGTTTTTTGGGTTCCTAGAGTTTCTGCTAGTGTGCTGCCAGTTTTGTTTAGTGTTCATGATTCTGTTGAGGATTGCATTAGTATGTACATGAGATATGCTTCAGAGGCAGGATTTGGTATTAGAAAGTCTACTCAGAAAAGATTAAGGGATGGATTTGTAAAAGAGAAGTATTTAGTTTGCAATAGGGAAGGGTGCCCAAAGAAAATTCGTTTGAATACGTTAGCTCCTAAGAAAGGTGACAAACAAGTGAGGACTTCAAACTTTAGAATTACTGGTTGCAAAGCACGTGCAGTTTTTCATATGATGCCTGGTAGTAGAAAATATAGGCTTACTACGTTCGATGTGGAACATAATCATGAGCTAGATCGTGTTGAGTATAAGCATTTGTCCAAGAGTGAGAGGAAGCTAACATACACTGAGCAGCTGTTTATAATTAAAGCTTCGAATTATAATATTGGGGCGACTAGAGCTCACAGTTTGTATACCGGGTTGAAAGGGTCCTCAGCACTTGTTCATGGTACAGAGACTGAGTTTAACAATCTAGTCCGTAGTATAAACTGTTTCATAGGAGATAGCGATGCACAAATGCTTATTAACCGTATGGAAGATTGGATGAAATTTACATCAGACTTCTCTTTTGATTATCTTGTTGAGAACGCCGAGCTTATTGGACTCTTTTGGGCTGATCAAGTTGCTAAACTGAATTACAAAGAGTTTGGCGATATCGTCTCATTTGATGCCACATACAAAACTAACAAGTATGTTTTTTGAACCTTTTTTAGTATCTCTTGTGATATTTTCATTTGCTTTTTCTACATTTTGTATATATTATCACCTGAGATACTTTTTTATTTCTCCAGATACCGGATGGTTTTCGTGCCTTTTACTGCAATAGATAATCATAGGAGATCTGTGACTGTTGGTTCTGGTCTTCTTAAGAATGAAACTACTGAATCTTATGTTTGGTTACTGCAAGCATTTAAGAAAGCGTTTGTTCGTTCTCCAAATATCATTGTTACTGATCAAGATGGTGCAATGCGGAAGGCTGTAGCTGAAGTTCTTCATGATTCAAAGCACAGGCTTTGTATGTGGCATATCATGCAAAAGCTTTCGTCTAAGGTATCTCTCTATGATATTTTGCATCTTTTATCTCCTGTGATATTTGCATCTTTTTGGATTGTATCACTTGTGATACTTTTTTGTATCCCTTGTGGCACTTTTTGGATTGTATCCCTTGTGATACTTTTTGTGATACTTTTTTTCATTTGCTGTCTATAATGATTATCTTTTTTACTGTTTTCAGATTGTATCGAGAATTTATGATGATACTGATTTTAAGAATAAATTTCACAAGATTGTTTGGAACATGTATATTGGCCCTGAAGAGTTTGAGTTGAGATGGAATGAGTTGATGGTTGAATTTGGTCTTTTAAATCATAAGTGTGAATAAGATGTATAGGATCAGGGCGTCATGGATTCCTGCTTTTTTTGTTGATTCTCCTCTATGTGGACTGATGAGGACCACATCTAGGTCAGAGAGTGAGAACTCGTTTTTTTCACATTTCACGTCTCCTACTTCTACTCTTGTTAAATTCATGGTATGTTATGAGTCTGCAATGGAGAAACATAGATACATACAAGAAAGATTAGATCATCAGTCGATTGACTCATTTCCTGGTTTGTTGACGCCATTAGCAATTGAAATTCATGCAACAAGGTTTTATACTCGTAAGCTGTTTGTTCTTGTTCAGAAAGAGATAATTGCTGGCTCATGGTTATGTTCTATCAAGTCTAAAAGTTGTGGTGAAGGTTGCGATGTTTCTGTTATATCTGAGGAAAAACCGGATGCTGAGATTGTACCAAGAGTGGTTGATGATGAAAGTACTTCAGAAAATACCGAGGAAGAGCTTAATTTGTATCAAAAAGACATTGGAGAGTACAAGGTACATTTCTTTTTTGTTTTTACAAGTTTTTTTTTAAGTATCACAGGTGATATTATCTATTACTTTCTTTGTTTATAAGTCTATATCTGGTATCACAGGTGATATTATGCATGTAAAGTTCATAAAAGTTGTTATTGTTTTAGTATTACTTGTGATATTGTGATATTCTTTTTAATATCACCTGTGATATTATGTTCTTTTTATGTTTTATATGAGGTATCACCTGTGATATATTCAATTAAAGTTCATAAAAGTTTATATATATATTTTTTTTGTTTTTTTTTTTTTGATGAAGGTGTTGTATAACAAAGTAGATGGTTCAGTTGCTTGATGTTGTCAGCTGTTTGTTCGATGTGGTATTTTGTGTCGTCACATCTTTTGTGTGTTCAAGAATTCCAAGGTTGTTTCTATCCCAGATCAGTATTTACGTAGGCGTTGGTCAAGGGATTTGATTCCTGCTGATTTGAGGAGGCAAAAGGCTCGTTATGGTCAGAACAATGAAGAAATAGAGAGGCTTGCAATTGAGGAAACTGGGTTAGTTGATTCGTGTGTTCATATGATGAGTAACAATAAAGGAAAGTTGACTTCTTTTGTAGACAAGCTGAAGAAGTTGAAAACTGAAGTTGAGGCTGATTTGCCAACTGTTCCTTCCCGTAATGTTTCTGAAATTGTTGAAGAGTTTATGGGTATAAAGAAGCCTACTAAAATTTATGTTAAAAATCCATCGAAAGCGAGCAATAAGGGGTTTATGAGGGAGCGTATCAAGGGTGGACGTGAGAAAGCATTTGATAAAAGCAAGAAGCAAAAGAAGTCGTGCAGTATTTGTGGGTCGACGGAGCATAACAGGGCTACTTGTCCAGACAAAGGTAAATATTTGACCAATAATGCTGAAGTAGGCGGCAGCTCTGCTGAAGGAGTACTTGTACAGGTTGAGGTGGAGTCATCGGCGCAGCCACTGCAATAGAGGACATGGAGGTTGAGGTTGAGGTTGAGGTGCAGTCTATCTGTTATGTCTTATCCAATTTTATCACTTGTGATGATTTTCTATTTGTTATTACTTTTCTTCCATTTTTTCATTTTTATCACTTGTGATAAAGCATACAAAATTGATGAAATGCTTATACCTTTTTATGAGTTTACTTTTTGTGACTTTATTGAATAATTGATATAAGTTTTTTTGTTAATCTAGTTCTATTATATTGTTATGGCATGTTATTTACTGACATTTGGATACTTTAATAAAGTTAAATTCTGATTTTCCAAAATCTTTCAACTGAATAGAAATCATCATTGTTTACAACTTTGACAACGATAAAGATAATTGTTTTTACAAAACGATAGTCTGCCATCAGGATTAATAAGTAGCTGAAGAGGATTACTAATTGTTGTTACATGAAACCAAACATAAAACATTATGCAGTCGGTCAATTGTTGTTTAGTTCTGCATACTTTCTCTTTATTGCCTCCTTGACAAGCTTCTTTACTTCTTTTTCGTCCTTGTTCTCTGCAAGAAAATTTAATGCATAGTCTGACATCATCTTCCATTTTTCGTTCATTTCATGAAGCAACATCTTTGTTACGTATCTTGATCTCATATTTTCTATCTGAATTCGATGTTGTTTGTGTGTTTCCTTTAGAATGCCTGTTTGCCATCTTGATCCAATTTTTCCTTCGTAGAGTTCCATGTGTATCATCATGTACAAACCGCAATCTATCTTTTCAGCTTTTGTTTGCCAATCCATCCTTAATATTTCTGGTTCTTGTGTTTGATGCATCATTTCATATCCTGCTGGATGTTCATATGTTGACAAGTGTCTTACAAAAACCGCCCTCTGAAATTTATAATATAAAATGTCAATTATAGACTAGTATCCCTTGTGATATTATACTGGTAAAACATAAATAATCAAATAATTTTTCTTACCACTAACTCATAATTTTCTTTGTACTTTTCTTCGTATGTTGCATCCGAATCGCTGTTGTCAATTATGACAGATGTTCCTTTAACGATGTCGAAAACTATTAGATAGTAATGTCCATGTGCTATTATTGGGAAGAATACCTGTTATCATGAAAAAAATATTAAATTTAAAATTATATACTAAGTTTCTTGATTAATTTATATAAGTAAAGTAATATACCAAGTTAATATCATCAAATTTGAGTCTGCTTGTGTCTTCTTCTATCTGAATAGCAATCAAGTGTTCAAACATATCATATTGTTTATCTACTTTGTCAGTGAACAATTCTGGCTTATCTTGTAATACTCCTGGTAGCTAATTGACAATTAAAAAAAATATTATTATTATTATTAATAAATAAAAGTAAATACAGAAATACATTCATTTTATATAAAAATTTATCTTACCATCATTGATGTATAAAATTAATGCCGTTTGATCTTTCTATCTGAGAACAATTCCTCGTAGTTTAGGATATCAGCAAAGGTATCTATCACAGGAATTTCAATTTTCAAGGTTGGCGCTAGTGATTGAACATTCATTCTCATTAATCCTAAACCTTTATCGTCTACGAAAACTTGTTCTCTGTTCACAATATCACAAGTGATAAGTTTAAGGAACTGTGTATATAGGTAAATGTTTTTTGTATCACAGGTGATAAATATAAGAAACTAATATATGTTTTGTTATCACAAGTGATAACCATAATAAATTAGATATTGAAATTTTAAATATAAACTTACGCTTCGTTTCCTTGCATACAGAAGATGCTTCTTGCCAAGAGTTTTTCCACCTCTGTTAGATTTTTTGTCGTGCTGACCTTCTTGTTCATGTATGGAGATTTCAGGCACTGATATTGTTTTTCTTCATCACTTGATTTTGACTGTACTCCTGGGCTATCAAATCCTAGATCAAAGCTTGGCTGAGACCCTGGTATAAAGACGGAACTAGGGCTCTGTGAAGATGGACATGTTTGTTCTTTTTCTTCAACACTTTTCTGTTTCTTAAGGTTCTCACTTTCTGCATATCTGTTCACTTCTTCATTTCGTTTTGCATCCATGTTGGCTTGTTGCCTTTGTATTTCTCTCAATTCATTTCTAAATTCTTCATCAGTTTTGTTTAGTAAATCTCCAAAAATATCATCATCAGTATCAAAAGGTTTTCTTTGATCTTTAGCTTCTTCATTACTTTTTTTACTTGTAACCTTGTTTGTTTCATCTTTTTCCCCTTCATTTTTTTCTTCAGCTTCACCCTTTTTGTTACTGTTCCCATCGATGTTTCCCACAACTTCATCCTTTTCTTGTCTATTCTTGTTGTTGTTTTCATCAGTTTCATCATTTTTGGTATTGCTTGCGTCTTTGTTTCCACTACCTTGCGCAACTTCATTCTCATTATAGACTGATTCTCCATTTTGGTCGTTTGCTTCATCGTTTTTGACAGCATCATCAATTATCATTGATTCGTCATTTTCATCTCCGTGTTCTGTATATTGTCTGGCAAATGGATTTTGTACTTCATTATTTCCATCTTCATCATCACTTGTGCCAAATTTGATGGAGCTTGACTCTGTTGATGTTGATTTAGATCTTGATGATAAGAATGGACTTTTCCTTTGAAACAATCATCTGGTTCACTGAAAATCTTTTTTATTCTTTCTCTAAATTGCCGAAGCCTTTCATCCCCTTTGAATTTACATATGTATTCTTTAATTGTTTCTTCTAGCATTTCTTTCTCACTCAAAATGCTTTCTATCTTATCTTCTAGCATCTGATACACTTCCTCTGATTGAATTTCAAATTTAAGATCATATTAGTTATGCATCATCAACAGTGATATTATTGTTTTTTTTTTTTTTTTTTTTTTTTTTTTTAATATTTTACTGTATTATCACAAGTGATATCTTGCATAATTTATTTTATCACTTGTGATAGGACATAACAAATAACTTAATTTTTTTTTATACTGACCTGCTTTTGAATATCTTCTTCGTCTTTATTCATGTCTCCTATAATTTCCACCATTCCAAAGTACTTGTTGAAATCAATCATGTTTTGAGCTTGCACAATCAAAAATATATCTGCACCAGTCTATATCTTTCACGTTATCTCCTTCAAACACGTTTTCCAACACCGTTTTTGTGACAACAGAGCTTTTATCGCATCCTCCCAATGTATTTGCAATAAGCATTAAAATGTTCATTCTTAACATGAAATATGTGTTTGTTGTTTTTGTTATCTCCTTTGATATGGCATTTGTTGTCAAACTGTTTTCGTGTTTGAATTGATCTTTCCATTCTTCAACAAATTTATCGTTGTATTGTCTTTGGCCTTCAACTCTTTCTAGCGTTCTTGATCCATTTGGTAGTCTGAGAACTTCATGCACAGTTTGTGGAGATATTTTTAAATTCCCTGTTGGAAGTCTAAGGTTCATTGATTCTGTGTCGAGGCTGTCTACCACAAAGAAGGCAAGCTTTGTCGGTATTTCATTTATTGGGAATTCTATCAAGTCTCCAAAACCCATTTGTGTTATAACCTTCTTTCTTTCTACACTTAACTCACGCATTGCCTCAAAAAGTGGCTTAACTGATGCCCTTCCCTTGACTATTGTGTACACCTTTCGTTTCTTTTTTGAATCTTTTTCAATCTCTTCGTTTACATCATCTTCCATTTCACCAATTTTTCTTTTTCCTTTTCCTTTTTCTCTTTCACGATTATCTTCTTTATTATCATTTTTTGCAGCAGTTTCTTTTTCAAATTTTTCTGTTTTTTCAGGATTTTCTTTTTCAGCCTGTTTCATTTTTGTGTAATCTTCTTTTTCAGCTTCTTTTGCATCCTGTAGTAAAAATAAAATAATAAAATAAATTTTTTTGTCATTTATCACTTGTGATATTTTAGCATTTATCACTTGTGATATAGCATTCACATAACTATCGCAAAACACTTTTTCATATACCTGTTCTGTAGCTTTTTCCGATGCTTATTTTTCTTGCTCAGGCTTTAATTTTGTTGCTTCTTCCTTCATCATCTTCTTTTTTTCCTCCAACCCTTTTTCTTTTTCTTCAGTTTTTTGATGCAAATCTCTAAAACGTTTTTTCTTACTTGCTAATTGTTTTCTTCTTTTTGGTTTCTGTTCATCTGTATAATAGCAAATCCAGTTATACATTGTTTGGCAATTTCACAGTCATTGAATCTACAAATTAACCAAATTTGGGTAGACGTTTTTAACAACCAAACTACCTTTTCGTTTCTTTTTCTACATGTTAACAACCAAATCACCTTGTTTTATAATGAGCCCAAAAAAAGTTTCAACGATCCCAAAACAGTCACATTTATGTCCCTTAGTTTACAAGTTCACTCAAAGTAGTTACAACTTCAAAATGTATAAACTAAGTTCTTTTCAGTATGCATTTTGAATGAAGTTGTAAGCCCAAAACAGTTAGCTGAGCTTCAATCAAACTACAATCAAACTACAATGTGCCTCAATTTATAAATATCCCAAAACTACAACTATCTTAGTTTCTACAGCTGTAAACATCTAACAATCAATGACATGAGCTATCGCTATTGTAACTTCTAATTCAATAGCATAAAATTTTGTCTTCAACATATTTTTTTAAATCACAGAAGATAAACTGGTATATTACATATATCTTGAACAATCATTTCATTCTTTATTTTATTTTTTTATTTTTTTTAAATATATTCTGTAATTTATCATTGTTTCAAGACATCTTAAAATAAGCAAAACATATATAAAATATGCATATAAAACTCAAATAAAATACGCAAACAGTAAATAAAATTCAATTAATTTTTAAATAATATCGAAATGAGTGTCGTACCGTTATCCATATTTTCAACAGATTGTTTTCCCTTTTCTTGTTGAGGTTGCGATTCCTTCATGTTTATGTATTTTTGAATTTGGTTCAACGGTTCGTCGTTTATTTTTCGAAGGATTGATTCTTGGTGTGTGTTTTTTTTTATTTGTGTGTGTGTTTTTTCAGATATGGGTTTTATTTTATTGAACTTTACATTTTCAGTCCTTATATTTTTACTTTATGTAAACTTTTTTGCTTTTTTTAATTTATATCACTTGTGATAAACAATTAAATACATTTTTTGAAAAGCTTGTCTATACGAGTCAACTGAAAATTTTCACGGCAAGGACATACAAGCTCACATCTCAAAATACATTTTGGAAGTAATTAATCCTTACTTATTTTTTGCTTTTTCTTTTTTTGTTAGATGACATTTCATAACAGGTGATATAATAAACTTTTAGTTATATCACTGGTGATATGTTCTAATATCACAAGTGATACATTTAAAAAAAAAAAGAGAAAAAGAAAATTTTGTTGGTAGGCTAGTTTTGTGGTGACTCAAGATCTAAATTTTGTTGGTAGGCTAGTTTTTGTTTACCAGTTTTAACATGTTTTCACAGAGTATGTCATTGCAAAAATAATCAATCTCTTAATTTGATATACACGTTAAGGACAGTGCGTCTTGGCAGTCATCTTATCATTTACCAAAGTATCGCAAATAAATCATTTACACTTTGAAAAAAAAATTCATCATAATCCCAAATTTACTGATCTTTGGTTCACCAATTCAATTTATTTAAACTAAAGGTAACTGAGTAGCGAAATCTTCTATGAATTATCCAACAGCATAAATATATATAGTGATAGATACATACATATATCAGCAGAAGAACATAAGCAAGGTTATATTCATATTACCCAAAAGTGTTTACTTCCATCTAAAATCAAGAACAAAGCGTAAAATACATCTAAAAGCATACGTATGCATTTCCAACAAAAAGATGCAAATTTCAGAGCAAAATGTAGTACAATCTCCGGCACCAGGGAATGTGATTCAGGTACCTAATAGATCCACCCATCTACTTAGGTATTTCCCAAACTTGGACACTGTCCGTCACATTTCGTGGCCCGGCAGTCCTACTTGCATCTAAAATGCAGAACAAAATGTAAAATGCAACTAAAATATGCAAAATCCAAAACAAAATGTAGTTCAATCTCCGGCACCAGGGAATGTAATTCAGGTACCTAATAGATCCACCCATCTACTTAGGTATTTCCCAAACTTGGATATTGTCCGTCACATTCCGTGGCCCAGCAGCCCTACTATTGTTTTTTGCATATCAGATTCTTAAACCTACTTTAATCCATCTACGTTGTTTAGAAATCTAAATACTTAAAACAGAAATGTAAATTGTTTTGTAATAGCATTAAATAGATTTAATGCTTGTTCTCTTCAGCTATCTTCTTCCTGATAGCTTCTTCAACCACCTTTTGAATCTCCTTCTCATCATGGTTGTGTTTTTCAGCAAACTTGATTGCATATTCTGACATGAGTTCACTCTTTTGATTCACTTCATGTAACAGTATCTTAGCTGCATACCTCATCCTCATTCTTGTCATTTGTTCAGCATATCTGTGATTCCTTTCATCAATGATGTTTGGCTTCCAACTTGGTCCTACTTCACCTTTAAATGTTTCCATATGCATCATCATGTATAAGCCACAATCAATCTTGTTATCCTTTGTCCTCCATTTCATCTTTAACACAGTTGCTGGCTTCTCTTTCAACATCGTATTGAGGATTGGGTGTGAAGCGTTGATCAGGTAATTTACAAGAATTGCTTTCTGCAAATTAACAAAATATTACTTGCTACAATTTATCTCTAGTGATATAAGTATTTAAACAGAGTTTGGTTCAGACATTGCTTACCACAAAATCGAAGTTGGGTTTGTATTTATCCTTGTAGGGCGCATCTGAAATGCTGTTGTCCAGTATTACAGCGTTGCCCTTCTCCAGATTGAAAACTATGACATAGTAATGGTCGTGAGCAATTATCGGAAAGAAGACAAGTTTCACATCTTTCAATTTCCGTTTTGCTTCTTCCTCAGTCATGAGTTTTTTCATCAGTATTTCAAAATTGTCACACTGCTTTTTTTCATCTTTTACTTTCTTCAGAATCTCTGGCAGCTGTATGATAACAATAGATTCAAGATAATTTAAAATACATATTATATAATTTTGAAACGCATGGATATATTATTGCATTTTTTTTGGAAGTTTTTATATCTTACCACTGCATCTGTTGGGAAGTAGTATCTTGTCTTCATTTTTCCAACTTTGTTCTTTCTCTCTTCATGATTCAATACCGAAGCGAATGCATCGATCACCTGACTTTCTATTAGCAAGCCCGGCGCAATTGATTGCATTACTATTCTTGGTACTGGTGTGCCCTTGCCATCATTGAATACGTCTTCTCTGTTTTTTAATATCACATTTGATAAAATTTAGGTTTTTAAATATAGCATATCACTTGTGATAAATAACATAACCTTAATACTAACAGTAAATTGAAATCTTACATTATATCTCCTTCCATCGAAAATAAGCTGTTAGCTAGCATTGTTTCAGACTCTGTTAACGGTTAAGGTGATTTCAAGTACACTGATGGTTTAGCAATCCTTTTTCCTTCCATCTTTTCAATTTCTTTGTTGCTTTGTTCAACATCTTTCTGAGTCCTGAATGCCTTGTGTTGAATTTTTGGGCTTTGAAATTCTGCAACTTTAGCCCTTTCTTCTTCTTCTTGTGTCTCAGCTGCTTGTTTTTTTGCTGCATCGTCTTTTTCAGCCTGTTTTTTAAGCATCTAATAATGTTTAGATATGCAAAAGTTGTGCAAGTTGTTTTTTTTAAGTTTATATGTCTAACGAGCTTATTTTTGTTTCGGCTTATTTTTGTTTTATTTTTTAGTCATATAAACAATCCACAATCTAACCATCAACAAGACATTTGACAACAATAACAGTGATTCATTTCACATTCATTCTTAATGTTTGCGATTCAATATCACTAAATTGGTATATCTGAGAGTCTTTTAACCTTTTGTTTTACTCTTTTGTTGGCAAGTTCTTTTACAGCTAACTTTCTTTTTTTTTTCCTGCCTCTTTCTCCTGAGCTTGTTTTGTAGCCTCCTCTGATTTTCTTTTGTTTTCAGCCTCTATCTTGGCAGCTTTTTTTGCAGCGGCTTCTTTTTCGGCTTCTTGCTTTTTGTTTGCAGCTTCTTTTTCGGCTGCTTCTTTTGCTGCAGCTTCTTTTTCGGCTGCTTCTTTTGCTGCCGCTTCTTTTTCGGCTGCTTCTTTTGCTGCAGCTTCTTTTGATGCAGCTTCTTTTGCAGCCTGCATTAATAAAAAATTCAAGAATAAATAAATAAATAAAAACTAAAAAAAAAGTGTTGTATTGTATGACTTTGTTATATTTAGAGTTTATCACTTGTGATATTACCTTTTCCGCTTCTTCTATCTTCTTCTTTTCAGCTTCTCTTTTTTTCTCAGCTGCTTTTTTCTGAGCTTCTTTTTCGGCTGCTTCTTTCTCAGCCTGCTTCTTTTTTGCAATTGCTTTTTCTTCAGCCTGTATTTTTTACCATTTTGTTATGTAAAAATTTATCACTTGTGATATTGTATACAGATAAATACTTTAGATTATAATTATCTAACCTGTTGTTTATATGTTTCTGCAGGAGTCTCTTTTGTGGTTTTTTCTTTATCGTTGTTTCCTCCTTCTCCATTTCCTCCTTTGCTATCATCATCATCCTCATTACTGAGGAAGAAAGAACCACTATCATCACTTTCATCATCTCCTCCTCCTTCAGTATTCCTGCCTTCATCATCTCCTCCATCTCTTATGCTCGTTCCTTCTTGATTATCAATCACTCTACCATTTTCATCTATTTGAAGATTCCCCTGGAATTGTGTGTTGTATTTTTCTACATATAACCTTATTGTTTCATCTCCCGGGTATATCTCCATGCTTACCCTTATAAAATTTTCTAACTCTCTCTTCTCATTCAAAACTCTATCAAACTTTTCTTCGACAGCTTCATATAGTTGCTATGTTTTTAATTAAATAAAGCAATTATAAGTATTTTTATCACTAGTGATATATTCAAATTTTTCATATTAATTATAAGTATTTACCTCTTTCTGTTTCCTGATATCTCCTTCTTCACTCTCATCCTCTTCTTCAATTACCATGACATGACCAAACCCTCCCATCTCCATCTCCATGTCTTGCCTTTTCTCAATCAGCTTTGTGTTCCAATTTCTGATGGCTGGCCATTTTCTTGACACATCCATTTGATCGAACTTTGTGAAATGCAAGTAGATAAGCTGTTTTCAAGAAAACAAAACATTCATTAAAACCTTTACTTATTAAAAGAAGTGGTAGATTAATCTTTTTTTAGTATCCCAAGAAATATTGTACATGGCATCTATTTTTTTAAAAACAACTTGTAATATCACTGGTGATAGAATACATTTTATATGTCATTAACTTAAAGTATCACTTGTGATACCCTACATCATATTTGTTTTAAAGATAACATTTGACTTACCGTGAATGCTGCATGAGGTCCATAGTACCAATTTTCCATTGTTGAGTCATCCCAGCCTTCCTTGCTTAATTTCATACAGTTCCAAATGTATGTGCACCAGTCAATTGTCGGTATTTCCTCTGGTGTCTTCAGAAATTGGAGGACGTGATACTTCAGCATCGAACTGTTATAGCAGGTTCCCAGACAGTTTGCAAACAGCATTAGGAAATTCATCTGGAAGGTGAAGTCTGTTTCTTCAGTACTCTGAATCACCTTTGATAATATTGTTGTTGTTATCCTTTTTCTTTCTGGGAATTGTGCCATAAACTGTTTCACAAACACGTCATCGCAATCCCTTTCTGGTCCTGAGCAAAGTGTTCTCGGACCCATTGGTATCCCTAGAACTTCCCTAATCGTTTTCGGTTTGATTTTTATGACACCCCAATTTGGCAAGTTTATTTGCATCTTTTTCATATCCATATGTGTCAATATGAAGTAGGGCAGTTTTCCAGGGATTTTTTGCAACAGGAAATCAATCATTGTTCCAAATCCCATTGCCATGACCATTTTCCTTCTTGCTGGGCTCAGCGAATGTGTTGCATCGTAAAACGGTTGGACAGTCGTTTTAGCTCTCAACGACTTGAATGGAATGACATGTTCTTCTTCTTCTTCCTCATCTTCCACCTCCATTTTTTCCTTGCCCTTCTTTGTCTGTTCTTTCTTCTTCTTTGCTTCTTCCTTCTTCCTTTGTTCTTCTTTCTTTTTTGTTTGTTCTTCTTTCTTTTTCGTTTCTTCTTCTTTCTTCTTCTTCTTCGTTTCCTTCATTTTTTTTTTGATTTGTTGCCTTTCCTTCCTTTTTCTTTTCTTCTTCTTCTTTCTTTTTCTTTGTTTCTTCCTTCTTTTTCTTTCTTGCATCCACCTTTTTCTTCCCCTCTTTTTCTCTTTCCTTTTTCTTCCAGCTTTTGTTTTTCGGTTTGTTGTTTTTTTGATGCTGATCTTGTTACAGCAACTGGTGAATCTGTTGCTTGTTCTTTTCTTTTCTTTGGTTGCTTGGGTTTCAACTTTGGTTTTGCTTTTTTGGGTATGACTGTTTCTTGGGGTGTCGCTTCGGGTGTTGTTTTGGTTGTTTCTGGTGTTGGTTCAGATGGTGTCGCTTCGGGTGTTTTTGGTTGGGCTGTTGGTGGTGTTGGTGTGGTTTCTATGGTTGCTAAAGTTGTTATTGGTGTGTTTTCTGGTGATGTCATTTCGGGTGATGCTTGATTTAATGGTGTGACAAGCCTTGATCGTGCAATGGTTGTTATCTGATTTGTGGGTGTCTTTTCTAGATAGGTAGTTTTTATTGATGACTTCGTGTATTTTGTGGTTGTTTTCTGGGGTGAGGGTGTAGATGTTTGCTGTTGTGTTTCTTGTTGTGGTAGTGTTGTTTGTGGTGTTGGTGTTTCTGTTGTTTGTGGTTGTTTTTTTCTTGATATGGTGCTTTTTTGAATTGGAGTTTGTTTCTTGCTTCTTTTCTTTTTCATTTCTTTTAGACTTGTATTCAAATCTGCACAAAAGAAATCCCAAGTAAGTTTTCATGAATATTTATTGCTGATAAATATAAACTCTGAATGTTTATGCGTCATACAATTTTATAACATTCTACTGCAAGTATGTCATATCAATTTGTATCACAGGTGATATAACACAGAAGCTAAATGTCAAAACAAGTATGCCGCATACATACAGGGTTTATCATAGTTGATATTTTTCTATAGGAGACATGCTTATATGTTGGAATTTATCTTTTTCCTTTTGAATCTCTGGAGATACGCTCAAAAATTTGCTTGTCGACAAAACTGCATTTACAAATTTTTTTTAAAGAAACAAACAGAATGTCTGCAATTTTTATGTTTAAAGATTTATTTAGCAGACAAAAACTGACCGTTTAAAGCTTGTATTGTCTCCAGATGCTCGTAAATATCATCTTCTACATTTTTTTCAAAATCAAAATTTTAATGTCTTATGTTATGTAAAACAAAAAGACACTATAAATTTTAATCAAAAATGTATTTGAAATATAGTTATTTCGCGTATAACGGCTTATCATTACAGTTGTTATACTATCAAAAATCAAAAAAAAAAAAATCACTATATCTGTTTTTATCACTGGTGATATACCATTAAATATTTAAGTTATCCGCGTCTGCTCTTCATCGTCATCACTACCATCAGTACCACTACCACTACTAGTAACACTACGACTACGAAAAGTCATAACTAAACCACCACCTCTACCACAAAAAACACTAAAAATGTATCAGTTATCGCGCTACATGATCTCTAATCGTGTGACAAGTAATCAATTATCGCTACATCTGTTTCTATCACTAGTGATATACCATAAAATATTTCTCTGTCACACTAAAAAATGCATCATAAGTTACATCAAAATTATACTCATAACAAGCTAAAAACATATCCATTATCACGAAGAACGCTAAAAGTCAAATCGACGTTCGCTACCACTACTACTATCACTACCACTATACTAAAGCACCACCAGCACCACTACCACTACCACCACCACCACTACCACTACCTCCACCACTACCAGTATCAAAACTAAACCACTAAGGTGGTGTTTGAATGCAACTTAATTGACTTAATATGAAAAAACTTAATTTATTAAGTCATATAAAAAGCTGTTTGTTTTTCACTTAATCAAAATAAATAACTTAAAATAATAAGTGATAAAAGTGAGATCCTCCACATTAAGTCATTTGTTAATTAACATGACTTAATGAAAAAATTAAACAAACAAGCCCTAAGACTACCAAATCACTACCACATCTACCACAGCTGTTTTACAGTATAACACCTAAAAACATCTAAAATCAGCAAAATCTTCATAAATTTCTTCTTCTTTTACAGTATGACAGCAAAATCTCAAATAAATACATAATCATCAATTGCATGTCATTAATACAGCAAAAAAAATACAGAAAAATGTTCATAAATAGCAATAACATTCACAAATAAGTATAAAATCAGTAGAGATACATAAATAACATCTAAATAATTAGTTTTAAGCATCGTACCTTCGTTTTCGGAGTTGGTAGGTTTGTTTTGATCCATTTTTTTTTGTGCTTTTTCTTCTCTGTTGAAGATTGATGCGTTTTTGTATTTTTTTTTTTTGATTTTGACGGTTAATTGTTGGTGATTTTGATTGTTATGATTTGTTTTTAGTGAGAGATTTTAGTGAGAGAAAGCGACGTGTTGTTTTTTCTGATGAAAATGACGCGTGTGTTGTGTTTATGTGGTTGGGGGAAGTTTCACGTTTTGGCAAGATTAGTCCCTCCGTGTTTTTATCATTAAAAAATATTTTTTGATCCAACGGGTTGATAGGTGTCCCTTGGTAAGCAGGGGATTGATGGTTTCTAAAATAAAGTCCCTCTATCTTACAAATTAAACTAGTCTTTACGACTAGGTTTACGTCTAAGGCTGTTTACGAGTAAAAGACTCAGTTTTACGACTAAGACCTTACGAACAAGCAAGTTATGAACAAGCTCTTTACGAATAAGCAGGTTTACGAATTAGCAAGTTTATGAACAAGAAAGTGTTACGAGCAAGGTTACGAGTAAGAATTAATCCTTATTCGTGAAGTGACCCCAAGCATAAAAGAAGAATTAATCCTTATTCGTAAAGTGACCCCAAGCAGAAAAGAAGAAAGAAAAAGTGACCAAGACCAAAACCTAATACCAACTCTTTGGACTTCAGTCTAACACATCATCAGTCCTTGCAATTAATAACGAAAAAAAAGAGGAAGAAGATCGACCAAGAACGAACACATCAGCCCATCCACAATCTAAGCCAATAAAAATAACCACACCAAATCCATCATCTAAACCTAATCCCATCCTTTACAAGTAACAATCAACTTATGTACCTACTCTTATCCCATCTCCAATCTTACTCAAGACTCAAAACAACTAGATCTCAGATTGATTCAACTTTTTCACATATATTTTATATATTTTTTTAGTTGAATCATTATCATCACTGATCATCTTTAGAAGCTAAGCTTCGTTTCATATTCGAAATTAAAGAACAAATTATAACCACTTAGTTATACTCGTTTCCTTTGTTTCGAGTTCAGAAACCACAAGTACGGAATACATTTATAACCTACCTGAGACCTTTATCAAAAGTTCTTGAAGCCATAAGCTCAACCTTGTGTTCTTCGAAGATGGAAAAAGTAATATGATGCTCGTAGGTGGTCGATTGTCGGTATTTATGCTTGAGTTTATCTAAACTCTTATGATTGATGGAGATGGAGTTGAGATTGGTAAGAAAGTTGGAGGAGGAGGGCGTATATTTTTCAGAATGTGTTTTAGGGTCAAGGTAAAGTGATGTTAGGCTTTAGGTTAAATTGTGTTTCTCTTTTAACCGGGTAGAATGTTGTGACTGGATCGGGTTATTTCTTTTATGGGCCAATGATCCGGATTTTGGCCTAACTGAAATCAAGTAAAACTTGGTTATGGGCTAGACTTTGATTTCAACTAATTTGGACTTGTACAATTCTAAGAGTTGATTTGGGCTGAAATTTTATCTCGTGTGGTCTAAATAGGCTTAATTGGATCTTCAAAATTGTGTTATCCGAATATTTTTGAAAAAAATACTGGATACAAATTTTGTAATATTGAGAAAGAGTGGTATTTTGGTTTACAAATTTCACGGAGGATACTTGTTCATGGCTTGAATTGACATTTGATCAAAAAATAAGTACGGGGTTTTTGTACGGTATTATTGATTTGAATATGAAGTGACGTTTCAAGGGTGTACTTATTTATCTTTGAGACGTTGGTTGGTTGGTTGCATGTTTCAAAATAACTTGTCTAGGCATTTTTCATAAGTGATTATGAATTGACAATCTAGTTATGACTGATGTAAGGAGTTATGTTGTAGTGCTCACAATGTATAACTATCATTTTAAGGAGTTACGTTGCAGTACTCAGTGCCACACGGAGTTGTGGATTGTTCAAGAAGATAGAACAAGCATTAAGTCACAAAATTGGGATGTTTACTTCCTTTTCAAGTTGGTCGTATCGGTTTATCTCCATATGTGGTCATTACTATTAGCCGGTGAATCAAAAGGAGGTTCGATTTCAGGTTGGTTTGAGAGAAGTATTGAGAGTATTTTTGTGACATATTCTCACGGATTTATGCTTAAACAAGATATGGTTTCAAATTGCATCAAGAAAAAGGTAATTCTACGACATGTACGCAACATTATGATGATTCAGATAGCTCGCAACCATCAGGAGGGAGAAGTTGGTGTTTCATCTTCCGTGATTGGATTGAGTGAGGGAATTGTACTTAATACTGAAGAAGGAGAAGTAGTGTGTGTACATTGGGGCTTTTTACCAACTTGGATACAATACTAATTGAGTTATGTTGTTACGATGTTCCCCGAACGACAATCATTGTGCTACAATCAAGAGTCTACCTTCTCCGTTGCGTGTTAGAATACTAAAGAGATTTTAGTAAAGAGAGTTGTCGATTAAGGAGGGAGCAGATAAAAGAAAAATGGCTTACTAGTTAGGAGGGAGTAATAACTCACTAGACCGTTACAGTTGAAGTTCAGAGCTACAAGGATCAGTGCCGTCAGCGCCAAAGATCAAATGCCGAGATCGTAGAAAGAGAGAACTTCAAGATTGCCTTAGTATCTAGATTACAGAGACTCTGTGCTTCAACAACGTCAACATAGTTTATTATTATTGTAATTTACTTTGTTTATGTATTTATAGGTCTTATTGTAACCATTCACGGGTGACGATATCTTGGAGGGAGATTGTTGGCCTCGCTCTTTTTTAAAGATAACGTTACATACGTGAATTAGACTAGATTCGTAGTAAGTTGCACCCGTAGGGACTACTTATGTAAACGGGGCAAAGTAATAGTATATTGAGCCTATAAATACCCCTCATGACTCTCTATAAGAGGTGTGGTTAAGCATTAGGTTTTCATTGTATCTTTCATTTATATCAAAGTTATCCTTTTACTTCCCACCCTCTCTACTTTCTCTCACTATAAAGATAACCTCTTTCATCTTCTTTGATCAACCTACACCTCCCGAAATCACATAAATATTACATCTTTTCGGTCCTAAAAAACACAAGGTAATTAATTAATTTGGAAGAAGTTTTTTAGAATTCTGGGATGGTACTTCACGTTTTTTACCTCTCAATTGTCTCGGAGAAATCACGCAAGCGAGTTTATATAATAACATGTGAACGTTTGGTTAAATAATTATAACTCAAATTAAATTGATTTTAATTATTTGTCAAGTAACATTTAAATTTAAAGATGAACCATAGGTAAATAATAAACTTATAGGTTTTGATATTTATATTTGCAACATACCTATAATTATGTGTTAATGGTCAATTTAAAAGAATATAATACCGTATCATTAATTCATTTAATTTCAAAATTTATCACTTACGAAAATATTTATAATTAAGGTGCAATTAGTATGGAGATTGGTACTTAATATTTGTATTAATAGGTGTCTTTTAGTTGTTTTACAATTAACTAGCCGGGTACCCGCGCGTTGCGGCGGCGGGTACCCGTGTGATTATATTTTTTGGCGATAGCAAGTTTGATGCATTGCTTTTAAAGAAGGAAAAAAAAAAGGAATGTTCAACAGAGGGTTATTAATTGGAAATTAATTTGTTTTCTTACTTACGCATTTAGTAACATAACAAAAAGCTTTTATAGCAGGGTGCCTACGCGATTATATGTTTTTCATGATGCTAACTTAACACATGGCGATAACTTAATGGAATAACGTTTAAGCAAAGTATTGCTTTAAAAATGGCAGACATGCATCTCGATGCAACGACGATACGAAAACGATGGTCATCGATATTGCTAGTCATTTTGGACGTGTAATATTATACATCGTTTAAACATAAAGGGTGTTTTAAAATAACGATTTTAGCATCATCTAGTGGTGTCTATATTGCTAATTTGTGGTGGTAAATGGTGGTTCGTTGCATGGTTGAAAAAAGTGGTGTCAGAAAGTATGACTAAATAAAAGATTGGTTTCTATGATCCGCTTAATGATTTGTAAATTTTATTTAGTGGGTGGTTTAAATAAGAAAGAAAAGATAAGATGATTTTTGCGCTATTGTTTTGTACCATGTGATGTATTAGGTGTACTTTTGAGTGAAGGTGTATTTTAATAATATCATTAATGAATAAAATTCATTTAGTGTGTGTTTTAAAGATATGTTGATAAAATGATTTATGCATTATTGTTTTGTACTATTTGATATATTAATTGTACTTTTGAGTGATGGGGTATTTTAATTATATTATTAATGAGTTATAAATTTTATTTAATGAGTGCTTTAATAAAAAAGAAAAATTAGATGATTTATGCATTATTGTTTTGTACCAAGTTCTATATTAATTGTACTTTTGAGTGAGGGTGTTTTAATGATATCTTTGTTACAAGTTAAATGATTTAAGCATTATTGCTTTGTACCAAGTGGTATATTAATTGTACTTTTGGTTACAAGTTTAGTGGGTTACTTCTATTAGAAATGTTTTTGGTCTTAAAATTTTAAGACTTCTTTATTTAGAATGTCCTAAACACTTTATATAGTAGTATAGATAACAAATATTTTATCTTTTTTAATTTTAAGATAATGATATATATGCATTATAAAAAGGTAATATTTTAGGCTTAGTTATTGGCTTTTATTACTTTAAAACGCTCAATTAACCTCAAGAAATCGCATTCTTGTCTATTTCTGGTAATCTTATGAGATCTATAGAGATTTTTTATGCATCTAAGAAGATAATATAACAATATGACAATCACATTTGCTATTACCATGGGTGAAAGGCACAAAAAAATTAATTAATAATTAATATGTCAATGACATGGAAGAGAGAAAGACAAAGAGCATAGTTTTTGATTTTTTCATGCTGTTAAAGAATTAAACAATGAAAATAGATAGCAAGTGCCTGATCAAATTGCTCGGGTTAGGAAAAATTATTAAGCCTACCTATTAGGATGTCTCAGACTCTCAGCTAAATACAACATTACACTTTCACTTGACACATGTCGTAATGATAAACGGCTCGTCTCGCTGTAACATTATCTCGAATTCTCAAAACTTATGTCTCTCCATTCTCGTAGGGGCAGAGAACCAGTCGTTGTCTTAGTTGTGCTACCGGAAGCTCTAGGGAAGTCAAGATAGGAGAGTACTGATCTTGGAGTGGGCTTACTACTTAAATGCTTTCAGAACGTATCCACTCTTGCATAACACTTGCAAATAACCACGCTATGTGAATTGAACTCGTGACACCCATTTTTAGTGACCACCTGTGAATTGAATTCGTGAAACCTATTTTCAATAACTGTGAACATACCCATGTAAAGCCGATATCTTAATTTAGTATAATACATAATCATCATCATTATTGTTGAAATAAGTAATCTTGGCATGTAATAACTACAAGGGCTTATTGTGTCATTTTTTGCTTTCTTGGGTTAAGCTATTAGATACTTTGGGAGCTTAGTGTGTAGAGTTGAAGAGTTAAAGGGCTATTGTTGTCAAGCTGGAAGTTTAGTCAGTTGAGGCTGTTTAAAAGGAAAAAAGACAAAGAAGGCTATATGTAACTCATTATCTGTTTTCTCTCTCTGCTCTCAGAATACTCTCATAGTTATAAACCCTAGATTGATTGTTATTGAATTTGATCACCTTGATCAGTTCAAGTTGTTATAGATTGTTGTTTACTTTCTGATTGAAATCAGATTGTTGAGTTCTTTTGATTAACTGATTTAGATCAGTTTGTTGTGTTGATTGATTTTTTAGTAGTAAAACTAGTTTTTCTGGTTTCAATCATGTTTCTTTACATGGTATCAGAGCAAGACTTTCTAATCTTGCTTTAAAATCGGTTTCTGGAAAGTTAGGGTTTTATAAAATTTGGGGATTTTCTAAAATTGGTTGATATCTTTCAATTAACTTTTGTTGATTGACAGATCTAGTGTTTAATTGTTCAGATTCAAAAGATTTTGTAAAATGCCTAATTTTTGAAAAAATTAGGGTTTGGGATTATTTGGAGCTTTTAATCTTTAAAGGCTTATGTAGTTGATTAAGTTGGTTTAATTAATTGTTTTGGTGATTTTTGGTTGATTGGAAGTGATTCTGGGCATTTGCCTAATTTTGAGAAATTAGGGTTTACTGTTCTTGGTTCTGGATTTGCTTTAGTATCTGCTATATCTCTTGACTAAGTGAATCAAGAGTATACTATGACTGGTATTCCGTTGCTGTTTGCTTGCACTGTAACACCTCTCATGCTCTCTTTAATTTATGTCTTTATTTTATTGCAATAGATTGTTGGAGGATAGGATTGGGACACAATGGAAGTTGAGGATTATTTGTTGTGGTATTTCTATGTAGTTTTTGTTTTATTTTTTTGTTTATTATTGGTTGATTTTCTTGTGTGTGTCCTTGACATACTACTTAAGTGGCAAGAAAAGCCTGGGAACTACTTTCTCTTCCTTCTTGTATGTTTGTTTTGTGTAGTTGTTTGTAATCATGTATGTTCATGGTTCTGTTCATGTGCCTACACCACCTGATTATGTTCATGTTGATGATTATTATATTGATCCACCTGTTACCTTAATAAGTAAATTGGATATAAGTCACCCATTGCATTTACACCCTAATGATTCTGCTACTTAAACTGTGATATCTGTTAAACTTAAAGGAACTGAAAATTATATTGTTTGGTCTTGTGCAATGCTTTAGGCCTTAGAGGAAAAAACAAAAATAGTTTTATTAATGGTAGTTGCACAAGATCTGATACTGATGATTTTTTGGGCAGACAATGGGATAGGGTAAATTCTATTGTTCTTGGGTGGATTCTGAACTCTATATCATAGGAGCTATTTTTGAGTCAAATTTTTTCTAAAAGGGCTTCAGATGTCTAGGATGAGCTAAAAGAAACTTTTGATAGAGTTGATGGATCTGTTACCTTTAACTTGCATCATAAAATTAATTCTTTGACTCAAAATGGATCTACTATTGCTGAATACTTTAATTGACTGTCTACGTTTTTGTTAATACAGATAAGCCGTAAAAACGTTTATTTATATTTTACGATCTTCTAATGTTTTGTCGATAACAAACGTAAAATCATTTTAACGAAACAAATAAAATACGTAAATGGTTTGGACTTATAGTTTCTAACATATTCACATAAAACACTAAAACAAGTATAAGTGATTTTATGATTTAATATTACATATGTACAATAACTAGTGTTTACATATTTGGGTAAAATATACACATAACTAGTATGTAGTATATTGGGTAATATAAATGGGTAGAAACTTAAGTATCACAACCCATTGACCAAATACATTGAATATAGTTGGGTACAACCCAAAGGCCATGACCCATGGAGCTTGACCCATAACCCATTGCATGACATCATGCTTATATCATATATGGATAATATCCATAACCCATGGTATTGACCCATACCCATGTGACTAGGTGCATTACACTCAAGAGATACATTGTATCTAACTAAAGATCCATGGATCAAACCATGACCCATAACCAAAATACCCATGGGTAAAGAGGAGCGTCCCATGGATCCCTAGCTTTACGCTAGACAGATCCCTTGTGGAAGGGATCCGTGGGATCCGGAGAACAGTAGAATTTTTCCTCTATAAATAGTGAGCAATTTCTTCTGTAAGATATAACTTTTCACATGCACATCAAACCATAACACAAAGTAGCATATAGATGGAATTCTAGAGAGAGAAAGTTAGAGGTTTAGGGAACTTAGTGAGAGAAAGTGAAAGATATTATAATGAGCTCCAACTCTCTACCTTGGAAGGTAGAGAGTATTTATAGTCTTACATAACTCGCCACACTTTGGGCTGTGGATCAGGCATACAGTGGGTAAAGACCCGTCCGTCCTCCACGGTGTTACTTAACTAAATACTACTTAACTTAAAAGAACTACGACTACGAGCTTTCTAACGATTACATATACTTGAGGTGACCGACTCTTTAACACCTGGAATTTCTAATTCCTAACAATCTCCCCCTAAGGGAGGTCACCTCAATCATGTACCAAAATTACATTGAATACAACCAGATAATACATTAACAATTGATCTTGCATTCTAGATGTAGTCCTTTGCTCCTAAGCTCGTAGTCATTGATTCTTCACATTGCATGTTTGGTTACTTCAAGTGGAGGTCTTTTACTGATCCACGTGATAATAGTTTTGAGCCATCTTTTGAGATCATCAGCTATCAACAATCTCTGACACATCCTTTGTGGTGTTGGTATTATGTGATGTAGTGACTTTAGGACCGTCATGCTCACATTCTGGATCATGAAATCTTCACATCAGAGTAGCGGAAGCTTTTGTTGAATCGTGATATTGGCAGCAGCGTAGCAGAAGCTTGGTGTGAAAATATCAGAGTCATTGATGCACTAATCATGATTTCTTTTGAGATGAATGTGTTAAGTGAGCATGCGGCTATGGATTGACCGCTTCATTCTGATCAGCTGCAAACGTCGGGCGTACCTGCATACAACAGTTAGCAATAAATCGCACGAAAGTGTCTTTGATCACTTTCGTTGAATTGAGGTACACGGCCCACGGTTCCCCGTTGATCAGTACAAGTACTGCCTGTGATCAGGTAGGATTCCTAAGAATCTCCTTGACAGGGTTTTGCAGCTGTTCTAGCTGTTCTCAAACCGGAACGTCTCAAAGAAGACAACACGGAGTGAGTGAACCAGCGAATTTTAAGTCCACTGATTGATGAAAAGAGATTTGAAAAACAATCGTGTATTAATTAATAGAAATTGTTTTTGCAATACAACGAAGGTTTTATTGAAAATCAATTATCAATCATAAAAACACCTTTTGGTTTGAAAAATAGTACACGGTCGATGTGCAAAAGAAAAGAGTTTGTAAGCACAAAGACCGGTTTTTCAAAGGTATCCGTCAATCCATAACCTGAACCAGGTTTGATTAAAGAGATTGAATCGCCCCATTGTTTCTGTTCATTTGTCACATGGTTGATCTATATAATAGATCTCACATGCCACCTACCAGGAGCTTGTTTGATGTTGGCTCCAGAAGGCTTTCCATCTTCATTGTGAATATGTAAACACATCACTCAGATGTTCTGGCAATACCACAAGGATAATGCGTAGGACTCAAGATATAATCTCTCTTTCCACATTGTGTGAAACAGAGAGTCTTCATTGAAAGTGTCCTAATGAGATTTATTGATGATCTCGTGGCTCTAGACTCAATTTGTGCATATTTGGATCCTGTGCCGGAGACTAGGGAGAGGGTCTCCTTCTTCAATATCAACCATCTCTAAGAGAAAGTCGATAGATAATGTCGGTTCCCCGTGAGAATGAAACAAGTCCTTTTAAGAGGAACTTGAGTGGTTTGGAAAGTTGAAGTGCAGTGCGTCACTGGGTCCATGACGTCTTGTCTTCAATACCGATGTTACCATCAGTAGCATATGAATTGAACCCGGTTTCTGCCCTAAGGTTGAATAAATGGAGGGCTATTTGTTTTCACCCTTTTCTCATTCAATTCTTTTTAATTCTTCAACCCCTTCAGTGCTTACCGAGACTTCATAGCTAGAACCTTGTTGGGTTCATTCCAGTACTAGCTCAGTCTTAGTCAGCACTCTTCCCATTTCTCATTTTCCTCCTTTTATCATCATACCTAAGGACTTCTACACTAACTAGTGGATTGTCCCTGGGTAGATCCCTCCGGTTCTGGCGGATCATGGGAACACATACCTAACCTTATCATCCTTATATCACCGTACATGAAGTAAAGTTGGTCGGTCAATTAGGAATTGTTCGCCTGCCATTGGATCCAATTGAAAACCATTTTAAAATCAATTCAGATACTTGTGATATATTATCAAAGCATTTTGTACCTGAATTGTTTTTGATATTTTTAGAACGAGAACTCCCCCTCAACATGTGCATCAAGTATTTGAAATCGTTTTGCACACGGAGGCAAGAGGAAGAATTTACTTCTTTGATTACCATTTTTCTAAAAGATATCAACATCACTTCCCATATCAATCAAGTAGATATAGCATTTCCTGGAAGGATGAGGTTTCCATAAATTTGCTCCCCCTCAATATGTGCCTTGAGGTTTGAAAAGAGTTTTGCACATACTAGAGGGAACCTGCACATAGGGATGAATGATCACGTTTCAAATCAAAGGTTTAAGATAGATGCTCCCCCTCAACATGTGCATAAAAATTTGAAATCGTTTGTCACATGTGGGAAGGACAGCATGTACATTCATGTGAAACCATTTACCTTAATATCAGTTTAAATCCAATTTAAATCACACATTCTCCCCCGATCACAATTATCAAAACATTTGAGATTTGTGATCTCGTATAGATTCAGATTGATTTTGAAAGCTTTTAAGGGGAATTGTGACTTGATTGTGAAAGCGTTTGAACTGATAAGGATCGGATTTTAAGACTTTAAACTCCATTGATAAAACATGCATGTATATCTTTTGAAAACAATTTAATGCCAAATAACTTTTTAATTTAATTGAAATCATTCTCCCCCTCAATCAATGACATAGGTTGTTGATTGTGAGATAGAGATTTTGACAAATAAGTCCAGATGATTATCAAAAATAGAGACCGAGTTATTTTTCAAAGCATTTGGTTTTCAGCAGATAAATGTTTATAGAATCAGAGCATGGAATTTGAAAACATGTTAAAACATGGCTCTGTTCTTTCTTTTAAAACCGGGTTATTGCCTGAAAATGACAATAAACCATTTCTCTTTCTCCCAAAAATATTTTTTTGATTTTTTGATTTGAATTTTTTTTTATTTTTTTTTTATTTATTTATTTTTTTTAAGAATTCGAACAACATCTAAAGTCCCGTGTCATTCTTTGAATGACAACACAAAGACCGTAGATATTATCGAACCGAGAGAAACATGACAAAATGACAATATTTTTTGAAGATTTTTTTTTTTTTTTTTTTTTTTTTTTTTTTTTTTTTTTTATGGATTTTGAAAGTTTTATATTTTTCTATTTGATTTTTGAATAGATATGTACAAGAGATAGATGAAGATAGACCTTTACTCCTCGTCTTCCTCCTGAAGACGTTTGAGAGTTTCTGGTTGAAGGCTTTTCAAGCCAAGTCGTGGAAGAATAAACTCAAAACGTTCTCTTGGAAGAGCTTTGGTGAAGATGTCTGCTAACTGATATTCAGACCTCACAAAATATAGTTCCACCACACCTTTTTCCACTTGTTCCCTGATGAAATGATGTCGAATGTCGATATGCTTTGCTCTTGAGTGTTGAACGTTGTTGCATGAGAGAGCAATAGCACTTTTATTATCACAGTACAGAGGGATTTTGTTGAATTCAAAGTCATAGTCAGATAATTGAGATCTCATCCATAAGATTTGAGCACAACAAGATGACATGGCTATGTATTCAGCCTCTGTAGAGGAAATAGAAGTACTCATTTGCTTCTTTGAAGACCAACTCACAAGCTTATCACCCAAAAACTGAGCACCTCCTGACGTACTTCGACGAGTATCTTGACAACCTGCATGATCAGCATCTGCATAGGCCGTTAGTGACATACCAGTGTCCTTCGGGTACCATAGTCCCATATTGATGGTTCCTTGGAGATACCGAAAGACCCGTTTAACTGCTTCAAGGTGCTTATTAGTAGGCTTAGCCTGGTATCTAGCACACATGCAAACAGAGAACAAGATGTCTGGTCTACTAGCAGTGAGATACATCAGGGATCCAATCATACTCCGATATTTCGTTTGGTCAATCATGATCCCTGAGAGGTCCTCATCTAGTTTGGTTCGGTCAATCATGGGGGTGTCAACAGGGTCACTTGAATCAAATCCAAATTTCTTTAAAATCTCTGTTGCATATTTAGATTGATTAATGAAAATGCCTCCGGGACTTTGAGAAATTTGTAATCCCAAGAAAAATGACATTTGTCCCATCATTGACATTTGAAACTTTGAACTCATTTCATTTGAAAAACGATCACATTCCATTGGGTCAGTCGAGGCAAAAATAATATCATCAACATAAATTTGAACATGAATCAAATGTTTGCCTGACTTCCTGGTGAACAATGTAGGATCAACTGCTCCTTTGATGAATCCGGTTGATAGAAGAAACTTTGACAGTGTATCATACCATGCCCTTGGAGCTTGCTTTAAACCGTAAAGAGCCTTCTTCAAACGATAAACGTGAGTAGGATGCTCTTGATTCACAAATCCTTCAGGTTGGCTGACGTAGACGACTTCTTTAAGATCTCCGTTTAGAAATGCCGTCTTTACATCCATCTGATAAACTACCATGTTCTTACTAGCAGCATTAGCCAGAAAGATTCTGATTGCCTCGATTCGAGCAACTGGAGCAAAAGATTCTTCAAAGTCTATACCCTCCTCTTGACGATATCCTTTAGCAACTAATCGAGCCTTGTTCTTCAATACATCACCATGCTCATCAAGTTTTACTTTGAAGATCCATTTTAGGGCTATAATCATAGCACAATCTGGAGCAGGTACTAACTCCCATACATCAAGACGATCAAACTCATGAATTTCATCTTGCATGGCATTGAACCAGCTATCTTCATTCATGGCGGTTTTAACATCTTTTGGTTCGATCTTAGATAGTACGGAGTTGAAGAAACACCATAAGGCATCGGTTGCAAGTTGTTTCCGGGTTGATACAGGACGGGAGGGATTACCAATGATGTTGTCTAATGGATGATCGTGAGTCCATTTTCTGAGGTGTTCATGTAGCATTTGTTGAGGAACTGAGGTAGCTGAGTCGATGTCTCCTGAAGAAGATGGTTCTGATGATGATTCAGGAGTAGCAAATATGTTTTCAAATGGAGCATCTTCAGGAGTAGCAAAGGGATTAACTTCATCATTGATGTCAGAAACATTTTCATGATGTACATTTGAAGAATGATGATTTGTTGATGAGACTGAAGGATCAGCAGCAGGTGCTTCTTGGCTTAAAGATATTGAGACTGAAGGATTGACTTCATTCACTGGAATATGAGCAACCTCTGTTGTAGGGATCAGCACCTCATTAGTAATTGAATCATACAGTTCATCAAACATAGGATCAAACAATTTCTTTACATCATCTTCAGATGGAGGTACATATGGAGTTTCTTGAGAGGAGTTTGGAACAAGGGATGAACCAATGGGACTGTTTTGAAGTGCGGGTCCTGAGCTGGAGTGTCCAGGAGCCGTTTGACCGGTCAGCTCATCAAACGTAACGTGAATTGTTTCCATGATATTTCGGGTTCTTTTGTTGTAGATTCGGTATCCCTTTTTGTTTGATGCATATCCTACAAATACTCCAATGTCAGCTTTGGCCCTAAGTTTGCCTAAGTCTTGACCCTCATTAGTTGGATAGCACAATGCACCAAACACACGAAGGAAAGATAGATTAGGTTTTCTGTTGTGGACAAGTTCATATGGAGTTTTTCCATGAATAGTGTGAATCAGGGAACGATTTTGTGTGTAGCATGCAGTGGCAATTGCTTCAGCCCAGAGAAACATTGGAACCTTTGAGTAGATCAGCATTGTTCTAGCAGCTTCAACAAGAGAACGATTTCGTCTTTCAACTACACCGTTCTGTTGAGGGGTTCGTGGAACACTTCTTTGATGGCTGATTCCAACGCTTTCATAGAATTCACTAAGTTGTTTGTTGACAAACTCAGTTCCATTGTCTGTTCTGATAATTCTGACAGTTTTGTTTAGTCTAACCTGCAGCTGTTTGATGAGTTTGATGATGATATCAGGAGTTTCATCCTTTGTCCTTAAGAACTTGACCCAGGTGAATCTAGAATAATCATCAACCACAACTAACACATATTTCTTCCCAAAGATATTCTGCACCCTCATTGGTCCACATATATCCATATGAATCATATGAAGAACTTCTGTGACAGAGTTAGTAGGTTTGGGTTTATGGGCATACTTCTTGCTTTTTCCCAATTGACATGCTGAACAGAGATGATCCTTTTCATACTTTAGTCTAGGTAAACCTACAACTAAGTCCTTTCTGGAAAGATCGTTGATGGTGCCGAAGTTCAAGTGATTGAGACGACGATGCCATAACCATGACTTTGTTTTTGAAGCCTTAGATAACAAGCAGATTGGAGAGGCTCTCATCATGTCATCGATAGAGATGGTTGATAAGGTTTTAAAAGGTACCATTTTGAGGGGTCGTTTAAGTCCTTATTTGATCACTTTTGTATCCGTTATTGCTTAATATCGTTCCTTTTCACTTTTTAGGTCTCGTGAAGGCAAAATGCTGGAATGGCACTTATTTGGACAGAAAGGCGCGAATATACGAAGAAAATGGCCAAAGTCGAAATCAGACACTCACAGTCGCTGAATGTAGAAGGCGACGGCGTCAGGAGCTATTTGCGACGCCGTCGGAGAATTATTGCGACGGGTCAGAACTCAAAACTCGTGTTTTCAAGAGACGGCGTCTAGTTGTGAAAGAGTAGGCCGTCGCTACTCAGACGGCCTAGATGCGATCCAGACGACGTCAGAAGCTGAAGAGGACGGCGTCACGGACATAAGGTGACGCCGTCGCAAGGTTAACGTGGCCAAGACGAAACCCTAATGGCGGCGACACGACGGCGTCACTAAACATAAGGTGACGCCGTCGCAATTGTAATCTTATATATAGAATCCGAATTTTTCAGTCTTTGGGTGGAGAGTCTTTGGAGTAAAAACCTAAAATCGAACCTAAGGTGTCTTGTACAGTATTTTAGGGTTTTTAACCCTATCTTACACCAAGATAAGTCTTTGCTTCATTAATTCAATTATGTCTTTGATTATTTGTGTGTATGCTTGCATGTTCTCCATGTCCGGCTAATTTATTTGTGTGTTTGCTTAGGAAGTATGAAACTTAATTATTAAATATTGATTGGTTGTTTCTTATCTTAGTTGATTAATGATCTAGTAATGCGATAGGTCATTCGTTGTGTACTTAATGCTTGATTCATCTTTGTGAACCCTAGAGTATGATTACCTGAGTGATTGTAGTCTAAACCATCCGAAGAGCGCCTTAGAGTAGGAGTCTATAATCTCTAAGTGGATTTGTAGACAAGACCCTTTGGTAAGTTCAAAGAGTTAGGGAGAAACGCATACCCTACAACTTTAGAAACACAACGCAACTAGGAATAAGACGTGACACTCAACCATCAATAGGAGATAATTAAGGAGTAATACAAACTAAGTAAACACATCTTTAAACTATCATATGAGCACACATTAATTAGACATAGACTCCCACAACCTTAGTTTAGATAATTAGATAATAGTAGAGTAATCGGTAGAAATACCAACCCCCCCAAATCCAATACCCGAGATTCGTACCTTTCCATTTTCATAAAATATAAAAAGATAAAAAATAATCTTCCTCAACCTTAACCTTAGCGTAGTAACTCCCTACTAGCATTCCTATTCCCCTAGAGAACGATATCAATACCCGTGGCTTACCCTAATTACTACACTACAACGATTAGGTTCACTGCCTAGGGTGTTATAAAACTTGCTCGAAGAAAAGGAAGTTCCTTTGACCCCGAACGACACGTGTAGCGTTATCAAGTTTTTGGCGCCGCTGCCGGGGAATAGAATAGCTAGTTAGTAGTCCACCTCGTTTAGGTTTCTTTGCTTGATTCCTATCAAGTAAATTTTTCTCATTTTTAGATTTCTCTTAGTCTATCCCCCTTCTTCGTAACCTCATCACTTTTCATCATGGAAGGTGATAATCAACAACCACGTCCCCATACAAACCCCCTTAAGCAACTTAGAACCCGCAGTTCCACCAAAACTCTTCTTGAACCATTTGTAGAACCCGAAAGAGAGCTCAATAAGCGAAAAAAGGCTCTCCATGATTCAGAACTTCATGGCACTTCAATCAATTTTGATGAAGTTACATCTGATGAAGAATCTCCTCATTCACCACAATCTCCTGAAACCATTATCATTGACGATCTGAGCCAAAATGGCGAGGAAGTCCTTACCACTCCAGCCAATAGCCCCATAAATCCTCCTAAAGCGAAAACTCTTGGGGAACACTCCTATCCCTCTGCGTCTGGATTCACCAATGCCATTGTCTATCCCTCGGAACAGATCAATGAGGTATTGCATGCATCCGATATTTGGCTAATCCAAAAGGCATGTCAATTCCATGGATCCCACAGTGAAAACCCAATTCACCACATCAAACAGTTTCTAAAAATTGTTGATGCTATCTATGCAGACGGAGCATCTAAGGAGACATCTAGACTCCGGTTTTTCCCATTTTCTCTTCAAGGGCAAGCCAAGGAGTGGCTCGATAAGCTCCCTCCAAGGTCCATTTTCACATGGGAACAACTCACAACTAAGTTCACCAGAAAGTTCTTTCCTCCTGGAAGAACTGCAGCATGTAGGAGCAAAATTCTGCACTTTCACCAACCCGATGGAGAATCTATCACCAACTCCTGGAGTCGTTACAAAGATATTATTCAACAAGCTCCACACCACGGTATTAACCTTTGGTTGCTTGTTCAAATCTTTTACGACAATGTCTCCCGAAAGGATCAAAAAGGGATTGATTTCTCAACTGGCCAGAGAATCGCAAATCTCACTGCGGAAGAAGGATGGAACCGAATAGAGGAATATATCCAATATCAAGACAGCCATTGGAATGAGCAGGAAAACGCGTCAAGCATTTCCACTTTCTCAAGTGAAGAGTTATCCTTAGATTATCGGATTGGGAAAGCACAAAAGAAACTAGCTTACCTCATAAAATCACCAGAACCAAAAAGGCTGACTAACCCATATCTCATATGCGACATATGTGGAGGATCGCATGAGAGCGATGAGTGCGATGACACACACCGAGAAAGCGTCTTCCTCTCCAGTCATGATATTTATGATGACCCTTCACTCCTCGCATTTTATCAAACCGATGAATGTGATCCTTGGGGAAATCTGAAATGGAGAACGGAAGGTAAGGACGGACCTGAGTACTCCATCCGTGATCCTTTTGAAGAAAAACTCGGGCAGTTCACCATGGAAGGGGCTGCAATCTTGAAAGGTCTTGAGGAGTTTATCCGAGAGCAGCAAGCTGAATTAGAAAGTCAGTTCACCAATCTCCACGAAAGAATGAGTGGACCTGGCATAGCACTTCACGATCCCACTTGCGCAAACACTACTCGATCAGGAACTACTACCAAGGATCCCCCACATCCCAACCGGGACCCCATCACAAGGGAACCCGAGTTAGGAAATGAGGCGATTCCCACACCTCTTCCAACTCCTCACGATCCTCCCCCACAAACACCAGCACCAGCCCAGCGCCCAACTTTCTCACGGATTCCTTATCCCTCTCGTTTAAAAAATCAAAAGGCTGAAGAAGACAATGAAAAAATATTGTCTTACTTGAAACAAACATCCGTCAACATACCACTCCTTGATGTATTCTATCATATCCCTAAATATAGTAGATACTTCAAGAGGCTGATATCTAATCAAAAAAAGCTTGAGGGATTGATATTATTAGGGGAAGAATGTTCAGCTATCATCCAAAAGAGCATGCCCAAGAAGAAGGAAGATCCGGGCAGTTTTACTATTCCTTGCTCTATAGGGGCGCTTTCTATGAAAAACGCCTTAGCAGATCTTGGGGCAAGCATTAACCTGATGCCTCACTCCCTGTTTCTTAAGCTCAGATATTCAGGGCTTAAACCAACTAGGATGAGTATCCAATTAGCTGATCGCTCAATCAAATATCCCATTGGAGTTTGTGAGAACATTCTTGTAAGGGTGGGGGAATTCAAATTTCCAGTCGATTTCGTAATTTTAGAGATGGAGGAAGATAATTCCGTCCCAATAATCCTTGGAAGACCCTTCTTGGCTACAACTCGTGCCATTATTGATGTTCATGATGGAAAGCTCACTTTACGAGTAGGATCCGAGAGCGTGACCTTCGACATTAAGGATTCTATGAGACATTCTTCTTCCTGCGTTCGTCCCGTATATTTAGTTGAAGAAGTTGATGAATTTGTTGATGACATAGACGGCTGCATTGACGAGTATCTATTAAACGAATTCATGAATAATGATAACAACGTAATATACGACAATCATGAAATTGAGATGGTTGGAGCTGTGTCCTTTTATCCTCGTCAGGATGAAATTGAACCTATTGAGCTTCAGAGGCCGGGAAACCAGCTAAAACCATCGATCAAAGAGCCTCCTACCTTAGAACTGAAAGATCTCCCGAGTCACTTGGAATACGCCTTTCTTCAAGGAGAGGACCAACTCCCTGTCATAATAAGCTCCTCGCTAACCACTATTCAGAAAGAGAAGCTCTTAGAAGTTTTAAAAGAATATAAAGGGGTGATTGCGTGGAGTGTTGCCGACATTAAGGGAATCGATTCTACATTCTGTACTCACAAAATCCTCATGGAAGAAGATTACAAACCAACTATTCAACCGCAAAGGCGGGTTAACCCTAACATCAAAGAGGTAGTGAAAAAAGAGGTCATTAAGCTTCTGGATGCAGGTCTCATCTACCCCATATCGGATAGCCCATGGGTCAGCCCAGTCCAAGTGGTTCCAAAAAAGGGAGGGATGACGGTTGTAAAAAATGAGAAGGGTGAGTTGGTGCCACAAAGAACGGTTATTGGGTGGCGTGTATGTATTGACTACAGAAAATTGAATGATGCCACCCGGAAAGATCATTTTCCTCTACCGTTTATTGACCAAATGCTTGAAAGATTAGCTGGGCACGAATACTACTGTTTCCTTGATGGCTTTTCAGGTTACTTTCAAAGTCCAATTGCTCCTGAAGATCAGGAGAAAACTACATTTACATGTCCTTACGGAACGTTCGCGTACAAGCGAATGCCTTTCGGGTTATGTAACGCACCCGCAACTTTTCAACGATGTATGATGGCCATATTCCACGAGTTAATTGAGGACAGCATGGAAGTTTTCATGGATGATTTCTCGGTGTTTGGAAATTCTTTCGACCTTTGTCTTTCCAACCTTAGGAAGATGTTGAAGCGATGCGAGGAAACTAATTTGGTTTTAAATTGGGAAAAATGCCATTTCATGGTAAAAGAAGGAATTGTTTTAGGGCATAGAGTCTCAGGGAATGGAATTGAGGTCGATAGAGCGAAAATCGAAGCAATTTCCAAACTCCCTTATCCTACTACCGTTAAAGCCATTCGCAGCTTTCTTGGTCATGCCGGTTTTTATCGAAGGTTTATTAAAGATTTTTTGAAAATTGCCCGGCCTATGACACAGCTTCTTGTTAAGGATGCCCCTTTTGATTTTTCCGGAGAATGCAAGGAAGCATTTAACCGACTGAAGAAAGATCTCACTCAAGCACCTATAATGGTCACCCCTGATTGGTCTCAGCCGTTCAAAATCATGTGTGATGCTAGTGATTATGCTGTCGGCGCAGTGCTCGGTCAAAGGAAGGAAAAGCATTTTCAACCAATCTACTATGCTAGCAAAACCATGAATGTAGCACAAGAGAACTATACAACCACTGAGAAAGAACTTTTAGCCGTTGTATTTGCCTTCGACAAATTTAGGCAATATCTCGTTCTCTCTAAAACTGTCGTCTTCACAAATCACTCCGCCTTACGTTATCTGTTTTCAAAACAAGATGCTAAACCGCGCTTGATTAGATGGATCCTATTACTTCAAGAATTCGACATTGAAATTCGAGATAAAAAGGGGGCTGAAAATCTCGCCGCTGATCATCTATCACGCTTGGAGAACCCCGATCTTGAGAAGTCAGATCACACCGATATTCGTGACTTTTTTCCCGAGGAACGGCTAATGGCAATTAAAGAGAGTGAGCCATGGTATGCTGATTATGCTAACTACCTGTCCAGTAGAGTTTTGCCAAATTACATGACCAGACAAGATAAAAAGAAGTTCTTCACTGCGCTAAAACATTACTTCTGGGATGAACCCTTCCTTTTCCGTATATGTCCCGATCAAATCATACGACGTTGCGTGGCCGGTAGAGAGATTGATCGAGTTCTAAAAGAAT
>BPTQ01000002.1:231547243-231775350 GCA_019973895.1 Chrysanthemum seticuspe | reverse complement strand
CATTTCATCAAGGACCACGTGGAACAGGGTACTGTTGAATTATACTTTGTGGGTACAGAATACCAATTGGCAGATCTCCTCACCAAAGCCTTAGCTCCTGCTAGGTTTAATGAGTTGGTCCACCGGATTGGTATGCGGTGTTTGACTCAAGAGGAACTGGATGAACTCTTAAAACATTCTTAAAAACCAGTCAAACACCAAAACTAGCTTTGTAAATATTTTTCAAACACAAAATACAAAATTATAAAATCAGATAAAACAACAAAAATAGGGCAAATAACCTAAAAATGTAGTTAACTTACCACTTTTTTCCATTGTATGTAACATTCTTTATTTTTCTCATTTCTTCAATAAACCTCTATCGTTAGTCCTTTCTGTGTACCCGTTACCAAAAAAACCTGCATCGTTAGTCCTTTATGCTAACGACCGTTAATAAATAACTTAAAATTTGGTTATCTTACGCTAAACTTGCATCGTTGGTCCTTTATACTAACGATCGTTGAAAAATAACTTAAAATTTAGTTTTATTACGTTTCCGTCCGTTCTTACACGTTTTCGTTTGTTTTAACACGTTTTTGTCCGTTTTTTCACGTTTTCATACGTTTTTACACGCTTTCATCCGCTTTTCCAGCTTTTTGTCCATTTTTTCACGTTTTCATATGTTTTTACACGTTTTCATCCGTTTTTACACATTTTCGTCCGTTTTTGCACGTTTTCGTCTGTTTTAACACGTTTTCGTCCTTTTTTCACGTTTTTATCCGTTTTTACATACGTATTCGTCCGTTTTTACACGTTTTCATCCGTTTTTACACGTTTTCATCCGTTTTTATCCGCTTTAACACATTTTCGTCCATTTTTGCACGTTTTCGTCCGTTCTTACACATTTTCGCCCGTTTTTTCACGTTTTCGTCCGTTTTTACACGTTTTCATCCGTTTTTGCATGTTTTCGTCCTTTTTTTCACATTTTCGTCCGTCTTTACACGTTTACATCCGTTTTCTGCACATTTTCGACTGTTATTGCACGAATTCGTCTGTTTTTACACATTTTTGTCTGTTTTAACACGTTTTCGTCCGTTGTTTCACATTTTCATCCGTTTTTACACGTTTTCATCAGTTGTTTCACATTTTCGTTCGTATTTGCACATTTTGTCTATTTTTCGCATATTAATACGTTTTCGAATGTTCTCGGCCGTTTGTACACGTTTTCGTCCATTTTTTCACGATTTCATCCGTTTTTACACATTTTCATCCGTTTTTACATGTTTTCGTCTGCTTTTTCACGTTTTCGTCCGTTTTTTCATGTTTTCATCCGTTTTTTCACGTTTTCATCAGTTTTTTCATGCGTAAACACGTACAAAAACGTCTATAGAATGGATGAAATGTGTAAAAAGGGATGAAAACGTGTAGAAACGGCCGAAAACATTCGAAAACATTCAAAAACGTATTAATATGCAAAAAATAGACAAAATGTGCAAATACGAACGAAAACGTGAAACAACGGATGAAAACGTGTAAAGACGGATGAAAACATGAAACAACGGACGAAAACGTGCAAAAACGGACGAAAACGTGTAAAAACGGATGAAAACGTGTAGAAACGGATGGAAACCTGAAAAATAGATGAAAACGTGAATAACGGACGAAAACGTGTTAAAACAAACGAAAACGTGTAAAAACAGACGAAAACTGCAAACAGACGAAAACATGCAAAAACGGATGAAAACGTGTAAAAACAGATGAAAACGTGAAAAAACAGACGAAACCATGTTAAAACGGACGAAACCGTGATAAAACGGATGAAAACGTGCAAAAACGAACGAAAACGTGCAAAAATGGACGAAAAATGTGTAAAAATGGATGAAAACGTGTAAAAACGGATGAAAACGTAAAAAACCGACGAAACGGGGAAAACAGACGAAAACGTGAAAAAGCGGACGAAAACGTGTAAAAACGAATGAAAACGTGTAAAAACAGATAAAAACGTGAAAAACGGACGAAAGCGTGTTAAAACGAACGAAAACGTGTAAAAACGTATGAAAACGTGAAAAAAAAGGACGAAAACGTAAGAAAACCAAATTTTAAGTTATTTTTTAACGATCGTTAGTATAAAGAACCAACGACGCAAGTTTAGCGTAAGATAACCAAATTTTAAGTTATTTATTAACGATCGTTAGCATAAAGGACTAACGATGCAGGTTTTTCTGGTAACGGGTATACAGAAAGGACTAACGATAGAGGTTTATTGACAGAATAAGAAAAAAAAAAGAATGTTACATAAAATGGGAAAAAGTGGCAAGTTAACTACATTTTTAGGTTATTTATTATTTTATCTATCTTTCTTTTAATGTGGCAAGTACAATTCTTCCGTCAACACTCAAATCTTTCAAAATTCAGTATTTTTTCGATCAAGTGTTGAGGGGGAGAAAGCAAATATTTTTCAGTTTCATAAAACCTTGTACTTGCATGTTATTTTATCTCGGTTGTGTCTTTAATAATTGTGGTCACATTTCTGGTTTACTGACACTCCTCGGACTAAAATTTATAAACTTTCATTATTTCTTAAGTCGAGGGGGAGTGTTGTCAATTTTCTTTCCAAAATATCACTCGTTTGGTAACCAAAATGGAAGTTAAAGGCATTGGATGTAAATGGCAAAGGTGGAGGGACTGAAAGTGTCAAAAGCTCAAAGTTATTTTTAATAAAACTTCCACCTAACTCATTTATTCACCACATTTAATACTTCACCTACTAAATGCTACGCCTAAAATTCGAGCTTCAAATCCGTGTTTCGAATCATCATTTTGTAAGTGGTTTTGTGTTCTTAACATGATTACAAACAAGGGTTTTAAATCGTTTCTAAATCCAACGGTTAAATTTCCATTTATGAGTAATCTTGTGTTCTACGCATAAGCGTATGAACACATAATCAATGGTGTGTGTTTTTGGTTAATATGATAGTGTCAAAATGTTTAATCAATCACTTTGAAACCATTTTCATCATCAAAACGCACCCAGAAACACGAATTGATTGAGTTTGAAAAATTAGGGTTTATGCGTGAATTGGGTATTTTCTTGTGTGAGTGTTTCTGGTTAATTAGTTGCTTATAACGTGTTGTTTATGTGATGAATTGATCATATCCATGTTTAGAACTTGCCCAGAAACATCAAACGTGAAAGAATTGAATTATAGGGTTTTAGTTCATACGAATTGGGTGTTTTTGATTCACTTAGAGTTTGATGTTAAAATTTAGATAAAACAACTCAATAGGCTTCCTAGAAATCCCATAATCATTTTGGTGAAATTTCTATGGCTAGATTACTTACTCGTAAAAATTGAGCCTTAGGGTTTAGGTTTACGCATAAGTCTTCTTTCGCGTAACTGTTTTATGAGTATTCATGACTTGATCTGAAAATAACTGAATGTATGTGTTAATATTGGTGCTATGATGAAATTATTTCAGGTTTTTTACGCGTGAAATTCAGAAGCAAGGGTATTTGCCATCTACGCATAAGGATCACCTTACACGTAGCATGTTATGCGTAAGAGAAATCTGATGCGTAACTTTTACGCGTAAGGTTCTACATAAGGGACTACGCGTATCCTGTGAAGGATATGCGTAAATAGTAACCTCTACGCATAAGGTTGACTCTTACGAGTAAGCCTTACGCGTAAGGTTCCATATACGCTTACGCGTAAGCTCTACGCATAAGGTCCTCTTTTCCTACGCGTAATATTTCTTACGCGTAAGACAAGAACCTACGCATAAGCTTACGTTTACGCGTATAATCACTCTTGTTTACGCATAAGCTTGCCATTTCTACGCCTAAGCCTAGTTTAACCTTAATTATGAATTGTTACGCATGCAAACTTGTAAATAAATAAATCATAACGCCATGAAACCAATAATGTCACTAATAATCTTAAACGTTTAATATGTTGTGAAAAATAAGTGAAAACATGGACTTTAAAACTTAAAGTTAATCAACTCACGAAACTTATCACGACGTCATAGGACTATTGGACAAACAAGTGACATTGGACTCGTAACAATCATCGACATATCACATTCAATAATTAGACAATAAGACCATCTGTTGACTAACATAATGTCTTTCGATATGTTGGTTCTTTTGGCTAAATATCTTTCAGATCACGACATGGACGCTCAAATGCAGAATGTGGAAGCACCAAATGTTCTCACCGTTGCTGATATCTTCCCTAATGGCTATCCGATGAAGATTGGAAAGAACAACCTTCGTGTTGATTTTGATACCCTCACCTGCTCAGAGTCTTCATGCTTAATTGCTGTGGATATTATGAAGAATCATCCTTATCAGAACATGCTCTCCAATTCTGCTACAGTGCTTGAGATCTACATTCATCAGTTCTGGAATACAATGCAAAAGATCAAAGGACAAAATGTTGTGACGGTGACGCTCAATGACAAACAAGTCACCATCACACCTGCAGACTTAAGAGCTATTCTTCTCATCCCTGTCATCGAGCCAACCGAATACAATGCCGCACCAACTGAAGAGACTGTTCTGCAATTCATGATCGACATTGGTTATCACGAAGCTTCAGGAGTAATCACAAAGCATTCATCCGTGGATCTTAAGAATATTCCTCAGCCATGGAGAACTCTCTACATCATCATCACCAAATCTGTTTCTGGACGTGACAGTGGCTATGAGCATCCCAAGCTCATGGAACTGCAGATCTTTTGGGCTTTAGTCAACATGAAACACATCGAAGTCGAAGCTCTGATATGGGACGACATGATGTCATTCCTCAAAAAAGTTGGCTCAAAGATCCCATATATCAGATATACAAAACTGTTGATCCAAAGAGCACTTGGGTATAACCCTGATATCCCCAAGAGAATCAATGACCCTAATAATCACGACATGTTGTATGAACCTACTCTAACAGTCAGATTTAAGGAATCAACAACAAAGAAACAAAGTGCTGTGTTGCCGGATCACCTTCTCTCTGATGAAATCAAACAGCTTTACTCATACAAAAGGTATCTGGTAGCAGTTGATGAAGGCAAAGTTGGTTTTCTCGATGACAAGTCTTTTGGCACACCTACTAGGAAAACCAGGAGAGGCAATGCAGGAAGTGTTGCAAGTACTGAGAGTCAAAGGAAGTTCCCTAAGAGGAAACCTCCACTCAAAAGGACAGTTCCCTCTAAGGAAGCTGTTCCTATTCCCATTCCCAAGTATGAACCGCAAAGAAAGCTAGTGGATGAAAGCTCTGAGGAAACCGAATCAGACCAAGAGGTCATCTACTCTGAAACTGTAACCGATGTCACTCTAATAGTAGCTAAACCTCCCAGTCCAAAAGCTGACCAAGGCAAAGGAAAGACTCCAGTACTTGAGCAAGAAGAAGAAGAAAGCTCAGATGAAGAGCCACTGGACACTGACTACAGGAAGAAGTTCAAAATCATAAGACTCCAATACGTTGCAAAAGAGTTTGAATAGGAACAAATGCGTGGCCACGGAGGGTCAAGTGGTGGTGTCCAATCTACACCAAATCCTGATGCGGTTAATCAACCCGATAAGGGAATTGGTGCCACCACTCTTGAGCAACAACAAAAGCGCGTGGAGGATTCTATCGATTATGACTTTGAGGAACCTAAAAAGGAAAAGTATGAGAAAGAAAAAGCTAATGAAGAGGCTGCAGCTCAAGCCAAAGCAGATGAAGAGGCCCGGATTCAGGCTGAAGTAAATGCTAAATCTGGACAAGATGACGAAGTGAATTATGATGACTATCTTCTTGACAGTCCTACTCGCTCAAAGGAGAAAACTTCTGAACCTCCTAAGGACCCTGAATCACCTCACTACTCTTCATCATCAGATTCGTCTTCTCACTCCTCACCTCCACCATCCAGAAGATCAACCAGATCCACATCCAAATCTGTAAAGAAGCCAACAGACTCTTGGATATCTCGGGCAAAGACAAGGATTGTTAAAGCTGTCAAGCAAGTACGGAAGAAGGATGTAACCAACAAAAAGCTGAATCAACTCGCTGACAGAATCAACTTTCTTCAAGACGGGATAAACGAGTTGTTGATAGAAAGGGAACAAATCCAGAAGTTTATCAAAGGAGATTTCCAAAAGGAATTGGAGAAGACGGCAAGAGAATATACTCACAAGTTTCTTCTCGACACTGTCCCTGGTGTGACTAGAGAAGTATTCTCCAAACAACTTACTCCAAACATCGTCGCATTGGTTAAACATATAATGGCCAAAGAATCTGATCTTTCTGAAACTGAGTTAATTGCTAAATTGGTGATGCAAATGTCAAAACGATCTGCAACTTTTACTTCGAATGAAGCTAAATTTTTTGAAGGTCTACTAGATTATCAACTCAGATCATCATGCAAGGAATCAACAGATCAACCTAAATGACCAAGATATGACGATGATACGGACAAGGACTCTGCACCTAAACGTCCAAAGAAGTCTGGAGAACCCTCATCTGTGCCACCACCACCCCTAAGGACTCCAACAACAAGACGATCTCCTCCACGCTCTTCCGTTGACAAACCTCAGGACTCTGAGTTACCACCCCAGACAGAGAAAACCGGTGATCACTTCGAGTATACTGGTGGTGACGATGAGGAAATCCCTGAGTCCCAACAACAACCCACCTCTCCCGCTTCAACAAAGAAACCATCATCCTCATCAAGGCCAAAGAAAAAGAAGAAGACGCTTAAGGCTGATGTCGTCTCATGGCTAGACGAAGACGACACCGAGTATGATTGGTTCTCCACACTTGTTGATGCTACTCCCGCTCTAACTGATGATCCAGATATGGTAGAAGGTCGTACGTTGGAGCATGCTAAGTTACTGCAAGAAAAGTTCCGAGTGAAGAAGATGACGAAATCAGAGTTGAAACGAATCAAGAATGAAGCCTTTCAACTACTCAAAGACAGCTCGGAAAGTGCTATTGAAGTTGAATATCACCTTGAAAACATAGCATGAGCCATGTCTAACAACATTGATTGGCTCAACCCTGAAGCAAACATCGACTTCACCAGAAGAGACAAGGCTCCATACTACACCGATTGGTCTAAACCTCTACCAACGATTGGTCAACCAGATCAACCTAAGATTCCATTCCGCTACTTCTTCAACAATGATTTGGAATTCCTTCTACACGGTAGCGATGATTCAAAGAAATACGCTACATCACTTACACTTTCGTTCCCGGCAGCCATATACTCCAACTGCATAGCCATCGAAGAAAAGGCTACCCACATGTTTTCCAACAGCGTGGAAAGGTATGACATTGATGCAATGTACGGGATTCACCATTGGCCGGAACGCCGACGAATCTACTACAAAAGCTGCCAGGTTCGAAAGTCTCAACATGAAGTGTACAGTGATAAAGGGATCATTGTTGTTAAGTGGTTCGCCTATAACTAGCCTACTTATTCAGTCAACCACCTGTGAGAGGTCAACTAGGCAAGTCAAACTAGAAAGAGGCAAATGCAATAATCCGAGGTAGGACAGTTATATTCCCGGGTCGTTTATTCCCCAACGAGGTTGTGATATCCTGTGATTGAACAAATGTGTTATCTAGCTTGGTTGATTATGAATAGGGTTATGAATGATTTGTCACAATACTAAAAGTATGAATAACTCAAAATGAGTTATATTAACTTATAAGTACGATCAAAACCCTAGAAACGTAAAACGTATTAAAAACAAATCGATTATAACTATAGTAGGTATTTGCACGTCTTAGTGACTTAAATGCAAATTAAAGAAAATAAAAGTTAAAATCTATTAAATAAACGCTATCACTATTTTTAAAGTGATGAACGTTTAAAACCTAAAACGTACGTTTTAATAATATTACGTAAACGTACAAAAATAAAAGTAAAAAGTGATCAATATAAACCCCACAAATGTGAAATTTATATTTTTAAGATCCTAAGAATAAAAGAAATTTATTAGAAAAAGAAAAATTATTTATTTAACTTATATATTATTTATTATTAATTAATTACTATTTAATACTATTTTTTAATACACTATTTAATTAGAAAACTAAAATAAGGCTAGAAAAATAAAATAAAAACTTAGAAAAATCTAAAATATTATAAAACTTATTTTAAAACTAAAAATATATTTATTATACTATTTATTCTATTTAATATTTAATTAATAAGTAATTAAACTAAAATTAATTCTAAAAAATTACTAGATGACAAAAGAAAAATCTAGAAAAATTTATAAAAGTACTTTAATATAAAAGAGATTTACTAAAAATAAAAAATTACAGAAGTGCTTATAAATAAGCTAAAAAGAAAATTAAATAGATATTTTTATTAAATAGAAACTATTACTATAAGTTTTTTTTGGCTTTTTATGGTTTTTATTTTATAAAACTATTAAAATGCTTAAAATAAGAAACTAATACAAAAACAACAAACTTGGAAACCAAGAATAAGCATTGAAACTGCTTATTACTCTAACAGTTGACTTAGTTTGACCAACCAAAGAAATAAGCTCAAATCAGCTTATGTGGGGTCCACTAGTGTAGATTCTGGTTCCAATGAGTTATGAGTACAATATTAAACAAGATTCAACCAAATAAGTAGCTTGAATAAGCCACAAAATACAAATAAGCACTTAGCTTATTGGATTCTGAGACAGAAAATGGGACAACTTTGTGAGGTAAAACCAAGTGGGGTCCACTATGATCTAGGCCAATCAAAGGGTCAATGGTTCAAGCCTGGTAAGAGGGGGGTTGGAAGAACCAAGATTTAAGGTGTGGGACCCGCTGATGAGCTCACAAAGAGCTTGTGAAGTGAGGGGGGTTATGAAATTGGGTGGTTTTACTGAGTTCACTCAGTTAACTGATGGAAATGGGACAAGCTTCAAGCTGATTGCAGTCCTAGTTAAAGGCTTTGAAAATGAAAGTAAAAGCTTGAAATGTTAAAATGAGCTGCTTAGCTTCTTAAGAAGCCAAAGATCACAAGGATAAGCTCAGTAATGAGCTTTTGATTAGCTTATGATTGTTGCTTGGTTACACTGGATGACCAGTGGTTTATTTGATTTGGTAGCACAAGTTAAAGCAAGATAAGCAGTTCAGATAAGCAATCAAAGAGCAAATAAGCACTCACTCAAGTAACTAGCCACATGGGCATCACAAATATCCAAAATACTCACACTAACACTCACTAATCAGGCTTGTGCAAGCTTGTGAAAGTGAGTGTCAAATCTGTGCACAGGGGAGACTTGTGAAGAATCACTTAAAATCAAGCACAAATTAAGCACTTAAACCAGCTAGATAAGAATTAATAAAAATAGTAACATGAAGATCAGCAACAAGACTAAATATACCTATAAGTTCAAGTCCTAATCTCAAATAACAAGCTCACAATTTAGATCCAAAGTTTGTTCAAAAATCATGCAGGCTGCAAATTGACTTTTTATGTAAAACCAATATGTTGACTAAAGTGAGCTTGAATCTAGGTTTACTGATTACTTAAGTTATATTAAGCTAAGATAAGGTGAAAATAAGCTAGGTTATCAACTTTTAAGCTAGTGTGTGGAATATGAGACTTATTATACTAAGCAGTTTAACAGATAGACTAAATTAAAGATTATTTTGACTTTTAAACTAATAAGACCTATATATTATGACTGATATGAACTAGTGTGATCTAAACTAACATGCAGCAACAAGTATCAAGGACAATAACATGCATATACTCAGATAAGCAGCTTAATCCAAACAAGCCTTAGCAAGGCTGTTTTTGTGATTAGTGTTACAAATCCAAAATTTACAACATGAAACTGATTCCAATCACTTGATTAAGATGTAATGAGATCAAATGAACACAAAAACACAGCAATTAACAACTATAACCTATTAATCACTACTAAGCTATTTAAACTGTCTAACTTAAACAACTATCAATTATGATTTCCAACTAACAACCTACTGATTTTAAGTTATAATATCACTAACAAACATTAACTAAGCATGAATCAAGAGAATTTATACTAAGATCAGAACAATAACAGTAAATGCCAAAAATCAAGAAATATGCTTACAACTTGAGTTTTAAGCCACAACTGAGAACCAAGAACTGAGTACCTTTCCTATATGCTCTCCACAGAGCACTAATACCAAAGCAATCCAGAATACACTTTGCTCCAAGCTTCTTCACAGATTTCTTTTATATTAAATTCCTAATTACTTGTTTTCTTTTTGGTGTTTTCTTTTTTAGTGATCCTTGCTGATTTTGAGTATCTAAAAGCTTGCTATGGCTTACTGAGAACCAAGTAGTGTTATTAGAATCCTCTAATTAACAAGTATCATACAGAAATTAAAAGACTTGAATTTAAAATGGGACAAAATGGAAATTCTGAAAACTTGAAAGATAGAATGAAACTGAGTAACAAAGTTGTTTATTATACTTTAGCAAAGTTAACAAACACTTTAGAAACAGAATTTGAAGATTACACTAATGTGACAACTATTTAATTATGCTACGATTGATCATAAACTAGATTACAAATTATGATGATGTTTCTCTTCTTTCTTCCTCTGTATTTATCACCCATTTGCATCCCACTAACTCAAATATCTTTTCCCACTTCATCTTAGCCCTTGAAAGAGTCAAATTCATCTTGACCATTCAAATCCCATTTTGGCGCCAAATTACTCCACGTGGCTCTGAGGCAGTTTAAGCACAATTAAAGCTTCTTGGGAGTGTTAGGAAGTGTAAAGGACAAGTTTTATGAAGATTGGACCAATTTGGTGTGGTTTTACTCAATACTGTGGGTAAGAGTGGTATTGCAGTGAACAGTGGTGGTTTTAGGGTGGGAATGGCATTTATTGTGGCAGGTTTCTGCTGTGAGAGGTGATGGAGAGTGGGTAGGAGTAGGTAGTGAGCTGGAGAGGGTGAGGTGGTGAGTTACAGGTGGTGGTGGTGAGGTGGAAGACGAAGAAGAAGAAAACGGGGTACGTTTGGTTTGTATTATTTATTTAACAAAGGGGTTGGGCTGGTGGATGTTGGGCCGGGTAATGGATTTGGATTTTTGGGAGTATATTATAACAAGGGTCCGGTTTGTTAAGTTAAAACACAAGGACCATAGATGCAATTTTGCCAAAGTTGAGGACTGAAATTGACAAGTTTCCAAGTTTATCACAAGGGCCAATCCTGCAAATAATGGTTAGTACAAGGACTAAATTTGCATAAAATTCCATTTTACACCTTAAGGACCAAATTTGTCAATTTAGAAACTCCAGGGACCAAACTCGTATTTTCTCAAAACTTTTCTCATGAGGACCAATTATGTCAAACATGAATAGCACAAGGTTTATTTTGATTAATTTCCAATTTTTAAAACCTTAGGGACTAATTTTGACATTTTTGCAAAGTTGAGGGACCAAAGTTGTAAATTTGTGATTTTAAACTTCAAAGTATTATTTTGAACAACTTGTGAATCCCAAGGACCTAAAATGATATTTTTACAAGTTTTGATTAACCAGGGACTAGATTTGCCAATTTATCAAAGTTCAGGGACTGAAACTGTAAATTATGTATGTTTTGCATGTTTTTCATCAGTTTTCATCCCTTTTGCACTTTAATGCCTAAAAACACAATTTGGAGATATTTCCAGTATTTTGAAGCATATTTGTATGTTTTCAGATATTTTTGTAGCTTAAATGTGAACGAAATGATGAGTATTTAGACACTCATCAATCCCCCACACTAAACTATTGCTAGTCCCTAGCAATATTTTATGAAGATTTTAATGGATTTGAAAGAACTCTTTACCAAAAGCCATCACTTCTGGAGTAGCCACGATGTTTTAGTTCAAGTAAGAACTATGGTCCACCTGATAACCATGTGATTTTGAGCAAACCACAAGCTGTCAACGGTTTTGATTCGTCTTTACCAGAAGCCGTTTGCTTCTGGACTAGCCAACTCTTGATGGAATAGTCAACATCTTGGTGAGCTGATCACCAATTATGGTTTTCCACAGCCTTTACCACAAGCCATAATCTTGCGGGCTAGCCAACTCATTATCTTTTGAGGATGATGGGGAGTTGAGGAACCATACAATTTTGGGCAAATTGCAAGCCATAAACGGATTTGAGTTATCTTTACCAAGAGCCGTTTGCTCCTGGATTAGCCAATCCTTATGTGTGTTAGACATGGTGGACTGATTACCATTTATTGCGTTCTAAGTGAGAAAAAATTTTTAAAATTTTGGCTAAAAATGGGGTTCCTGATGGAATATGTGTTTGAATTCTTGAGAGAATCCCCCCCACACTTAGAACTGAATATTGCCCTCAATATTCAAAGCACCGGATATTAAACCGAACTTAGAACGTAAAAGGAAAATATTACTTAGCCTTTATTTAAGATGTATATACATACATTTTTTTTTTTTTTTTTTTTTTTTTTTTTTTTTTTTTTTTTGTTGAAAACATGTGGGCATCTCCCCCACACTTAGGGTGTCACACACGGGTGAAAACCCATGTTTGTGCTAATGTTTTTGATTCCCGAGTCACTAGCTGGACTCGACCCCGTTTTCGATTTCTTTCCTCCCAAACTGTCAGGTTTATTACGCAAGCTAACCGCTTGTGAACGGTTAACTGTAACAAAGGGTTCCTGAACAGGTTGGGGAGAAAAAGCATTTGAAAAATCCATGGGGAAGTATCTGGATCTAAACCAATGTTATATGGAATATCCCAGGGTCAAAGGTAACATCTTCACTCCCGAATGAGTGAAGATAAGGAGAAATCACCGGGTAGGTGAAGGGTAGTAGGGAGATCAGAACAGCAGTAATCACAAGAACTTCCTCCTCAAGAATTTGAAATTTAATTAAAGGAGGGGAGGTCTTATGCTTGATCTCAGGAATTTTATCAGTTGTTTCAACTGATTTGGATTCCTCTTTATGAAGTTGCTTGGTTGTGAGAGTGGAATAATTGTCTGGGTATAACAATTGTTCAAGAAGAAGAATAACATCTTCCTCTTGATCACTCTCTGTATCATCAATACCAGGAAGAAATGTATCCAGATTGAGATAATCATCAATCTCATCCATAATAGAATCACTTTCCTCATCTAGAGTTAAGGAAGTGGAAGAGTCGGAAATGATGGAATGAGACAATGGAGTGGGATCACCACTCACCAAATCATGAACATAACCAAGATTTTCTTGAGAGTACTCCTGTAAGGTAACATCAATGACATCGATTCGATTAACCGATGCAGAGTTATAATTGGAGGAGTACTTTGAAGTTTGATCATGGTTGAAGGTAATAGCCTCATTACCTACACGCATTGTGATTTGACGCTCAAATACATCTATAAGAGCGTGGCCCGTTCTTAGGAATCCTCGTCCAAGAATGAGAGGAACTCTAGGATCAGCATCGAATTCAACAACCACAAAGTCAGCTGGAAAATGGAACTTCCCTACTTTCACAAATACGTCCTCGGCAATACCGAGGGGCATAGATACTGAACGATCTGCAAGCTCAAGAGTCATGCAGGTAGGGGTAAGTTTAGGAAGAGAAAGTTTCTTCCATACTGAATTAGGCATCAGGTTGATGCTGGCTCCCAGATCAGCCAAGGCGTTGCATGCAACCATTCCTGGAAATTCACAAGGTAAGATAAATTTACCAGGATCTCCAAGCTTCTCGGGAAGCTTCTTTAAGATAACTGCAGAGCAGTTCTCATTTAGAGAAGTTTTTGCCAATTCAACCAGTTTTTCCTTGTTGTTTAACAACTGCTTGATTGTTGATGCGAACTTGGGCATCAAGATGACAGCATCCGCAAGACTTATGTCAAATTGCAAATCTTTAAAGATTTGCAAAAGTTTGTCTGTTTGGTAATTAGACCTCTCGCGGTGTTCTTGCTCATTTAAGCGTGAAGGGTAAGGAATGGTAGGCTTAAAAGGTTTGGATTTAGGGATAGTAGGCTCAGGAGTTTCATCAGTCTCAAAGACAACTCCTGTTTTGGTTCTCTTTCGAGGGACAACTTGCGGTTGGACGTGTGCGGTACTTCGTGGGCTTGGAATTTGCACCTGGTCCTTGGCAACCTCGGGCTCTTTTTCCACATCGTATAACGGTGGTGGAATAGGAGTAGAGGGTCCCTCATAAGCAGCACCACTACGGGTGGTGATAGCTTTGATGATGTTGGAATCCTCCTCATCATCACTATCGTCAAGAACACTCTTTCGGGAAGCATTAAGCATATGAGAATAAGTCATAGCTGCCCTTTGGTCATAAAGATTGGTTGACAAACTTTTAACCTTGAATCGTGAAAGAGTGGGATCTATCTTTGATGATGTAGGAGTAATTGGGGGTGTAGAATTTGGGACAACCGTGGTTGCTCCAACTTGAGCTGTATCACTACGAGTAGTAACAGCTTTGAGTTCACCCCTAGGATTCACAACAGTATTACTCGGGAGACTTCCCGAGGTGGAAGGTGGAACGAGTTGTTTCACTAAATCAGATATCATACTCTTAAGATCACTCTTCAGCTCATTATTGTTCTTTGCAATTGAAGAATCAAATTCATTCTTCAAATTGGAGATTTGGTTTTGAACCACTCTCATTTTAGCATCAGTAGCCTTGATGTGGTTAGCTAGTTCAGCAGATTGAGATTCTTGGAACGATACCATTTGATTATTAGGAGCTGAATACCCTTGATTAGGATTTGAATTTCCCCTATGGGGTAGGTATTGAACAGGAACAATCTGATTGTTTTGAGTACGATATTGATTTTGGTTATTATGCCCTCTTGGCTGGTTAGGATTAGACCTATTTGAATTGTTGGGCTGATATGATCCTGATGGTCCCTCTTGGTTATTAGCCCGGTAATTTGTTTCAGCTTGAGGATGGTATTGGTTACCTCCTTGATTGAAATTACCGGCTAGAGGATCGACTTCAAATGCATTGCCATCGGTAGCAGTACAGTTGTAGTATGCATGAGGACCACCACAAGTGACACATGGTTCAATCTTTTTGACTTCAGCTGGTTTGGATGACTCTTTCTTTTGGTTAAGAGTCAAATTTTTAAGAGCATCCATGAGTTGAGCAAACTGATTATTGTCAACAGTTTGAGTCATGGGAGATGAAGTAGAAGGTGAATCACTTGCTTTGGGAACAACTGGTTTGTTTCTTGAGGTACGGACCTCAGCTTTGTTCTCTATAATGGCTAAAGCATCCTTTGTTGTTCGATTCAAAAAATTACCTCCCGCGGAGGAATTAAGAGAGTCTTGATCAGCTTGTCTTATGCCATTATAGAAAGTATCCAGATATATCAACTCAGTAAATCCATGATGAGGACAGTTGCGTAGCATTTCCTTAAAACGATCCCATGATTCACTGAATGTTTCATCAAAATGTTGTGTGAATTTCATGATTTCATTCCGGAGATTCGTGGTTTTTGAAGGAGGATAGAATTTATGCACAAATTTCTGTACTAAATCTTCCCACGTTTCAATCGACTTAGGGGGCTGTTTATCAAGCCAGATCCTGGCGGGCCCATCGAGAGAAAACGGGAAAAGAAGAAGTTTGATTGCATCCTCAGGGACGTTTTTACATTTCAAGGTGGATGTGATCTTATTGAACCACCGAATGTGATAGTGAGGATCGTCCCTTTCAAAACCATAGAATTGACGCGCTGTCACAAGGTTTATTAACCCTGTTTTAAGCTCAAAGTTCTCAGCTACGATGGCTGGAACAACAATGGCATCTCCGTACCCATCGGTGGGTGCTTGGAGAAGTTCATTCATCGTTTGTTCATCTGCCATTTTGACAGGAATTTTTGGCTCAGTACGTATCTCGGGTACGACTGATGGAGCAGAACGTCTACGACTTCTTCGAGGTATGGCTACAAGCTCGCGAAGAGGACTTGATGACCTTGAAGAACGAGTGCGCATGCACTAAGGCGTGTCTAAGGATCCTTGAAGAAAAGGAAACTCAGAAGGGGTGCGAAGAGTATTTTTGTGATTATTTATCTTTTATATATATATAGAAAGAAAAAGAAAATATTTTTTTGTTTTTTATATTGTTTAAGGAAGATTAAAATACAATATATAATATATATACAAAGGATAGATAATCAGCCAACAAAAATTGTTCAACGCAGCACAGCCTCCCCGGCAGCGGCGCCAAAAATTGGTTCGCCTATAACTAGCCTACTTATTCAGTCAACCACCTGTGAGAGGTCAACTAGGCAAGTCAAACTAGAAAGAGGCAAATGCAATAATCCGAGGTAGGACAGTTATATTCCCGGGTCGTTTATTCCCCAACGAGGTTGTGATATCCTGTGATTGAACAAATGTGTTATCTAGCTTGGTTGATTATGAATAGGGTTATGAATGATTTGTCACAATACTAAAAGTATGAATAACTCAAAATGAGTTATATCAACTATAAGTACGATCAAAACCTCTAGAAACGTAAAACGTATTAAACACAAATCGATTATAACTATAGTAGGTATTTGCACGTCTTAGTGACTTAAATGCAAATTAAAGAAAATAAAAGTTAAAATCTATTAAATAAACGCTATCACTATTTTTAAAGTGATGAACGTTTAAAACCTAAAACGTACGTTTTAATAATATTACGTAAACGTACAAAAATAAAAGTAAAAAGTGATCAATATAAACCCCACAAATGTGAAATTTATATTTTTAAGATCCTAAGAATAAAAGAAATTTATTAGAAAAAGAAAAATTATTTATTTAACTTATATATTATTTATTATTAATTAATTACTATTTAATACTATTTTTTAATACACTATTTAATTAGAAAACTAAAATAAGGCTAGAAAAATAAAATAAAAACTTAGAAAAATCTAAAATATTATAAAACTTATTTTAAAACTAAAAATATATTTATTATACTATTTATTCTATTTAATATTTAATTAATAAGTAATTAAACTAAAATTAATTCTAAAAAATTACTAGATGACAAAAGAAAAATCTAGAAAAATTTATAAAAGTACTTTAATATAAAAGAGATTTACTAAAAATAAAAAATTACAGAAGTGCTTATAAATAAGCTAAAAAGAAAATTAAATAGATATTTTTATTAAATAGAAACTATTACTATAAGTTTTTTTTGGCTTTTTATGGTTTTTATTTTATAAAACTATTAAAATACTTAAAATAAGAAACTAATACAAAAACAACAAACTTGGAAACCAAGAATAAGCATTGAAACTGCTTATTACTCTAACAGTTGACTTAGTTTGACCAACCAAAGAAATAAGCTCAAATCAGCTTATGTGGGGTCCACTAGTGTAGATTCTGGTTCCAATGAGTTATGAGTACAATATTAAACAAGATTCAACCAAATAAGTAGCTTGAATAAGCCACAAAATACAAATAAGCACTTAGCTTATTGGATTCTGAGACAGAAAATGGGACAACTTTGTGAGGTAAAACCAAGTGGGGTCCACTATGATCTAGGCCAATCAAAGGGTCAATGGTTCAAGCCTGGTAAGAGGGGGGTTGGAAGAACCAAGATTTAAGGTGTGGGACCCGCTGATGAGCTCACAAAGAGCTTGTGAAGTGAGGGGGGTTATGAAATTGGGTGGTTTTACTGAGTTCACTCAGTTAACTGATGGAAATGGGACAAGCTTCAAGCTGATTGCAGTCCTAGTTAAAGGCTTTGAAAATGAAAGTAAAAGCTTGAAATGTTAAAATGAGCTGCTTAGCTTCTTAAGAAGCCAAAGATCACAAGGATAAGCTCAGTAATGAGCTTTTGATTAGCTTATGATTGTTGCTTGGTTACACTGGATGACCAGTGGTTTATTTGATTTGGTAGCACAAGTTAAAGCAAGATAAGCAGTTCAGATAAGCAATCAAAGAGCAAATAAGCACTCACTCAAGTAACTAGCCACATGGGCATCACAAATATCCAAAATACTCACACTAACACTCACTAATCAGGCTTGTGCAAGCTTGTGAAAGTGAGTGTCAAATCTGTGCACAGGGGAGACTTGTGAAGAATCACTTAAAATCAAGCACAAATTAAGCACTTAAACCAGCTAGATAAGAATTAATAAAAATAGTAATCATGAAGATCAGCAACAAGACTAAATATACCTATAAGTTCAAGTCCTAATCTCAAATAACAAGCTCACAAGTTTAGATCCAAAGTTTGTTCCAAAAATCATGCAGGCTGCAAATTGACTTTTTATGTAAAACCAATATGTTGACTAAAGTGAGCTTGAATCTAGGTTTACTGATTACTTAAGTTATATTAAGCTAAGATAAGGTGAAAATAAGCTAGGTTATCAACTTTTAAGCTAGTGGGTGGAATATGAGACTTATTATACTAAGCAGTTTAACAGATAGACTAAATTAAAGATTATTTTGACTTTTAAACTAATAAGACCTATATATTATGACTGATATGAACTAGTGTGATCTAAACTAACATGCAGCAACAAGTATCAAGGACAATAACATGCATATACTCAGATAAGCAGCTTAATCCAAACAGGCCTTAGCAAGGCTGTTTTTGTGATTAGTGTTACAAATCCAAAATTTACAACATGAAACTGATTCCAATCACTTGATTATGATGTAATGAGATCAAATGAACACAAAAACACAGCAATTAACAACTATAACCTATTAATCACTACTAAGCTATTTAAACTGTCTAACTTAAACAACTATCAATTATGATTTCCAACTAACAACCTACTGATTTTAAGTTATAATATCACTAACAAACATTAACTAAGCATGAATCAAGAGAATTTATACTAAGATCAGAACAATAACAGTAAATGCCAAAAATCAAGAAATATGCTTACAACTTGAGTTTTAAGCCACAACTGAGAACCAAGAACTGAGTACCTTTCCTATATGCTCTCCACAGAGCACTAATACCAAAGCAATCCAGAATACACTTTGCTCCAAGCTTCTTCACAGATTTCTTTTATATTAAATTCCTAATTACTTGTTTTCTTTTTGGTGTTTTCTTTTTTAGTGATCCTTGCTGATTTTGAGTATCTAAAAGCTTGCTATGGCTTACTGAGAACCAAGTAGTGTTATTAGAATCCTCTAATTAACAAGTATCATACAGAAATTAAAAGACTTGAATTTAAAATGGGACAAAATGGAAATTCTGAAAACTTGAAAGATAGAATGAAACTGAGTAACAAAGTTGTTTATTATACTTTAGCAAAGTTAACAAACACTTTAGAAACAGAATTTGAAGATTACACTAATGTGACAACTATTTAATTATGCTACGATTGATCATAAACTAGATTACAAATTATGATGATGTTTCTTCTTCTTTCTTCCTCTGTATTTATCACCCATTTGCATCCCACTAACTCAAATATCTTTTCCCACTTCATCTTAGCCCTTGAAAGAGTCAAATTCATCTTGACCATTCAAATCCCATTTTGGCGCCAAATTACTCCACGTGGCTCTGAGGCAGTTTAAGCACAATTAAAGCTTCTTGGGAGTGTTAGGAAGTGTAAAGGACAAGTTTTATGAAGATTGGACCAATTTGGTGTGGTTTTACTCAATACTTGTGGGTAAGAGTGGTATTGCAGTGAACAGTGGTGGTTTTAGGGTGGGAATGGCATTTATTGTGGCAGGTTTCTGCTGTGAGAGGTGATGGAGAGTGGGTAGGAGTAGGTAGTGAGCTGGAGAGGGTGAGGTGGTGAGTTACAGGTGGTGGTGGTGAGGTGGAAGACGAAGAAGAAGAAAACGGGGTACGTTTGGTTTGTATTATTTATTTAACAAAGGGGTTGGGCTGGTGGATGTTGGGCCGGGTAATGGATTTGGATTTTTGGGAGTATATTATAACAAGGGTCCGGTTTGTTAAGTTTAAAACACAAGGACCATAGATGCAATTTTGCCAAAGTTGAGGACTGAAATTGACAAGTTTCCAAGTTTATCACAAGGGCCAATCCTGCAAATAATGGTTAGTACAAGGACTAAATTTGCATAAAATTCCATTTTACACCTTAAGGACCAAATTTGTCAATTTAGAAACTCCAGGGACCAAACTCGTATTTTCTCAAAACTTTTCTCATGAGGACCAATTATGTCAAACATGAATAGCACAAGGTTTATTTTGATTAATTTCCAATTTTTAAAACCTTAGGGACTAATTTTGACATTTTTGCAAAGTTGAGGGACCAAAGTTGTAAATTTGTGATTTTAAACTTCAAAGGATTATTTTGAACAACTTGTGAATCCCAAGGACCTAAAATGATATTTTTACAAGTTTTGATTAACCAGGGACTAGATTTGCCAATTTATCAAAGTTCAGGGACTGAAACTGTAAATTATGTATGTTTTGCATGTTTTTCATCAGTTTTCATCCCTTTTGCACTTTAATGCCTAAAAACACAATTTGGAGATATTTCCAGTATTTTGAAGCATATTTGTATGTTTTCAGATATTTTTGTAGCTTAAATGTGAACGAAATGATGAGTATTTAGACACTCATCATTAAGCATGTCACTCTTTCGTCTAAATGGGATTACACCTTCCTCAAGACTATCGTGGTCAAAAGACAAGACGAAAAAGAATATGAATTCTGTGAAGCGGACTTTCAGAACTTGTCTCTCAACGACATTGAAGATCTGTATCTTGCCAAGGTACAGGGAAGAATGAGACAATTCTCGACTGAAATTCAACGTGAATACATCAAGTCCCTGCTCATCTTCATCAGAAGCATAGTGATCCAGGAACGTGTAGAACATTTACAACTTGCTGCTGAATCGTATCAGACTCGTGTCAACTTCACCAGACCTCAGCTTGAACTTCCTGACATCAACCAGCTTCCACAATACACTCTCATCAGCAAACCGTTTGGAGTAGTTTATCGCAGTGAACTACAATGTAACTGCTTGATGGCGTGTAGAGATCTTCATAAGTTTAGAGATCACACTTTGAAGCATGTAAGGGATGGCTTGGCTTATAGGTTGAAGGCGATACATGAAGGCATTGGGTCTCCAAAGCGATGGAATTCTCAGGAAAGACGGGATGTTAAGAGGATCATCACTAGGATCTATGAAAGGTTGTACATAAGGGACCAGTTCAGAACTCTGGAGAGCTTTGTAGGTGGTCGTCCCAGGATTACTCTCACAGGCTATCAACGCCCTGTTCGCATTCCTGGAAAGATTGATGGACTACCTGGTACCCCCTAAACTGTTTCAATTTCATTTTGGATGTGTGATTTTATAATGACTATGGCTTGTGCATACATAACAGTGTACAACCCGTACTTGTAATGAAAGAACCCTGTGGTACGCTTCAGTGCCACAATCCTCATAAAAGGAGCGAAAGCTTCTTACTTTTGAGTAAAACCTATCAAACCTTTCATTTTTAAAAGGTTTTGCTCAAAAGAACAAGTACTTTCCCTTATGATTTTCAAAACCTCAACCGTTAATATCACTTGTTGAGGGGGAGTATTTGCTTAAAAACTTTGTTCACAAATTGTTCTTTGAAGTTATCTTCCCACAAAACTCAAAATGGTCATATTTATTCTCAACATTACTTCAAAAATAACATATTTATATGCCATTTTTGAGGGGGAGAAAAATTAAGTGATAAGAAATATGTTGTGTTTTGCTATTGAATCCTCGTGTGAAAATACTTCAACCCATGAATTGACGGAAACTGAACAGTCATACATTGAAAAGATTTGTCTTCCAAGACTTATCCAAGTAAATTGTACCTATTCGAGAAGCTCTTGATAGACATGAACTTTGACGGGTTTGACAACCTTTCGGGGTTATCCACATCTTCAAGGTAGTTATTAGAGCTAGTTGTCACCTAAAAGCTGACAATGTATCTCTTTAACTATGCAACGTAATCATGTCTCGCAAGGAACTGTCTATCTTGAGTCGATCAATTCAAAAAGTGCGCGCTCTTTCCTCACTGTGCAGATTTCTGTCAAAAATCTTAAGCACATGTTGAGGGGGAGTATTTCTGAAAATCTAAAACTCTTGAAGTGTTCAAACATGTTTTTCATTCACAAACACTTTAAGAGATTTTCATGAAAATGGTTTTATGGCAATGGAGTTATAAGGTGATTAAGGTTAGGAATACCCGTCCTATGATCCGCCAGAGCCGGAGGGATCTACCCAAGGACACTACCAATAGTTAGAGTTAGAAGTCCTTAGGTATGATTATAAAAAGGAGAAAATGATAATCGGAGAAAGAAGGAGTTGAAGAATTAAAAAGAAAAGCAATGAAAAGGGTGAAAAGAAATAGCCCTCCAGATTATTCAACTTAGGGCAGACACCGGGTTCAATTCATATGCTACTGATTAAAAGTCGTCATGGACCCAGTGACGCATGCACTAAACCTTCTTAGCAACTCAAGTTTCTCTCAACAGAAGCTTGTTTCATTCTCACAGGGAACCCTACGTAAACTATCGGCTTTTTCTTAAAGATTGCTGGTATTAAAGAAGGAGACCCCCTCCCTAGTCTCCGCTTAGGAAAACCAAAACGCACTATTGAGTCTAGAGCCACGAGATTCATCAAAAGATCTCATAGGTACACTTGACATTTCATCACTTGTCGTTCAACAATAAGAACAACAGTGGTACGTTATCGAGTCCTACACAGATCCTAGGAATCTATCGAGAACATTTATGAGAGGTTCACTATTGTGATCCTCAGTGATTGAATGGAAACTCCTGCCAGGGTCAACATCAAACAGCCCTGACAGCAGGTCACTTCGGTAACTCCCCGTAGATTACGCTTAGTGTGTCTCAAACGGTCTACAGTCGTGAGGTGATGCTTTGGTGTACCTCAGCGACTCATCTGAACTGTAGGTGTACTTCGGTACATCGCGTTATCTCACTTGTGGGACTCCAGTTCAGGAACGGCCTTTGTAAGAATTAGAGTTGTGTTTTCACACTATGCTGTTAACACTCTCGAAGTTCAAACTTGTAAGTGCCGGAATCCGCTTATTACTAACCTTTCTTATGTTTTCTTCTTATGGAAGCTCTGGAGCGGACTGATCGTGCAGATTATTCACATACTCATACCAACATCATCACTAATGGAAGTTCTCTCTAAAGGCAACACAAAAGTCAGAATGATTCTTCGTCAAGTCAAAGAATCTACAAAGTTAAAGACTACGAGAACTTCATCAGTATTGTAATCCAACGTTAAAGAGCGTGTGAGCATGTTGAAGAAAGACGTGGAGACACTGGAGCAACGAAGCTGACCTGATGCAGACAACAACAACATACTATCACTACCATCACAAAGAACAAAGATCAAAGAACAAAGAAAATGATGACGTCAAAGCAGAACTTCTCAAAGGAAACAATTTCTCTACACTGGGGAGATTGTTCGAATCAAGGAAATTCTTCTCACAAGAAAGAAGAATGTCAGAAGACGTCAAAGCTACTATTACATCAACACCTTCACCATTCACATCATCAATCACTAACACTTAAGGGGAGATTGTTGGAATCACTCCTAAACTAGAATTCAAGTGTTAGTAATTAATATGTAATAGTTAGCTTAATTAGGCCTTTATGTTTGTTATTAAGCTAAGGCTTATGTAGAAGGCCCATAAGCCTCGGCCCAAGTCCAATAACGAAAGGAAGGGACTAGGAGTGTTGCCCTAGCTCCCTCTCCTATAAATACCTTTGTAATACCCTCACTTGAGGGTTGGTTGTTCAATTCATTCACTCTTTCACTCCTATGCATAACCTTTCCTCATTTATACGTGTGTGTGTGTTTGTATTTGTTCAACCGATCACTATCTATTCTCTATTTCTACATACTGATGCTTGTGTTACTAATATGGTGACCTAACACTTCCCAAGCTACTCAAGTTCCTCTTGAAAGAACTTGTTTCATTCTCACGGGGAACCTACATTATCTATTGACTTTCTACTAGAGATTGTTAATATTGAAGCATGAGACCCTCTCCCTAGTCTCCGGCATAGGAACCAAATGTGCACTATTGAGTCTAGAGCTACGAGATCATCAATAAATCTCTCTAGGACACAATCAATGAAGACTCACTGTTTCACACAATGTGGAAAGTGAGATTATATCTTAAGAGTCCTACGCATTATCCTTGTGGTATTGCCAGAACATCTGAGTGATATGTAAAATATTCATAATGAAGATGGAAATCCTTCTAGAGCCAACATCAAACAAGCTCTTGGTGGGTAACATGTGAGATCTATCCAATAGATCAAACTTGTGACAACTGGATAGAAACGATGGGGCGATTCAATATTGAATCAACCCTGGTCCAGGAAATGGATTGACGGATACCTTTGAAAAATCAGTCGTTGTGCTTAAAACTCCTTTCTCTAGCACATCGACTGTGTATTAATATTTCAAAATAAAAGGTGTTTGTGATTGATAATTGATTTTCCTTAAAACCTACGTTGTATTGCAAAACACTTTATATTAAGCAGTACACGATTGTTTTTCAAATCACTTTTCGTCAATCAGTGAATCTCAATTCGCTGGTTTACTCACTCCGTGTTGTCTTCTTTGAGACGTTCCTGTTTGAGAACAGCTAGAGCAGCTGCGAAACCTTGTCAAGGAGATTCTTAGGAATTATACCTGATCATAGGCAGTACTTGTACTGATCAACGGGGAACCGTGAGCCGTGTACCTCAATTCAACAAAAGTGATCAAAGACACTTTCGCGCGTTTTATTGCTAACTGTTGTATGCAGGTACACCCAATGTTTGCAGCTGATCAGAATTGAGGAGTCAATCCATAGCCGCATGCTCACACATCACACTCATGTCTAAAGATTTCATGATAAGTGAATATCTTCATCAACGACTCTGATAATTTCACTCCATGCTTCTGCTACGCTGCTGCAAATATCATGAACCAGTAAAGCTTCCGCTACTCTGATGGAAAGATGTCATGATCCTGAAAGTGTGAGCATGTCGGTCCAAAGTCACAACCTCACATGATAGCAACACAACAATGGAAGAGTCAGAGATTTATGGTAGCTGATGATCTCAATGCTGGCTCAAAACTCATCAATACGTGGATCAGTTAAAGACCTCCACTTGTAATAACAAAACATGCAGAACATGAAGAATCAAAGACTACGGGTTACAGAGCAAAGAACTTAATCAAGAATCCAAGAACAATCAAAATGTAATATCTGTTTGTATTCAATGTAAATTGAGGTGACCTTCCTTAGGGGGAGATTGTTAGGATTTTGAAAATCCGGTAGTTAAAGAGTCGGTCACCTCAAGTATATGTAATCGTTAGAAAGCTCGTAGTCGTAGTTATTTAGTGTTAGTAAGTAGTTTGTTAAGAAACACCGTGGAGGACGGACGGGTCTTTACCCACTGTATGCCTGATCCACAGCCCGTAGGAGGCGTGTCTTGTAAGAAACTATAAATACCCTCTACCTCCCAAGGTAGAGGGTTGGAGCTTCAATACCATTTTTCTTTGTTTCATCAAGTTCTCACTTCTCTCTCTACTTTCTCTCTCTAAAACTTCAAACCATACGCCCCTTTTTAATATGTTATGATGTGTTTGTGAAATCCAATATGCTACAGTAATCTTGGCCTGGAGTAGCTACAAGGGCTTATTGTGTTATTTTCTCTTTCTCAGGTTAAGCTGTTAGATACTTTCAGCGCTTAGTGTGTAGGGTTGAAGAGTTAAAGGGCTATTGTTGTCAAGCTGGAAGTTTAGTCGGTTGAGGCTGTATAAAAGGGAAAAAAAGACAAAAAAGGCTAGCTATTCACAACTCATTCTATGTTTTCTCTCTCCGCTCTCAAAATACTCTCAGAGTTATAAACCCTAAATTGATTGTTATTGAATTTGATCACCTTGATCAGTTCAAGTTATTATAGATTGTTGTTTACTTTCTGATCGAGATTAGATTGTTGAGTTCTTGTGATTAACTGATTAAGATCAGTTTGTTGTGTTGATTGATTTTTTGAGTAATAAAACTTGTTTTTTCTGGTTTCGATCCAGTTTCTTTACGATCATCATTGTTATTATTATGTTTTACAAGTTAACATTTTAAAACTAATCTGATCCAATATTATGGCGTACGTTATGCTACAAGTTTTTTTGAGATAAGTTTAACTATAAACACCAGCTTGAGATGTGGCCATCAATATTTTTTAACAAAATCAATGTTGCACAAATCGCGAATCGGTAGTCGGGCGGTCGACCTCCCTGTAGCTTGTAATCGGTCTAGGCGGGATTAATCGGTGATTAATCGGATTGGCATTTCTGACAAGTTTTTAGTATTTTCGGCAAATTTTAGGTATTTTCGACAAGTTTTAGGTATTTTCGACAAGTTTATGTATTTTCGGCAATATTTTTCTTGAAAAAACATCTTGTAATAGATATAAACAATGACCATAAGTTATTCAAACAATTTTATGGGTAGTTTTAAGTATTTTCGGCAAGATATGAAGGTTTTCGACAAGTTTGATCACCATTAACCGTCATTGACCACCATTGACCACGGTTGACCGATTTATTTGACCGATTTATATAAATCGGAAAGGTTGTTGGCCTTGCAGCACCTAATCGGCGATTAATCGGCCTTATAGGCCTTGTTTTGCAACACTGAACAAAATAGTTTAGGTATGAGAATTATCTTTAAGTTAATGACTAACATCTTAAATATTATGTTCTAACATTCTAGTTGATATTTTTTTCGTTATAAGGCAAGGCTAAAAATAAAAGCTACGCCTAAAATATATTTTCTCTGTCTCATATTAAATATTCAGTTTGATTTTTTGAAGTATTTTTTTTTCAACTTTGACCTTAAATATTTTTGATTGTGTTATACATAAGAGCAAATTCTCAAACTAGGCCAAAAAGTCAACCCTTGTCCCTTTTTTGGTCACTTCTATTTGCCTTTTCCCATTTTGGTCATGCTCGACTGCTCAACTGCTCGACTCCACCCAAATTTTGCACGTGTCATTCTTTTGTATTTTTTTTTTCAGAAAAGTACATAAGAATGACACGTGTCAAAATTTGGGTGGAGTCGAGCAGTTGAGCAGTCAAAGTCGAGCAGTTGACCAGCCAAAAGAATGACACGTGTCAAAATTTTGACTGAAGTCGAGCAGTTGAGCATGACCAAAATGGGAAAAGCCTAAAAAAATGACCATTTAACGGACCATGCAAGACTTTTTGGCTTATTTTGAGAATTTTCTCTATACATAATTGATGCAAAATATATGAATGAATTGAGTTTTAAATGTATGCGCATAATTTTTATCAAATACTATTTTAACTACATAAATAGAAAAATGGTCGAAGGTGAAAATGGAAATTGAAAGTTGAAAATCAAGGTTAAATGTTAAAATGAATTGTTGAATGTCTGGTGTTTTAAAAAAGTCAAGCAATCAATGTGGAATGTAGTAATTGTAAGTCAAGCTATGCAGAAATTAAGAAAACGTTCAAAAGTTATCTTTGGCAAGTTGATTAGTATAATTGGCAATACAACTGGACAACTTATGAAACTTACAATATACGTGAATGACTTTATATGTACTTTTTATAAGTTTAATGCAATCTTAATCTAATACAGTTTCTTATAAGTGAGTAAGTACATATTTTTCGTTGATCGTAAAGAAAATAATTAGCCGCGATAATTTTATTGAAAACTAGACACCGCTGCCGCTAGGTGCGGATACTCGCCTAGTATAATATAAGCAAAAATATTTAAGGTCAAAGTTGAAAAAAAAAAGACTTGAAAAATCAAAATTGAACATTTATTATGAGACGAAGGGAGTAAGTAATTAACAAATAAGATCTTGATCGCTTCTTTAGTTGATAAAATATTCTTTAGTTGATAAAATACGGAAAAAATGAGCGCTTCGATCGCTTCTCGGTCGTCACTCATAACTTTTTCTCGCTCGAGTAAAACGCCTCGTTTCTTTGGAATCAAAGCGCTTTAGGGAAACGCTTCGCTTCTTCACTTAAGTGAGATCGGTGAATTAAGACATGTTAATCTGTACTACGTAATATTTATATAGATAAAAATATAACGGATTTAAATATTAGTTTTACATGCACGCCAAGTAGATGTATTTTTAAAACGAGGTGGAAAACCCCGCCGCGTTGCGGCGGGGCTTTTTGTAATTTTCTTAAGCGTGATATTAAGTTTGTATCTTATAAAAAAAATTACCAACTACTATATATGGGCGAATTTGAGATCTAGGGTTTATATGTATTCCCTATTCATCTATACACTCTAAATCTTCATTTTATTCCTAAAATTCATTTGAATAATTTCATCTGTCACTGTTGATCATTTGTATGATTCTATTAATCTCCTATCCATTCATATTTCAGTTATTTTCCGTTTCCACTGTTCAACGTACACTTTTCTTCCATTCATCAATTTAACCGTTTCTTCAGATCTCTGTTGGTATCATGTTTATGATTCTCATCAAGGTTGCAAAAATCGCGAATCGGTAATGAGGCGGTCGACCCCCTGTAGCTTGTAATCGGTCTAGGCGGGATTAATCGGATTGAATTTTTGGCAAGTTTTGGGTATTTCTTGGTAGTTTTGGGTATTCCCAAAAAGATTTTCCTTAAAAATATCTTGTAATAAATATAAACAGCGATTATAAGTGATTACATTTGTTCAAGGTTTCAAAAATATCGAATCGGTGATTAACTGTATTGGAATTTTTGGCAAGTTTTAGGTATTTACAACAAGTGTTGGTATTTTCAGCAAGATTTTCCTTGAAAAATATTTTGTAATAGATATAAACAGTTATTATAAGTGATTATAACTAATTTACGGCGAGTTTAGGGTATTTCCGGTAAGATTTTCATGTTTTCGGCAAGTTTGACCATCGTTAACCGTCGTTGACCATGGTTGACCGATTTGTTTAAACGATTTACACAAATCGAAAAGGTCGGTGGCCCAGTAGCACCTAATCGGTGATTAATCGGCCTTGTAGACCTTTTTTTGTAACACTGATTCTCATCCATTAATTCTCACTATGTATGATCCTGATTTTACTCCTCCACCTTCTAAAAAGGCGAATGGGTTTCTTAAACCCAAAAAAACCACTCGTACTATGAATCCGATTAACAAATCGACTATGAAACACCATAATATGTTGGGGAAATCATAAAAAGGTACTTCTAATAAAGTACTTACTCGGTCTAGTTCTAAAGGTAGTGATACAGTATCTGATATGGATGATTTGGTATTTGGGGATGGTTGCTCTGATTTTGCTGAGGGTAAGGGGGATGTTAGTGATTATGGTAGTTTTATAAATAGTGATTGTGGTGATGGGGAAAGTGTTGATGCAGGGGAGAGTGGTATTTCAGAGGGTCGTGCTTCAAATGTAAGTGTTAGTGATTTATTTACTGCTTGTAATAATAATTTGAGTAGTAATGTTTCTGTGGGTAAGGATATTAATGTTGAAACTAGTAAAGAGAAGGTTGATAATGTTGATGTTTTACTTGATATTCCAATTCCTATTAGTGAGGATCGAATTTTGAATTCTGAGGCTAAGAACGTTAAAACTAATAAATCTAGTAAGGTTAGTTTTGGGGAGTTGAATGTGCCTGGTATGTTTAAGGTTAATGGGGATGTACAGGAATTAGGTAAGGGCATTGGTGATGTGAGGAACTTTGAAGCTGGTGAGACTAGTAAGGCTAAGAGCAATATGATAAATGATAGTGGTGGGTCTGAGAAACCTGTGTCGTTTGCTAGTGCGGTGGCTAGAAGTTTTGGTGGGAATGGTAATAATAAACTGAACTTTATTCCTACTTTAGTTAATGATGAGGGAAGGGAAGTTGCTGATATGAATCTTGTTCTTGAGAAAGGGTGTGCTCGTTGGTATAATATTGTGGTGGGGGTACTTTGTTGGTTATCAGATGAGCTATAGGGATATTTTAGATCATTTGAAAAGAATGTGGAGATTGTACCAGTTAGATGATGTTGTTATGAATCAAAATGGGATGTATTTCTGTAATTTTAAGTCGCTTGATGGTATGGAGCAGGTTATTGAAAATGGGCCTTGGCTTGTGGATAATAAGCCTTTGTATGTGAAGAAGTGGGAGCCTGGATTATGTATGTCTAAACCAAAGGTTAGGAAGGTTCCAGTATGGTTTAGAATTCATGATATCCCTTTGGAATCATGGAATTGTGATGGAATAAGTAGAATTGCAAGTAGGATTGGAGTTCCTACTATTATGGACATAATGACCACATCTATATGTGAGAAACCATATGGTATGGCTTCGTTTGCTAGAGTTCTGATAGAAGTTGATTCTATGAAGGGGTTGGTGGATACTGTTGAAATTTGGTATAAGAGTTTAAAGAAGTCTTTGAAATTAAGAGTTGAATTTGCTTGGGTTCCACCTCTGTTTGATCAATGTAAGATATTTGGTCATTATAATAAAGATTGTAGTAAGAAAGTGAATGATGTGGGAGTTAATAAGCCTAAAAATGAGGATAATTCTAATAGCAAGGCTAGTAATGTGCAAGTGGGTAATGGAGAGGGTGAATGGCAGAATGTAACGTATAGAAGATATGGTAAGATGAGTATGAGTAACTTTCGTCAGGATGCTTCTAGGTCTGGGTTTGGTAGAGGTGGATTCAGTGGAAGGAGTAGAGGTGGGTACACTAATAATAGTTCTTTTAACAGATTTAATGCTAATGGTAATGAGGTTGGTGCTAAGCAGATGAATCTGAATAATTTTTCGGTTAAGGATGGAGGTAAAGTTACTAAGGTAGATGAAAGTGTGGTTGCTAATAAAGTAAACCAACCTGGTACCAAGAGTAAGGGTAAGGATAGTGCTAGTGTGGATAATAATGCTAAGGTTAGTGGTATAAGCAAAAGTAATGTTGTTGTGGATCCTCCTAAAGTCGTCAATGTTGCTGATGGTATACAATCTAAGAGGGATGTTGGTAAGGGGAAAATAAAAAGTTCTAAAAGTAAGAATAAGAGTGGTATTGGCAAATCAAATGGTAGTGATAGTAAGGGTGGTGTTAATTCTGAGAAGGCCATGAAGATTGAGCATATAAGTACTAAAAATAGATTTGATATTTTGGGAGAAGAAAATGATAGTATGAGTTCTGATGAATGGAAGGAGGTAAAATCTCAAGTTGATGTTTCATGTGTTACTGGAATGCCAATTTTAGAAGGTGCTATGAAGAATTGGACTGATGAAAGGGTTGCATATTATATGGTTAAGTGGAAAAAGAGGATTGTTAATATAGTCTCACCTGAGCAAAGTTTGAAATCTAAGATGGAGAGTATTCATAAGAACATTGTTTAGTTAAACAAGAATATTCATAATAATGCTAAGGCTAATGCTGAATTGATGGTGAAAAATTCTGTCGTAATGACTGATGATAGGATGCATGTCTCTTATGATACCTTGTACTCTCAGTGTTTTAAGGCAGAATTGCTTAAAGTTAAGGAGTTGGAAAAGCATAGAGGGCAAGCTGAAGTTGATCTATTTTTATTGTCTAAAAAACCTCTTGATAAAGACTTGAACGATATATGGACAGATGAAATGATGGAATACTATGTTATGAGATGTGAAGAAATTAAAAGTGACTGCATTAACGGGCATTACAATAATGTTTGTGGATCTACTGCTATGGAGGAAGTAGAGGAAGAAAGGAGTGGGTCTGCTGATTTCATGACTCAAAATGAAGTCACAAATGTGGTTGATGATTCTTTGGCTCAGATGCAAGGAGGTCTTGCTACAAATCCTTTTAATTTTCAATGACGGTAAAAATTTCATGTTAGAACATTAGAGGTATGTCTAATTCCTCTAAACAAAATGAAGTGAAATTGTTGATTAATGAAGAAAAAGTTAGTATGTGTGCTGTGATTGAAACTCATCTTAGAAAGAAGTTTGTTAAAACTGTTGGTGATAATGTTTTTGGAAGGTGGCCTTGGGCTTCTAATTCTGTTGAAAGTAAGAGGGGTTGTATAATTATAGTTGGTTGGGATAGGAATGTTATAGGTGCTAATTTGATCTCCCAAACTGATCAAGTTATGCATTTTGAAATTAATTTATATTCATGATCATAGGAAGCAGTTTCTGTCTTTTGTATATGCTGAAAATCTAGTGAAGGATAGGAAGGCATTATGGAGTAATCTGATTGATCATAGTTTGGTTGTTAATGGTGGATCTTGGGTTATTATGGGAGACTTCAATGTTGCTCTTAATATATGTGATTGTTCTAATAGTTTCTCTATGAAAGAAAATGATATGGATGATTTTAAAAGGTGTTTGGAATACTTGAATTTGGAAGATATTTCTAGTACTGGTATGTTTTTCACTTGGATTCAAAAGAGTAAAAATCCTGAGTCTGGGATTCTTAAGAAGTTGGATAGGGTTCTGGGAAATAGTGAGTTTATTGCTAGATATAGGAATTGTTATGCCAATTTTATGCCTTATCTGACGTCTGACCATTGTCTTGTCACTTTGGTATATCCTGACGTTATTGCTTATAAGCCTAAGTCCTTTAGGTTTGTTAATTTTCTTACGGATAAGGACAATTTTTTGCCTACTATTAAGAATAATTGGAGTATTGAGGTTAATGGGTTCAGAATGTTTGTTCTGGCTAAGAGGTTAAAGAATATGAAGAAATATATGAGAAATTTGAATAGGATTAATGGAATGTGTTTAATAAAGTCAAAGTGCTAATGGATGAATTGAGGAAGGTCCAATACAGTCTTGATATGGAGCCTAATAATAGTTGGCTGAGGGATGAAGAATCTGTGAATTGTAATGCTTATAAGGAAGCGGTGCTTGATGAAGAGAAATTATTGAAACAAAAGTCGAAGATTCGTTGGTTAAAAGAAGGAGATCAGAATACGTCTTATTTTCATAATGTGGTTAGAGGTAGGAAAAGTAAAAGTAGGATTGATGTGGTGTTTGATGAAAATGGTAATAGATTTGAGGGTGATAATGTTGCCAATCAGTCTGTTCAACATTTCCAAAAGTTCTTGGGTTCTGAAGACAATGTTTATCCTATTGAAGACTGTGATGGGTTATTTTCTAAAAATTTAGATCCTATGATTGTTGTTAATATGGTGAGACCGATTACTGATGGGGAAATTAAAGAAGCTATGTTCAACATTGATGATGATAAAGCAGCTGGTCCTGATGGGTTTACTTCCAAAATTTTTAAGTCTGCTTGGAGTGTTGTGGAAAGTGATGTGTGTGAAGCGATTAAGGAATTTTTCTCTTCTGGGAAGTTGTTTAATGAAATTAATGCTACTTTGATTACCCTTGTCCCTAAAAGTCTTACTCCCTTCAAGGTCTCTGATTATAGACCCATTGCGTGTTGCAATGTAGTATATAAATGCATCAGCAAAGTTATTACTAATCGGCTGAAAGAAGGGTTGAATGATCTTGTTGATAGTAATCAGAGTGCGTTTATTCCTGGAAGGCATATTAGCGATAATATTCTTTTGGCCCAAGAATTCATGAAGGGGTACTCTTGGAACAGTGGTGTGAGGAAATGTGCATTCAAAGTTGACATTCATAAGGCGTACGATACTGTTAATTGGGAATTCTTGAAGATTATCCTTCACCATTTTGGCTTTCACCATTCTCTGATCCAGTGGGTTATGGTATGTGTTTCTTCCACTTCTTTTTCTATTCGTATTAATGGTGAGGTTCATGGTTTCTTTAAGGGTAAACGGGGTCTTAGGCAGGGGGATCCTATGTCGCCATATCTATTTACTCTTGTTATGGACATCCATAATTTGATGATTAAAAGGTAAATCAGATCTAATAATAGGTTTATTTATCATTGGGGATGTAGTAAAATTAAGCTCACTCATCTATGTTTTGAAAATGATTTACTCCTATTGTGTCATGGGGACCTTATTTTAGCATGTATTCTTAGGAGAGGCCTTGAAGAGTTTAGTTTGAGTTATGGGCTTTATCCTAGTGGGGAGAAGAGTACGGTGTTTTTTTGGGAATGATCCGAATGATATAAGAGAGGAAATTAGGTTAGCTATGCCTTTTAGAGTTGGGGAGCTTCCTGTGAGATATTTAGGTATTCCCTTGACTCATAGGAAGTTAAGGATTGTTGATTGTAGAGTGCTTATTGATAATGACAAAAATAGAATTTTGGACTGGAAGAATAAGATGTTATCGTTTGCTGGTAGGCTTCAACTCGTTGCTTCTGTAATGTCTTCGCTTCATATCTACTAGGCTTCTATGTTTATTCTTCCTGTGTCTGTGTGTGATAGTATTGATAAGATTCTTAAGATTTTTTTATGGTCCTATGGTGGATCTGGTAGGGGTATTGCTAGTGTTGCTTGGAAGGATATTTGTAGGCCTAAAAGTCAAGGTGGATTGGGTTTAAAGCCATTAAGAATTATGAATGAAGCTTTGATGATTAAACACCTCTGGAATGTTGTTAGTAACAAGGAGTCTTTATGGGTTAAATGGATTCATAATCATTGGATTAAGGATAGCTGTTTTGGGGACTTAGAATATAATAACTTTGCGTCGTGGAGTTGGAAACAGATTCTAAAACTTAGAGATAAAGTTCGTAGGTTTGTTAGCTATAAGATTGGTAATGGTAGACGATGTTTTGTTTGGTTTGGCATTATAATGGTCCTTTGTGTAAACTGATTAGTCATATTATTCTTGTTGATAACGGTTTTGATCTAAACAGTAAAGTTGCTGATTGGATTGGGGATAATGGGTGGAAATGGCCATTGGAATGGAATGACAGATTTGGGAAGTTCTTAATGTTCCTGTCCCATCTTTGATTCATGATTGTGAAGATTAAGTTATTTGGTTAAATAAGAAGAATAAGGAGGCTCAGTTTAGTGTTAAAGAAGTGTGGAAATGATTAAGAATTGACGCTCCTAAAGTTTTGTGGTATAAGCATGTTTGGTACTCACAGTGTATTCCTAGACATGCTTGTACTATATGGATGGCTATTAGAGGTAGGTTGAAGACACAGGATAGAATTGCTAGGTGGAGTCATGCTGATAACTTGGTGTGTAGTTTTTGTAATAGCTGTAAAGACTCACATAGTCACTTGTTCTTTAGTTGTGACTTCCCTAGGTATATTTGGAATAAATTGAAGAGAATGTGTAGATTGGAGGAGTTATCGTGCATATGGGATGAGGTGATTTCAGCGATTTCCATTAAGCCTGCTAATAACTCTATATGGAGTATTATTCAAAGATTAGTTTTTGGGGCTGCGGTTTATTTTATTTGGCAAGAAATGAATATTAGAATGTTTCAAAAAGAGATTAGATATGTTGATGAGGTTTTCAACATCATCTTGGATGATGTTAGACTCAAGCTTATGGGATTAAATATTAATTACTCACCTGAGGTATTTGTAGAAAGATTGGTAAGTCGGATGCTAATAGTGGTAATGATGGAATTACTTAATGCGTGGAGTCCTTTGGATCTGCACAGGCTTATATGGAGTCATGTGCAGAAGTGGTGGGTTAAGCAGGGTATTTGGGAGGACATGTGGAGTACCATTTCTAACTATTATTATGCAGATTCTGTTAATTATATGAATTTGTGCAGGTCCTTTGGTTTATTGCCTACTTGGGTCCTTTGGTTCTGTTTGAATTCTGGATTATGGAGTTGCAACCAAGTGTTTGACAGTGGTGGTTATTTCTTGGATATGCATTGTATTCCTTGGTCAAAGTTTTTCCCACTGGGTTTTATTTGCCAAGGTTTTTTAATGAGACAGGATGTTTGGGTGTTCGCTTATCCGGTGTTCATCTCTTATAATGACTGCACAAGGAAGAATAGTATGATGTGGTATCTAATTTCCAGATGTTTGAAGATTCCCAGCTGCATGGTTTGTTCTGTGATTAGTTATGCAGATATTTGGGATATCATGGGTGATTCTGGGTTATGAGAAGATCTCAAGCTGCAAGGTGTTATCTTTATTGTATTATGACTCTCCATTCTCAGTGTTAGCAGTTTAGCTTTCTATGGGATATCCTCACATGGTGATGTTTTAATATATTTTGGTTGGTCCCTTTGTATATTAATGATTCAGAGTGTGAGGTTGTCTATAGATGTAGCTTATCTTTCTGCTAATATTGAGTCTTGGGGTTTGTCTTTGGTTTGCTATCTTTGTTATGGCTAGTTTTGTTATGGCAACTTTCTTTTGTTATTTCTTGGTTTCTGTATGGTTAGACATTGTGTAGTCTTTTTTGCTTCCTAGGCAAGTTTTGGTTTTAGTTGGGATTGTCCTTCTAATTCCTTTTCTTGTGCTATCTCTTGTAAATATTTTGTTCATTTTATTTAATTTATTTCACCTTTGGGAATTTTTTTTCTTAAGCGTGATATATTAAGTTCCGACTTTTTTTTTGCTAACCACTTTCGGATGAAACATTCTTGAGAATTTGTGATAAGAAGTTGTGCGTGTGAGAAATGAAAGTATATATATCTCTGTCATTTATAAGAATGTACAAAAAAATCGTACTCCAAAACTATTTAAATATCGATGATAAGATGTTTGTCTAGTTGATGGGCTCATAACATATGTCAAGAGTTTATAAGTATATAGCAGCACCCTAGAAACAAAAGGGTTTGTAAGAGAAGAAAAAATATATCATTGAAATTAATTCAAAAAAAATATGAACAAACTTGCCATAACCGATTGCTTTTAAGAATTTTGAAAAAAATATGAACAAACTTGCGCGTTCTCGCGGGAGTGTTTTTATCGGAGATAATTCTGCAAACGCTGTTTGTGTAGGTTTGTTATTCTATGTTTGTTTATGTAAAAATATTGAATATACTTCATTTTTTGTTATTTTTATTTGTCATGATTCGTTGTATAATGTATGTGTCTAAAATAAATTGTTTTAATTTTTGTTATGGTTTGTCATAGTTTGCATCCTCATTTTCATAGAAGTGTGTTAGCAAAAGGATTACATTTGATATTAATTGTTTGAAAGAGCAATTTTAGGCACTTAAATACATATGTCGAATATAATATCGGGAAATCAAATATACAATTCAGCTATTAAACTATTGTTAGTCCATGTCTGTTTATCCCATGTCTCCCCTCTTTAAAAGTCAGAGAACCTGTGAAAATGAAGAAAAAAAGTTAAAACTTGCAACCCAATATACAATTATACCAATAACATGTACCATTCTCTTGTTGCAATTTTATAATAAATAGTTAACCCAAACAAAGAATAGTTTTTTTGCATATCAGTTTTTGTTAGATCATTTTTGGTCAAACTGTTAATGATAATAAGACTTTTTTTTTTTTTTTTTTTTTTTTTTTTTTTTTTTTTTTTTTTTTTTTAAATTTGTGAAAATGGCATGATATGTGAAAGGGTGGATAGTAAATGCTTGTTCATGCATGAGGAAGACAAAGTAATAATGAGTTACTGTTTTTGTGGGTGGCTCAAGGTGGCAATCAAATCAAATTGTCTTATAAGTCAGATGCAAACACAGATTAACAATCATAACCAAAGAAAAATTACACTTTAAACACACACACATAGAAAAAAAAGAGCATTTTTTACCAAAAAAAATGACTACGCCAATGCCCTTTTGCAAGTAGTTGGTTGCTGTTGCTGGGTCAAGCTTGGTCAGAGACATGATGGTTGTGCGATTTTAGAGGGAGGTTACTGTTACTTTGGCAGATGAAGCATAACTAAGGAAGAAAGCTCAAGACATAAGGTCTCGTGTGGCTGAGAGGGATTTTGTGATTGGAGAGTTGGAGCTTCTGTATCCTTTTGATTCTTCTTTGCAGAGCATTTCACAGCTTACCAACTTGCAAACCGAAGACATAACAGAAGTGGCAATGATTTTGGTGAATGTGCTGAAGAAACATAAGCGAGCGGCTGAGCTTATGTCGTTCATTGAGAAGCTGAAGACCATGGTGTACTGATCTGGTCTGTTTTGGTGTTTATGATATGTATTTTGGGTTTTAGGTCTGGTGTAAATGTGCAGGGTTGTGGGGGTATTTTGAATAGAAGTTAGTAGGGTTTATGTTTATGGATTTTTTAATATATGATCTTTTAATTTATGCATTAGTATCTAATTAATTTAAGATTTGTGGTGTTAAAGTATTTTTGTTGGAACTTACATGTCTTTTGATATATGTCGTGGCCTGCCGGTTTGCTATATTGCTCTCGCCAACCGCTGGTTTGTTCCGTAAGTGTTTGACTCTACTTCTGGATCAATGCCGAACCTGTTACAGTAAAGTAACTGTTACTGTATAAGTACAAAAATTAAGTTTTAAAACGTTTTTCAGTTTGATCACTCAAACATAAGTTTTAATCTAAAGGTTGATTCAAATTTAAAATACCAATTTTAATGTGACAATAAAGAATGGGAAGAGCAAAAAACAGAACACAATTGTCTTGTAAAATGTAATGTATTAGCATGTAGATAATCAGTTTAAGAGAGTCGGCTGGTTAAGTATGGTAAATGTAAGTGCTAGCCGTTTGTGATTCACGATCGGGTAGTGTTAGTAACTGATGGCATATTTTCCGAAAGACTTCCTACATTATTTTTATAAGCGAATAAAACCATTTTAAATCTCGAAAGTAATTTTATCACCTTTGTTAATCATATTATCAGATGCTGTTGTTGACATTGCCTCTATGACCTTGGTAAAACATAGGTGATACACATGCTATAGAACTGTCCATATTTATTTTGCAACACTACAATGATAAGTAAGTCTGCATCGTTTCAGCAAGGATGTGTTTCATTTAAAGTTTAAGAGAACTATGTATCTGTAATGAATGGGAGTGTATTGAACAAAGCATATAATAAAAGACATGCATGAATTATTTGTACTTTTTAAGTGAATCCAGACGAAACCTGCAGGAACAGTAGCGAATCTGTGCGTTTTGTTTTCATGCAAATAGTATTCAATATCTAATTATGTGTTATACATGTGGCCACCGCGTTTTTTACTACGCAAAAGATACTGTGTGAAATTCTTTCTAGACTCAGTTTTGCTATTTAAGAGAGTCTAAGTGGACATTTTTTTATAACTTGTAATAAAGAAGGAAGGAAACACAATGTCTAGGCACCCTAAGTGTGACCAACTTAGAGCAGAATCTAATTCGAATAATTGGTTAGAGATGCTAGTGTTGATTGTCGTGAAGCTACGGGTCATGATATTCAAATGTAACAACAAATGAATGTGCTCTCTGGTAGATTGGTCAGCGTTACTCGTGAAAGGCTTGCTTTCATTCAAGAGTTAGAAACGGTTGGGAATACCTATGCCAAGAAAACTGCAGAATATCTAAGAGAAGCAAAAGGTCATGCAAATGCGTATTTTGGCAGCTGAATTGGAGCTAAATGCTCGTAATCATGATGTGTTTATCCAGAAACTTAAGTGCCTAATGGATTGGTAAATGTGTATATGCCACCGGAGGAAGCTGATGTTGGTCATGATGTGTTGTTTATGTTGGTGTTTGCATTTGTAGTTGTGTATTTCTACTGAATTTTATTATGAGTGCCGTAATATTTTGCTCCATCCTTTCGTAGGTGACTGTAAAATATTTTATGAAATAAAAGCCAACGTCTGCGTTAAGTAAGTTTACATTGTTTACCTTTTATTGTCTTTGTATCTGATGATTCATTGTGGAACAACATCCCCTTTACTGCTTCATGATTGCTCTGTTGAAATACCTTTCTTTCTGCATTTTCTTTGCATGTCACTGCGCAAAAAGAGGATTATTAAAATTTGCATATATTAATGTAATTTTTAATTAAAAAAATTAATTAATCAGATGGTATAATAGGCTATCAACGACATTTGTATCTGCAAAAAGTAAATATACCTTATTATCACCGTTGACAGAAGTATATCCGCAACATGACCGATTTTGTTACAAAATAAAAGATCACGATCTTCGTGGCCTATTAAATGCTATTTTATGACACATAGATTTGCATGCTATATGAGATTTATGTCTCATAAAATAACATTTAACAGCTCAAGAAGATTGCGCGTTTTTTTTTTTTTTTTTTTTTTTTTTTTTTTTTAATGGGCCAAGTCTCTTGGTATTAAAGGTATTTTTGCCAAATAAATTGACATAAGACAGTATTGTTGGAAAGATAACCTGCATCGTCAAAACAATGGATAATCGTGTTAGACACGTTATCTGTGGAAAGTGTAATGATACACTAAACATCCAAAGAATCGTGCGATCGATGGTTCTAAAGTAGATTTTTTGTATAATGTGGAACAAATTAGTTGGCGAGTTAGACACACCAGTAGAAAGCAGAAGTGGTTGCTTTATAAAACAGCAAAAAAACACGATATTCCTGAGCTGTTAAATGCTATATTGTGACACATAGATCGCTTAGTTTATTAGATTTATGTCTCACAAAGTAGCATCTAATAGCTCAGGAAGAGCGCTATTTTTTTTACCGAATGAGTGAACATTCCTATTATGCCTTCTGCCAGTGTGGGAAGCTGAACATACAAGGACAGTATTTGTAATACCGTTACAACATATATTTTGATAATTGTTTAACGTGATTATCTGAATCGACGGAAGGACAGAATAAATAATACTTACAATCATCCTAGCATGTGCGCACATGTAGAAGTCATTATTGAGCGAGTGACAAACCTTGTTATGAATCATCGTTCCTGTTAAAATGGAAGGTGAAAACCACTGTATGTGTTTTAGTTTAAACCAAACAGCCATGTATTGTTCAAGTAAACTTACCAGGTGGAACGTTATCTTGGGATCCTTGTTGGAAAAACTTTGTATGGTGATTCTTTTGAGCAACTACCACGAGAAACTTAGGAGACCACTTGTCATCCAAAAATTTGCATATACATACCTAAAATAAGAACAAATATGAAATTAGGATATGCCAGTCTATCATTCACATCGTTAACAACCCACTGTAGTATGAAAAAATAAATTATGACCAAGGTCATTTGTCAGGAAAGGTCGAAGAATGAACATTCGTACATCTGAAGAATTATTTAGTTGACATGTGAAATATGAGATTTTGTAAAAGTTTTCATTTACTTAGGTAAAGCCACATCAGAAAATGGCATTATCCCATGGTAGCAGGTGTTGTTAATACATGTTCTGTTAATTTTTTTTATTGGCCAACCCGTATCTATAGGTATAAGAAAAGTGTAAGTTAATACGGGTATGTGGCAGTATTCCTGGCATTTTTTTTCCGGTTAACATTAAGTGTACTAAATTGTGGATATTCAACCTACAGTATTTGACCAATTCGAAGACATAGCAAGTTTCGTTTGTTAATTAGACTAACAATCATACTACAGTAACCCTTCCACAGTCTAAACAACAACAAAAGACATGGATAGTACCTTTAACGGTAGCAGAAGGCAGATAGTTTCCAAACTGCCTTGCCCCCGATCAACATAATCTCCTAAGAAGAGATAACCGATGTACCTAGTTAATGCAGCAGAAATTAGCATGAGTTGGTAGGCAAACAGCGTATGGTTACGCTAATGTATAAAGATAGCACGAGCTGCATGACAAACGGCTAACGCTATAAAATTACTTAAAAAAAAGAAACAAAAAAGAAAAAAAATAGAAGAACACTCACGCTCCATAATGTGGGACCGAACACCACCGTTTGCCTGTGGTCGAAACCCCATATCCAGCATTCGATCAACCTCATCTAGAGCAAAGTATTTGATCTTCTTAAGTGATACTCTCTATCTTTCAATCACGTCTATTAGTCTTCCTAGAGTAGCAACTAACATGTGCACACCACTTCCACAGTTTCTCTACTAAATAAAATCCAATTAAAAAAAATTCAATGGATTAGGATCAGCGTATCTAAGAAATAATTTAGCTTGGCGTAAAACAAAACTGTGACATGACACTAACCTGGTTATACACTCGTAAGACTATGTACACAACAACAACTTTCACATTAGATTGATGACAGAACTTTTTGGCTTCTTCGAAAATCTAAGAAAATTATATTTGAAGTTAGCATCTGAATATGAAGGTAATGACTACACATACAAAAGCACAAACGGGTGTTTGGCAATGCAATTTTAGACAGATCACGTTTGCTGTAGCAATTCACAATGAGCAACCAAAACCGCACAACCTAAACATAACGCAATGATGGATTTTTTGTCAAATTCCAAAGCCCAAAAAGGTTCATTTCGCTTTTGTCACAGGTCATCCTATGTCCAAAAAAATTCTTGCGAATTTTCTTGCAGGTCATTCTCCATCAATGTTCTAATAGTTACCTCATAATATCAGGAGTAGCTAAAATTGACCAAATCTTTGTCCGACCATCATTCATCCCAACAGATCTTTCAACCAAGCAATCGAAGATAAAACCCTGTTATGACAGGAATTCAAAGAGAAACTCCATAAGTGCAACAATTAACGCTAAATTTGTAGTCTTAACGCCGGCGTGTTTCCAGACAATCCATATACAATCCAAAGAGCCCCTACTTTAGTATCACATACACATATTAAATTGTATAGTCTTAAAAAGAAGGAAAGCACAAACGTACAACAGTTAGAAGACCAGCAACAACAAAGAATCCAAGGACCTCCAACATTCCTCCACGATGAGCAATACGCTGATTACTTACGACCTAAAAGATAATAATCAACAAAAACCTTTTAAAACACAATAGCAAAATTCAACTTGCTAATAGTCGGTATACCTGCTGGCGTGCTGCTTTAAGCTACTGGTCGTACCTAATGCCACCACTTTCCAATTGCTGAACATATGTCTGCGTCAAAAACAAAATCCAGTTAAGCCAAACTATCAAACACACACAATTAAGCAATACCATCAAACATACACGCGCTATTGCAAAGCAAACTCAAAAGACAAAAGCACGACACTTTCACAACTTAAACATGATAAAAACTTTAATGGTTTCTAAGACTAATTTCAAAACTTATTGAAAGTATAAAACAAAAAATTTTGAACTACCATCAACAGCGATGTGTGCAACACCGTCGGCTTGTTGCTGGTACCCTGGTCGAGAAAATAAAAACTATCAATTAAACAAAATTAAAGTATACCCACATGTTGCTAAACACAAACTGAAACAATCACAACCACCTTATGAATCACTTCGAGTAGCGAAGACGGTGGCGGTGCGAGGTTGATGAAGACGTTTGCCAAGTATGAAGATAATGTAAGAGTGTATGTTTACATTGAAACCCGTAAGTATAACTTTATTGATAACCATTATTTATAATGGTAAAACCCTAATTTCCAAAACCACAAACCGGGCTTTGGCCTAATTATCCACTAATACTCCCTCGCAGTTCGAGCGGCGAAATCGCGAAAGCTCGAACTAGAGAAGGAAACTAAGAAAGCAAAATAAAACAATAACCAATCGACAACACGTGGTCGAAAAACAGAAACAGAAAACAATGGTCGACAACTCGTGGTCGACAAACCAAACTCATGGTCGACAACTCTAAGGTCGAAAAACAGGTAAACGAAAAAGAATAAAAATTGGTTTTAGGGTTTCGACAAGCAGGTAAACGAAAATAAACCTTAGATTCGACCTCAACAAAAGTCGTCTCGGGAATAAATACCCTGGATTCGACATAAAACAAAAACAAACAATTAAATAACAATTAAACAAACCAAATATCAAAAACTAAACAATGGAAATCGTATCTGTTCCGATCTGCATGATGTTCGTTACTGATCTATCTCTGAATATGCAGTTTTCGAATATAAATCCTTTGCTTGCACGCTCGTTGAGAAAGCAATTGAATATGTAGTTTTCTAATAGATAAGATTAAGAATTTTTAATCTTGAAACCGTGATAAATAACCTGAAGGTAACAACCACAATAACAAAGGAATCACATACCCAATCCGAGCGATGAAACAACAACTAATTTCACAAAAAGCCCAAAAGTTAGATCGAAACACTAACTCGCAGATGAACAAAAATTTACAAATTGAAGCTCATCACAACCAACAAATCAATAAGCTAAACAATTAATACCTCAAGATCCGATTATACCAATGTTGGGAAGAAACCGATGCGTAGAAAAGTGTAGAAGAAAGGAGTCGGTGAAGTTTATCTATAAACAAAACGCTTCTGCATACTAGACCAACCCAACATATACCTCAGCAGCCCAACAAAGCATGCCGAACATTAAAAAAATAATAAAATGTTTAAAATATTACCACCGACGTAGCGGTTTAATATAGATATATAATCCTGGCGCAATTCCTACAAATGGTTAGAAACCGATGCGTAGAAAAGTGTAGAAGAAAAGAGTCGGTGAAGTTTATCTATAAACAAAATGCTGCCTGCATACTGGACCAACCCAACATATACCTCTGCAGCCCAACAAAAAATGCCGAACATTAAAAAAAAAATAAAAATGTTTAAAATATTACCACCGACGTAGCGATTTAATATAGATATATAACCCCACGCAATTCCTACAAACGGTTTTTATTTTAAATTTTCTTTTGGATTTATTTGCATTATATGTTGTGACATAATATTCTGAGATAGAACAAGTATTCGTGCTGAAATCTAAATAAATCAAAAGAAGATGATAGTTCGTTTATTTAAACGAGATTTGATAATTAATTATAGTGGATGAAGACATATCTTATGAACTTGAAGATTAAACTTTTGAAGTTTAAATGTAACATTTCTAGTTATAGTGCGACACTAAAAATAAACATTATACTCAAAGTTAAACCAAATATATATGTAAGATTACTCACGTCATAACATAAATTCCTCGTAACATAAATTCCTCGACTTGCTGACATACTTAAATTAAAATAGTTACATTACTAAGTTTAACTGGATAAAAAGATTTAAGGTTATAACATGTAATGCCCAAAGATTTAAAAAATAAAAATAAAAAAAATAATAATAAAAAAAAAAATAATCACAATCATAAAAAAATAAATAAAGCACTTTCTTACATGTATGCAGGGGTGTGCAAAATTCGGGTTTCATCCACAAAACCAAATTGAATCAAAAAAATCGATTTGATCTTTGGAAACGAACCGAGTTTGACAAAATCGAATTGAACCGAATTAAATATTTAGTTTTCGGTTCGGTTATGATTTGAGCAAAATGAAACTAAATCAAATCAAACCGAAAACCGAATTCACTTAAATATATATATATTTTTTATATATTTATATTAAAAAAATACTACAACTCTTTCATAGAATAAATACAACATTTTTAAAGCTTGAAAAAAAAATCGCAAAAAATCTATAAAATTATTAAATAAATAATAAAAATTATGTATTTCGGTTATTTGGTTCGGTTTTCAGTTATTCGGTTCGATTTTCCATTCGGTTTAATCTAATTTGAATATGGTTCGGTTCAATTTTCGGTTTTACCTAGAAATAAATTGATCAAACTAACCGAACCGAATACATCGAATAATCCGATAACCTAACCAATGCACTAAGGGTGTTCATCGGTTCGGTTATCGGTTGTTCGGTTTATTTGATTCGGTTAGTTCGATTTATATATTTTTTCTGGGTAAAACAAAAACCGAACTGATCGAATCCAAATTTGATTAAACTGAAAGAATAACCCGAATTACTTAATTTTATTTATATAGGCTTTTAGCAACAAAAAATATTTTCAAACTTAAAAAATATTATATTATACTATGAAAAAAATTTAATGGTCATTTTATGTATATAAATATATAAAAAGTTATATATATAAATTCGGTTTTTGGTCTTCAGTTCATGTAAGTTTTAATGGTTTGATTATTTTCTGTTCAGTTCGGTTTCGGTTTCCGGTTCATGTAATTATTACTTAAATTCTGAACACCCCTACGAGGCTACGATGAACACCCCTGCTTTAATATGTGTAAAATTCATAGCCCGACCCAATCCAGACTAGCACACTAAATGCATGCAATGGTAGCTGGGCGTTCTTCAGCGTATATTAGTAGGTCTTACGGAGTACTATTTTTTTCTTTATCTGTGTTACTATTTATTTTCTGTACTTCGATTTATCAAATCTATGTACACCTAGTATAAAATCAATATATCTTTTTTATCGAATCGGATTCTTGTGGTCATATACTATGGAAGATGTTACTTCGCACAAAACATAAGTCATAAACATTTATTCAAGTATACAAAAATATATTCATAAAACCTGTTGAGTTATAAAATATATAACATTATAAATTTTCAAATTCAGGTTTTATCTCGTCATTTTATCTATAATTCGTAACCTATATATAACATGAGTTGAGATCCATATAGAACTTATATTTGTCATAGAACTAATGAACTAATCATAGCCATCCATTTTTTATCTAAATTAATAAAAAATCATTTTCCACATTTTTTTTAAAACAGCATATCTTGCAAACGGTAAATCTTCAAGCTACAAAAAATACACCATCGTGACGAGAATTAAATTATCTTTTTATAGATATGCATTATATACTTTCGACGAAGTTTTTTTTTTTAAATTTCGCCCAGAAAAATCATATGTAATTTGTAAAAATCACATGTGATTCGTAAAAATCAAATCACATGTGATTTGTACAAATCACATGTGATTTTTCTGGACGAAATTTTTTTTTAAAAAAGTTCGTCGAAAGTATATAACAATGCATATCTATAGAAAGATAATTTAATACTCGTCGAGATGGTATGCTTTTTTTGGCGTAACGATTAACGGTTTGTGAGATATTTAATTTATAAAAAAAGGGTGAAAATATTTTAATAAAAGAAATGAGTGGCTATGATTGGTTGATTGTATCTATGACAAATATGAGTTCTATATTGAACTTTTCTCGATATAACATTCACCAACTTAAAATGGATGAGATTTGTATATATTACATAACTTACCTGGCACAACGCACTATCAATTGAAGATGGTACAAGAATAATATATAGGAAAATGATTTGCATGACTAAAATTCATGCCTAAAAACATGTCTAACTCTAAGGTGACGACACATGGCAAGATTAGTGGTGAAGATCATGAAAGAGAAAATGTGCATTCCACATGTCACATGATTAATTAGTTAGACATAAATTTAGTCATATGAATTAGGTCATTCTATCATTACTCATATATATAAAAGTGCATCGCGTGCAAACTTATTAATCAAATGATGTAATTAATCATAATTTGTATTATTTTGTAAAATTATCAAATGATTTTATTTTTCTTTCACTTGAACGTTTAAGTAAATTAATCAAAACCTAATTGGATATTAACGATACGATGGGGTGGAAGGGGTAGAGTGTTACGTGGAATGGATTACTAAATCACTCTATTCAATTGATCGAAGCTTCTCTATTCCTACTAGAAACCATGTAAGTGATGAGAACTTCATGTCGTTCAGTGAGTGGAAGATCTTTCCAAGGCTGCTTGAGATCGAAGACAAGCCTAAAGATTATCACACTATAACAGAAGACACAACGACGTAAATTTACAATCTGATAGGATGTTAGGGTACAATATTTTTGTGACATTATCAATGAGCTTCCGTGTTAAGCTAGTGTTTATATTATTATTCCCAAATCTGAAAACTCACTCTAACACCATGAAGCACGTCCATTAAAGGCTTTTCAAGTGACTTCCACATGACATTAAATTAAACATGGAGAGTAATTTGCTTTTTAAATCACAAGCATACCCCTCACATGCCATTAAACATGGAAGGTATTTGGCTTTTCGAATCACGTACAGAGTGATATGTACACAACAGATACGACTGATCCAGGATTACAAATAATCGAAGATAGCCTGGTTCAATCAACAGGAGTTCAAGCCAATAAAGAATAGAAACTCGAATTGAAGAACAATGATTGTTATTAGGAATGATGAATTGTATAGTTAGAGAAAGTAGTTTTTACAATTTGATAAGCTAACTACAAATGAACACTAATTATGTATTTATACAAAGAATGGGTAAAGTGGGTTGTTTGACTTTCCTTGTTGACTTCCGTTGACTTCCTTATTTTGACCCATAACAATCCATCCCGCTTGAAATGATGCTTGCCCTCAAGCATCTAAGAAAAATTGAGCAGCCTTTCTTAGGACCTTTAACCCCTTCTCTCATAGCATCAACAAACTTCTCTTAAGCCAAACACCCCAAAAACAATAAACAATACGACCAACTAGTCTTCTTTCTTAATCATCATGAACACCACCATGAGACTATTGCACCAAGACTGCCACAAAATGAATGATACTTTTCCTAACTCTTAGTTAGTAGCAAGCTGATACATTCGAATGACATTCAACTTCAATCTAACTAAACAGCCTACAAATGTCTTTTTCCTTTCAGGCCATTTCCAAATGTCAAACCCCACACATGTCTTTTTCCTCTTTGGCCATTTCCATATATCAACCTTCACACCTCCTCTAGCAGCACTCAGTGTATTAACATTGTAGTAGTAACCTTGATGAGGCTCATTGTAAAGGAAAGAGATAGGTTTGCAATTGTAGTAATAGTAATAAGGGTTCACTTCCATGATAAGAGACCTTAGAGACCTTTCTTTCCTGATATGCATTTTTATCATCATAGCAATAGCTGCATTGTTATACTCTTGTTGTTGCAGCCCATTCATATTCATCAACCTAATTTTACCACTTGACCCATTTCAAACCCAACAAGAGTTACAGTTAAAGATGTAATCTTCTGCTGTTTTTTCATTGATTGAAGGCTTATAATGAAGTTTTTATTTGGAGCTTTGTTTTGCTTGTCATTTTTGGCACCTAAAACCTTCTGATGTTGCTGATTCTGACTTTGAATTTGGTTGTTACTTTCCTTATTTGACCAAATTTCATCATGTTTCCAAGCTTTCAAAAACTTCTTAATCCAGGTTCCAGAGATTACACTTTTTGAAACTTCTAGTTTTTGTTGTTCTACATCTATACTCACGTGAGAGACATCATTCTCACTTATCTTAGAAACACTTCCAGCTTCAACTATGTTATGATCTATGCCATCCCCAGGTTCTCCCTCCTTTCTCATTTTAGTAACATTCATTATATCAGAAACATTAATCTCCATAGCAACACCTTCATGCCCATTCTTCTTCACTATATTCTTCACAAACTTTTCAACTAATGGTTTATCCTCCACAATATGGTTTTCTAGCATTCTAACTGTGATACTTCCCATACCACCAATAACTTCCATTTGGTTGTCAAAACCATCCAATTCGATCACATGCAGACATTCTTTGACTTGCTGCTGAACGGAAGACATTATTTCACTTTCATTTAAAACTTGTGATTCCATCTCATTTACACACTCCTTATCAGGTTGTTCAAAAACAGATTTCCCATCGATAACCATACCATCTAAAGTTCCATTCTTACTCTGTAAACCTCCTGGATCAAACACTTGTTTACTTTTCAAAATGAACTCACCCTTTGTCTTAGCCTTATACACATATTCGTGATCAAATGAAGAAATGTCCAAACAAATAGAACACTCATGTATCCCTAACAATAATGCATCTTCGACTCTTATTAACCCAACTTCATTTTTGCGCAAATCACCAACACTAACTTGCCCTTTCACGTTATTGACACCATTTCTAATCAACTTTTCCAGCCCACTTTTAGTTATTTCAAAACCTCCTGGTCTCAACACATCACTACTCTTTATGTCGTCACTCATTTCTTCATCATTCGTTACTACATTTTCAACAAGACCCACAAAGCAACCTTCATCAACTTTACTCGACTCTTTTAACTCAAATTCTTGCACTTCAACAGCACATTCTTTAGTAAGTTCATCAAGAACCTTCTCACCAAAGTTGTTATCTATCGTGTCACTTGTTTCACCAACACCTTCTTGTTTAAAAATTCTCTTTATTGGTATTTCATCAAACACCCTATGTACACATGAAATTTTTTCCATAAAGTGACTATCAGTTACCACCAATTCTTCCAATTTATCCACAAGACATGATTTAAGACTTGAATCTTTGACAAAATTACCCGAAGATTGCATATTTGGATCATGAAACGAATTACCAAATCTTTTCAATATAGCTTCTCTATACATATTCCAAGCCACATCATTCCCCAAAAATCTCACAAACTGCTTATGCCATTCTAAAGCAATGCCAAAGATATGTATAGAAATGTGACTTACCTTGCTCTCATCAGGGATGTTATTGATTTTAAAGAACCGCTCACCCTTTAACAACCAACCCCTTACATCATCACCTCCAAATCTTGGAAATTCTACCTTTGTTACCCTGCTACATTTCCTTATCTCATCCCTTAACTTCTCCATCTCTTCCCTCAAAGAAGCCAACATTTCTCTTAATGACTCTCTTTCTGCATCATGAACAGAGGTTGATCTGGTTTAGGTAGGCATGGTTTCAAAATTTCAAGATTTGACCAAAACGGTAACTAACTTTTGTAACTAACTTCAAGAATCTGTAACCAACTTCAAGATAGTGTAATTGACTACTGACTCTAAGCTCAACACAAGTATTTTGGATTGGGAAAAAATGAAATTATGAATGAATGATTGATGATGAATCTTTAACAAAATTTAAAATCTATCTAGCCGGGAAAGTTGCTCTTGATACCAAATGATATGTACACAACAGATATGACTGATCCAGGATTACAAATAATCGAAGATAGCCTGGTTCAATCAACAGAAGTTCAAGCCAATAAAGAATAGAAACTCGAATTGAAGAACAATGATTGTTATTAGGAATGATGAATTGTACAGTTAGAGAAAGTGGTTTTTACAATTTGATAAGCTAACTACAAATGAACACTAATTATGTATTTATACAAAGAATGGGTAAAGTGGGTTGTTTGACTTTCCTTGTTGACTTCCGTTGACTTTCTTATTTTGACCCATAACACAGAGGCATTCCTCACATCCATAGACACATGTTTATCCAATATTTACATACAAGGACATATATATGTGTAGAAATCAAAGGAATACTGAAAAACTATATTAATCAGATTCAATGAATTACATTCACTACATTACATTAAATAGGAAAATAACAAGACCTAACCCTAAATACTTGATGGGCCTAAACCAATAGGCCGGGCCAATGGGCCTTATTAGCTAACATCTCCCCTCAAACTCACAATGCTACATTGAGAGTTTGACAAGAAAACTTCAAAATCAGACGGACAGATGCAGACAGCAAATCCAGGCAGCCAACAGCAGACAGATACAGATTCAGCGGCAGAAAGATCCGAACTGAGGTAGACGAAGAGCAGATTCAGGCAAACAGCAACAGGCATATTCAAATTCAGCAGCAGAGAGATCCGAACAGATGTAGACGAAGAGCAGATTCAGGCAGCAGACAAATTCAGACAGCACCAGATTTAGACAGATAACATATTCAGACAGCCAGATTCAAATTCATATTCAGACAGCCAGATTCAAATTCATATTCATATTCAGACAGATTCAGATTCAGATAAAACCAGGCGGAACCAGATCTAGAACCACATGTGTAATCAGACAGATGGAGAACCAAAACATGTTGATGCTGAGATGCTATACATAACTACTCAAGACATAGTCGGATTAATTAAGACTATAACATCACCCTCAGTAGGGCTGAGCGTCGGTCCAAAACCGAACCGAACCGACAAAATCGAAAATCGAAAATCATAAAAAACCTAAACAGAAACCGAACCGAATATGATCGGGTCGGTTCGGTTCGGTTCGGTTTACGTGTGTTTGTGCATGTTTTGTCGGTTTTGGGTCGGACCGAACCGAAACCGAAAATCGTAAAAAACCAAAACCGAAACCGAACCGAAAGGTTGTCGGGTCGGTTTGGTTTTTGTCGGTTTTGTCGATCCGGTTCGGTTTTGAACCTTCCATGCTAAGCCCTAACCCTTACCATCACCAATACTGATGCAAAACCATATTTTACCAACAATTTTTTTCAATTCAAAACCGCTACAAATACCAATACCAATTACGAATACCAATACCGATACAATTGAAGTCAAACAAACATCTTCCAATTCCATACCGTAGATCAGCAATACAAACCAAACCTTTACGTTTTTCAGCAATGCATAACCACCATTCAAATCAAACAAAGTAAATATTAATGAAACCAGTTATAATAAAACATTGGACCTTTCATGCGCTTTATGTTCTCCAAATATTTCATTTACTTTGCATAACCCAAAGATCTAATAAAATAGTATTATCCATAATTGCAAATTACAAATGAAACATACTCGTACCACAATTAACAAAGCCATGACACGTCTCCACAAAGTCAGTCGCAATTCCGATCCAATTTAAACGAACATGCAAACCTCTTTTCACATATATATTAACCAATCAAAACTTTGATAATCGATATGATCCAAACAGAAACGACCAAGAATAAAACCAAAATTACACACAAATTCACAATACGTACAGATAAGCAGCAGATCGAACAAACGAAAACATTTTTTTTTCCTCATAACCAAGCTCTTGATACCATGTAGAAATAAAGGAATACTGAAAAACTGTATTAATCCGATTCAATGAATTACATTCACTACATTACATTAAATAGGAAAATAACAAGACCTAACCCTAAATACTAGATGGGCCTAAACAAACGGGTCGGGCCAATGGGCCTTATTAGCTAACAATATGTACAAACTAATCTTATAACAAATATAATCTTGCTATTGAAAAAAAAAAAAAGAAAAAAAAATCTTATAACAAACTGACCAAGTTTCAAGTCACATAAAGAGAGTGAATTTTTTAAATGAACATTATTGAATAACGATTACCAAAATGAACCGTCGAGAGGAGTGTTACATAAATGGACGAAGCAAGCAAACCCAGGGGCGAGAAGGGTTTTTGCTCGCTGCCTTCGTTTTCTTCTAGCATCTAAAAATTATGTTTTTTTATGAAATCGGCGAGCAAACTGAAAGGCGAGGAAGGGTTTTTGCTCGCTGGCTTCGTTGTCTTTTAGCACCAATTGTCTTTTGAGAATAGGCGAGCAAACGGAAGGGCGAGGAAGGGTGTTTGCTCGCTGTCTTTGTTGTTTTTTAACACCCATTGTCTTTGAAAATAGGCGAGCAAACGGAAGAGCGAGGATGGGTGTTTGCTCGTTGTCTTTGTTGTTTTTTAGCACCCATTGTCTTTGAAAATATGTCGTCATTTACACATCTTCTTTTACATGCAATTGATACGTATTGTCATTTGCAGCTTCTTCGTTGTTCTTTTACAGCTTCTTTTAGAGGTCCGGGTACTGTGATGTTTCTTTCTTTATTTATTTTTTTGGTAGGTTTGGGAGGAAGGAAGCGGAGGAACACTACAAAAAAAAAGCCGAATGTACACATTTATATCTCCACACTTGAATAAGCGTGTAGAACTTTTTTGTCTTTACCACACTTATGAACGTATAAAAATTAAACTACACTTACAAATGTGGCTAATAAATTGTCCACACATATTCATGTAAGTTTACGCAAAAAAAAAAAAAAAATAGTACAAAACTAACAAATAAAATTGCACAAAAAGAAAGTGTGGACTTTCATTCAAAGTTATATATCTTGTCCTTCAAATATATCTACTTTACATAAATAGTCCTTCATTTCAACCAACTTAATCATTCTAAAAAAAAGTTTATCAAAACAAACATCCCCATAGGCCTCAACTCATAAAGTTTAAATTTAATCTTCTATAAAAAAATATCCCCTCACGCTTCCATCGTCAACTCATAAAAAAAATCTCTGTTCCAATGAATTCATTACCCAAAATTCATTATCAATTCGTTAAATTTAGGGTTTCATCATCATCTTCGATAAATTCATTTAGGCGATTTGAGTAATTCATTTAGGCGATTTGACGGTTAGCTTATTAGACGGTTAGCTTATTCGAGTGTTAGCTTATACGACGGTTAGCTTATTCTACGGTTAGCTTATTTGACGATTATGCGATTTTTTTACATGTTAGATAACTTAATTTTATTTGCTGATATTATGCGATTTTATGCGAATAAAATATTTTGATTATGTGTTTCGTAAATTTAAGGCGAAATGTGATTGATTATTTAGGTTTATTGTTGTGATATGTGATTTGTTTTGATACTTGATGTGAGGCTGCTGTTATTTGAGTGATACTGTAGTTCGTTGATAGCATAATTTTGTTGTTCCACGTTGATAGCGTAAGTAGATTCTGTTATGACGGTTTAGACGGTTGGACTTAATTTTGGTAAAGATAGGTTTGATATTTTGAGGTTAGTTAATAATTTGTGCACCATATTTGATTGTTAGATGCATTGTTCTGTAGTGTTATGTCGTATTTGAGGTGTGTATGCGGATTAGTTTAACGGCTAATTTTGCTGGTAGAAGTATCAATATGAATTAAAGTTAGAATTTTGTATTATTTACGAATATATCTTACTGGTAATACATAGTTGCAATAAATGCTTATTCTGAATGTCGTTATAACTTCTAAGCATATTCAATGAAGTCAAAAATGCCTTACAATGAGCATGAAAAACAGTCCTCAGCCGAAACAAACACCCCCCTAATTGACCGGACTAGGGGGTGTTTGTTTCGGCTTATTTTAGTTTATTATGTCTTAATGAACTTATATAAGCCGAAACAAACACCCCCGAGGGCTTTGGAGAATAGGTGGCTACTGGAACATGTGCTCATTGCCTAGGGTTACCCCCGCCGATTTAAACATTTAGGAGAAATTATGGTCAAGTTGAATGCTAAGTTCATTGTGGCTGGTTTAGGATGAAATTGTGTTTTATCGGATTAGGGGGTGTTTGTGTTAGCTTATTCACTTGGCTTATGTAGATTTTGAAAAATAAAATAAGTACCTATTATTAAGCAAAATAAGCACTTTGAAATAAGCAGCTTCCTAACAGCTTATCAGAATCTGGTTATTTTATATGGAAATAAGCAGATAAGCAGGAGCAGTTTGGAAAATAAGCAGAAAAGAATAAGTAATCCCAAACATAAGATTAGGGTAATATTGTGTTTTATTGAACTAGAGGATTATAGAATACGTGAAGTTTGTAATGAGATAAGTTTGATTAGAAGAGATGTAACTAGCTGAATGTATGTAGTATCGAATAAAAATACCTGACTGAAGCTGATTAAAAATTTGAACAATTACTCGGGACACTAAGAGGGTGTTTATTTGAGCTAATTTGTCCGGTTTATTGGCTTATTGAACTTTTGAAAAGCAAATAACCGCATTTTTAGGGCTTATATCAACGTGAGCTTACGACGACCCATAAGCTCAACGTGGTAAGTCTATTAGCCCAAATAATTGAGCTTATTAGCTTTTTAAAAGCTCAATAAGCTCATTAGTTGCACAAATAAGCTTAAACAAACACCCCCTAATTGAGGTAATCTCAGGCACATGTTTCTCCCGAGAAAGTATTCTATGTTAAGAATTAGCTAGGATACGGACCGTAGGCTGACGTACATGAGCATGTTTTGTATTCTCTGTGTTGAAGTTATCGTTTGTATGAGATTGCATAATACCAATTGCTGATTGGTTTTTTTGTAATTTTTTTGTAGAGGGAGTACTTTAAACAGGGGAAAATTGAACAATTTCACCAAATTCTGGAAGACGGATCCAGTCCTGGTACATTCCAATGCACTCGACATACTATCGAATTAACGTTTACTACTCTAAACATCAATGTGACTTTTTTGGTCTCATTCAAACCTGTTTGCTTTGCAGAAATTGATGAATATTATGCAGACGTGAGATATGAAAGGATCGCCATCTTAAATGCCTTGGGGGCCTATTACAGCTACCTCGGGAAAATCGAGACGAAACAAAGGGAGAAGGAAGAACATTTCATTTTGGCGACACAGTACTACAACAAAGCCTCCAGAATTGATATGCACGAGCCTTCTACGTGGGTTGCAAAGGTAAAAACATTACAGGATTTTTTTGGCTCTGAGTCTTAAATCGAACAATTATTCATTATGCACCTTTACTTCATGAACTCGGCCCATGACGTGCCTTTAAGTTTTGGACCATTAGCAATTTAGCATGGTGTGAGCTTACTAAGTTTCTGTATGTGCACCGGATCCCATACAAACTATATACTTACCGTTTAATATTCTTGCTAAGGGTGATGTGGATTAGGCTTTTGCTACATTAAAGATTGTATTAGATGGATACCGATATAATATTCTTGCTCTTCTTGGCCAGGTATGCTGTTGTTGTTCAATCACGAAAACATGCTAAGGCAGTGGTTCTGCTATAGCAGTTGGGCCTGATATGAGCTATCAGACTTTTTATTTGATATGAGCTATCAGACTTTTTATTTTTTAGGCTCTTTATTGGGCTGTTTGCAGATCAAAATGCTTCATATGCTGCTTATCAACCTTAAGTTAGCTTTTGGTAGTTTTAACTAATTGGATAATCTGGTTTAATGCAGGCTTGTGTTGAGTTCAACCGAGGCAAATACTCAAATTCCTTGGAGATCTACAAGGTTCTTATACTTTTTTTTGCATAGTTTGTGGTTTTGATTCTTTGGATTGTATAGTTCCTCAGGAGTTAGACAAAATTTATTACTTGATATAGATTGTTTATCACAATTTGTTGCACCTCAGGTTTCTACTTTTAATCATTTGTTGTGTCCCAGTTATTCTAATTTGTTCATCCCTTTAAAGAGGGTCTTGCAAGTGTATCCTCATTGTCGAGCAATTGTACGACTTGGCATAGGTTTATGTCGCTACAAGCTGGGTCAATTCGAGAGGGCCAAACAAGCATTTGAGCGTGTGTTGCAGGTGATAAGGATTTAAAAGGTACACTTTTGAGGGGTCTTTTAAGCCCTTAATCGACCACTTTTATATCCGTTACTGCTTAATTTCGTTTCTTTTCACTTTTTAGGTCTCTTGAAGGCAAAATGCTGGAATGATGCTTATTCGGATGAAAAGGCGTGAATATGTGAAGAAAATGGCTGAAGTCAAGATCAAGACACTCAAGCTGCTGGAAACGCACCCGACGGCATCACAAATAAAGGGAGACGCCGTCCCTCTAATTGCGACGGCTCAGAAGTGAAGTTGATATTTTGTACCTGACGGATTCTGGCTTTAAAAAGTAGGGCGTCACAACTCAGACGGCCTAGATCCAGATTTAGACGGCGTCAGAAGATGAAGCCGATGGCGTCACAACCCCAACGTGACACCGTCACAAAGTTGACTTGGCCAAGACGAAACCCTAATGGCGGCGATCCGACGACTTCACAATTAAAGAGTGACGATGTCGCAGTTGTAACTCTATATATAGAATTCAAATTTTCAGACTTTAAGGGAGGTAGAATTGTGGAGTAAAACCCTAAAACGATTTTTGGTTGTTTTGGGGAGTATCTTAGGGTTCTCATACCCTATTATACATCAAGATAAGTAATCTACTTCATTGATTTCAATATGTCTTCGATTGTATGTGTGTATGCTTGTATGTTTACCATGTCCGACTAATTTACTTGTGTGTTTGCTTAGATCTATAAAACATAGTTATTGAATATTGATTGGTTGTCTCTTCTCTTAATTGTAATTGGCTTAGGATTGCAATAGGTCATCGCTGTGTTTTTAATGCTTGAGTAATCTTTGTGAACATTAGTTTATAATCGCCTAGAGTTATTGTAGGCTAAAAATCCAAAGATAACCTTAGGGTTAGTTTATAAATCCTAGAGATTTTGTAGGCAATAACCTTAAGGTATCCTCAAAGAGTTAGGTAAAAAAGCATACCCTACGACCTTAGAAGACACAATACGTTAAGAATATGGACGTAACAACTCAACCATCAATAAAAGATAACTAGGAAAAATAGTATCTAGGTAGATACATTTTTAATCATCATACGAGCACACATCAATTAGACATAGACTACCCCTTAGCTTAGTTAATTAGATAATTAGATAGTAGAGTAATCGGTAGAAGTACCAACCCCCAAATCCAATACCCCGAGATTCGTACCTTTCAATTTTCTAAAAAATATAAAAAATAATCTTCCTCAACCCCAACCTTAGCATAGTAATTTCTCACTAGCATTCCTATTCCCCTAGATAACGATATCAATCCCAAGGCTTACCCTAATACTACACTACAACGATTAGGTTCACTGCCTAGGTAGTTGAAAAACTTGCTCGAAGAAAAGGAAGTTTCCTTTGACCCCGAACGCGCGTTGTATGCGTATCAAAGTTTTGGCGCCGCTGCCGGGGAATAGAATAGCTAGTTAGATTTCCATTTCGTTTAGGTTTCCTTGCTTGATTCCTATCAAGTAAGAGTTTTCTCATTTTTAGCTTCCTCTTAGTCTATCCCCTTCTTCGTGACCTTTGTTCGTAATCCTATCACTTTTCATCATGGAAGGTGATAACCCATCAAACAATAACCCACCACCTAATAAACCACTTTTACTCAAACCACAACCCATTGACCAACACAATCGCCGCAGCCGATATGTGAGTAGAAACAACGATCTTCAAGATTTACAAAGGGTATTTGACAGTACAATTAGGGATGTTGTTGAAAAAGTGATTAGCGCCTCAGTTGTTGGCTCTATGATTAGCAGTAATTCGGAAAATGTTTTAGTAAATAAAAATGTGAATGAGGAGGATAGTGCTTACTTCAATCTTTACCCCACTAAAGAAGAGGTTTCTTACCACCAATACATAATCGACAATCCTCGATCACCCATCATTAAGATATGCCCAAAGATTAGGAGAGGAAATCCTTGGAACATTAAAATCCCTTGTATGATTGGATATAGGAATGTCGAGCATGCCTACATAGATACAGAATCTCCCATTAATGTGATGTCATCAGCTGTTTACAATGGCATTATGAATGAGCGACTTAAGATTAGGAGAGACCCTAAGTATCTGGGTGGGGTTTGCAATTTTGTGGGAAGATTCAAGGATGTACACACATCTTTATAGGAAATTTCACCTACTTAGTTGATTTTGTGGTCCTAGAAGACATAGGATGTGTCATTGACTATAGTTTGTCCCGAGTTGTGCTAGGAAAACCGTTTGTTGAAAAATCTAAGATGAGCTATAACAAAACCGAAGGAACGGTTAGGTTTATGGAAGGAAACGATGAGATCGCTTATAGGATGCCTTGAAAAATGAATGGATATGGCCCTTTATCCCTTTATGAGCGAGACAACATTAGAGCTTTTGAGGAAAAGAGCGAAGACGATGTTGAAAAAGGTTTAAGCTTCATGTGGGAGAAAAGGAGACTTTACTATAAGGATTGCTTGACCCTCGGGCCTCGGTATAGAGTAGATGAGAATTTTGTCAATATGATAGAGTTTTCATTGAGAATGGAAAACGAGACCACGTAGGGGCATGACTTCGAGTCTAGCTACAACACTCATAAATAAAGAAAAGCGCTTCGTGGGAGGCAACCCATGCTTAATTGTTTGCTTATTTGCGTGTCATATATCGTTTCATTGATTGTTGATTCTCATGTTTGAATTTGTGAAAATGCTTTATTTTATCTTTAACCTCGTCTTAAATGCATATAAAGGTATTTTACAAAAAGGGTAAGTGTTGGGTAGATTACACACGTTTTTAAAAGAACGTGAACATGCGAATTACAATTCTTGAAAAAGATATATATGTGTGTTTGTTAGAGTCAAATGCTTGTATCGAATCATAATGGATGTTTTGCAGGAACTTTTCCAGATTCTAAAGATGTAATTTTTCCAGAATTTTTCCAGAAAAATGTAGCAGACCAGTTTCTGTCAGGATAACCTGACGGCGTCAGATTGCAACCTGACGACGTCAGGAGGAGCAGAAACAGCTTATCTTATTTTCTCTCGTTTTCTGTGCTACTTATAAATTTTTGGAATTTCTCAGGTCTTAAATTTCCAGAAAACCTGTAAACATCCATTCTACAAGAATTATATCCTAGTATAGTTGAGTCATATATAGTTTTACCGCCAATTTTACACGAAGGTTTCGTCTGTTTTCTTAACTGTGCAGGTGTTATTTATCAAGAAGAAGATACATAAGATTGGATGAAGCTTTTCACGCATACATTATTCTTGAAGAAGAATTTAACCACTACCTCACACGGATCCTACCGAGCTAATCAGGAGAGTATTAGTTTCTTTTGCTTTTAATTACCTTCCATTATCATAACTTTGATACTTTCGGTGAACATTGGGGACAATGTTCAATTTAAGTGTAGGGAGGAAAAATAAAACGGGAACTTTGAAACTATGCTTACCCTTGATTATTTGTCTTGTCTAATTTCATTTGTGTAATAAACCATGAGAAATATCAGTTAGGGTAATTTTGGCACCAAATTTAAAATTTTTCATGACATGTAGGAGTGGGCCATTAGTCTTAATAAAGCGTCTCATGGATATGAAGTTATATGACTAGAACAAAACCCTTTACCACTCAAATTACACCCCAAAAATGTGAGGTTCGCCCCTAGATTTGTAGGAATTAAAGCATTCACCTTTAATGCTTCGAGAGTGCACCGATAGTATAATAGATTCCAGAACTTGTTTTGTGATGCATTCCGAGATCGCTGGTGAGACTACACTTGTGTAGTTAGGAATAAATAAATGATAAGAGGCATCAGGATAACCCTTGTTTGATACCCGTATTATAATTACTTCTTCCACATCGGTTGAGTAATTCCCCCACACCCTTGCGTTGTACTCGTCTTTAGTACACGATACCCCTAGTTAACCCCTCAGAGCCTATCCTTTTCGCGGTTCTCGTGATATTTCGGTTTTCCGGAATATCAATGAAGAGCATTGTTTACGATCCACCCCCAAATGTACACCCAAATCGCCTTTAGCCTACCTTGTATGCACTCACTTTTAGTGCATTATTGTTATCATACTAAACCCTTAGTTTAACTATCTAGTTACTTGCATAAGTTGCTAAGTCGAGTCATATCCAATGTATACAGTTTTGGGACGATTGAGACTCATGGGAAAAGTTAAATTTTATGAAGTGACGGGAAAGAACGTTAAATTCAAATTCCATTTATTTACGTAATAATGTACTCCAAGTGTTTTGATCTTTTCAATTCGGGTAAAATTAGTGTTAGTGTAATAAAAACTCAAGTGTAGGGATGTGCCTATAAATCCTTTATATTTTGATGTTATTGTAGAGGATGGTAGAGTAAAAGTGTATTAAAAAAAATCAAAAAAAAAGAGTATGAAAAAAAAATGAATAAGAAAATGAAAAAATGAAAAAAAAACATACGGGCTACCATCCTACATCTATCTTTAAATTTATGTATGTTTGTTTTAAAGTTATCTAGAGTTTAGAGTGTCGAGTCTTGGCTTAGCAACGCCATTCTTCTCATGCTTGTAACATAAAGATTTTCGACTTACCACCACTAAATCGCCTATCCAACCAATCCCTTTGTTTCCCTACCGTAAGCCTAACGTTACAACCCTCTAAAAGACCTCTTAGATAGTTTTTCCTAGGTGCTTACGCCAAAGCGGTGGAGGTTTGATCTAGTCTCAAGCCTATGGTAATCTATGTACTAGGACCGGTTAATGAGTGTTTATCTTCCATTTCCAATTTGATATATTTCATATACACCCGAGAGATGAGAGTATGCAAACACCACTTGTGAGGTGCTAGTATGTAATTTTCGTTCTTGTTATGACTTTTGCGGGGCTTATACTTGTTGTGAATTGTTCTAAACCAATGCTTCATGCCCCCTAACTTATAAGTTAATTGGCCAAAAGCACATTTGCTTGAGGACAAAAACAAATACTAAGTGTAGGGATATTTGATAAGGATTTAAAAGGTACACTTTTGAGGGGTCATTTAAGCCGTTAATCGACCACTTTTATATCCGTTACTGCTTAATTTCGTTCCTTTTTACTTTTTAGGTCTCTTGAAGGCAAAATGCTGGAATGATGCTTATTCGGATGAAAAGGCGTGAATATGTGAAGAAAATAGCTAAAGTCAAGATCAAGATACTCAAGCTGCTAGAAACGCACCGGATGGCGTCACAAATAAAGGGCGACGTCCTCCCTCTAATTGCGACTGCTCAGAATTGAAATTGATAGTTTGTACCTGACGGCGTCAGGCTTTAAAGAGTAGGGCGTCACAACTCAGACGGCCTAGATCCAGATTCAGACGACGTCAAAAGATGAAGCCGACGGCGTCACAACCCCAACGTGACGCCGTCACAAAGTTGACTTGGCCAAGACGAAACCCTAATGGCGACGATCCGACGGTGTCACAATTAAAGACTGACGCCGTCGCAGTTGTAACTCTATATATAGAATTCGAATTTTCAGACTTTAAGGGAGGTAGAATTGTGGAGTAAAACCCTAAAACGATTTTTGGTTGTCTTGGGCAGTATCTTAGGGTTCTCATACCCTATTATACATCAAGATAAGTAATCTACTTAATTGATTTCATTATGTCTTCGATTGTATGTGTGTATGCTTGCATGTTTACCATGTCCGGCTAATTTACTTGTGTCTTTGCTTAGATCTAGGAAACCTAGTTATTAAATATTGATTGGTTGTTTCTTCTCTTAATTGTAATTGGATTAGGATTGCAATAGGTCATCGTTGTGTTTTTAATGCTTGAGTAATCTTTGTGAACATTAGTTTATAATCGCCTAGAGTTATTGTAGGCTAAAAATCCACAGATAACCTTAGAGTTAGTTTGTAAGTCCTAGAGATTTTGTAGGCAATAACCTTAAGGTATCCTCAAAGAGTTAGGGGAAAAAGCATACCCTACGACCTTAAAAGACACAATGCGTTAATTAAGAATAAGGACGTGACAATTCAACCATCAATAAAAGATAACTAGGGAGTAATAGTATCTAGGTAGACACATTTTTAATCATCATACGAGCACACATCAATTAGAAATAGACTACCCCTTAGCTTAGTTAATTAGATACTTAGATAGTAGAGTAATCGGTAGAAGTACCAACCCCAAATCCAATACCCCGAGATTCGTACCTTTCAATTTTCTAAAAAATATAAAAAAGATAAAAATAATCTTCCTCAACCCCAACCTTAGCGTAGTAATTTCTCACTAGCATTCATGTTCCCCTATAGAATGATATCAATCCCGAGGCTTACCCTAATACTACACTATAACGATTAGGTTCACTGCTTAGGTGGTTGAAAAACTTGCTCGAAGAAAAGGAAGTTTCCTTTAACCCCGAACGCGCGTTGTACGCGTATCCGCAGGCAAGTCATCTTAACCATCTTTAGTTGTTTTTTATATGACGTGTGTTGTTAATGTCTAATTTTGTCCAACTACTTTCAACTGGAGTTGGATCCAGAAAATGTTGAGGCCCTTGTGGCACTCGGAATTGTGGATTTACAATCCAATGAAGGTTGGTCCTATCTATTTTTCTGCGGTGAAATGTATTTATATGTGATTCTTAATTTTCGTGTTGGTTCTTGTAGCTTCTGGTATTAGGCGAGCAATGGAAAAGATGCAGAGAGCCTTTGATGTCTATCCATATTGTGAAACAACACTAAATTATTTGGCAAATCATTTCTTCTTAACCGGTCAGCACTTTTTAGTTGAGCAATTGACTGAAAGGGATCTTGCTGCAACTACTTATGGCTCAACAAGGGCGCATTCTTACTATAACCTTGCACGATCATATCATAGCAAGGTTTGGACATTTCGTTTTGCATCTTTGAGCTATCAAAGTTTACATTTCACGAACCATGTACCCCTTGCTGCCATGAATGCAGGGTGATTATGAGAAGGCTGGATTACACTACATGGCATCTATAAAGGAAGTCAACAAGCCATAAGAGTTCATATTACCCTTTTATGGTTTGTTTACTTATTCTTAAAAATCTCTTTTTAGTTACTTCACTGAACCTTCTGTCACATTTTGCTTATTATTGTGCTTAATCAGGTCTGGGACAAGTACAACTAAAATTGGGAGACTTCAAAAGCTCTCTATCGAATTTTGAGAAGGTCTTGGATGCTTATCCTGAAAATTGTGAGACATTGAAGGCAAATCAAAAATTTATTTGAGCGACTTTGCTATATGCTTATCTCTACTTTTTCTAAGTTCCTAGTGATTGATTTGGACTTCTTTGATGCAGGCTGTTGCTCACATATATCTTTAGTTAAATCAGACTACCAAGGCTCATAAAGCTCTGAAGAAAGCTGTACGAATTGATCCTCGAGATCCCGAGGTTATATTATTTTCCATTATTCTGGGATGAACTTAAAAATCTAAAAATTTGTATGAAATAAACATGCTTAAATTCTTGATTGCTACTGCTGCTTAGACTTCTGTCTTTGTGTAACTATGGTGCATGCTTTTCTAGATCTTGGAGAGTTGTTAATTTCAACAGACTCCGGAGCTGCTTTGGAAGCATTTAAAACCGTAAGAAACAAAATGCCTTTTTATTTCTTTGCTAACAGACCACTATGGAATTAAACTTGTTGCATGCTTTGCATCCTCGATCCTCAGTTTTCATTTCTTTGCTTTACTTCTCACTAGCGTTCTTTGTTATTTTAGCAAGCACTTAAACCTTTTGAATAATGTTATTGTTATAGGCACGCAACCTCTTGAAAAAATCAAATGAAGAAGTATCGGTTGAGCTTCTCAACAATATCGGCGTTCTTCATTTCGAAAAAGGAGAGTTCGAGGTATGCTTCGTCTCCAACCGTTCGGTTTTTTAGAATTCATCATTCAATAATGTGACTAATGGTTCCCCTTCAAATATCTTCAGTCCTTGTGCTTTTGAATTCAGCTTGCCCTACTAACACAAACACCCGCTGTCACACCCTCGCCGGAGGCGAAAACACGAGGTGTAACGGAAAGGAACATAAGCACAAGATAATAGAACATACCAACGTTAAGATTAAAAAGAAATAGTATACCATTACAATACCAGTTTAGCCGACATCGGCAAATATATTACAAAGTTTAGATTCCAAAATATTTCGTTCTATTACATAACGATTTGTAGTGACAAGTGAAAACTTCATTATGCAAGACCTGGTAGAAAAGCTTACTAGCGATCACCTGAAATGCATGAGAGAAAAACGGGTCAACTATGAAAATAGTTGGTGAGTATACACGTTTCGTAAAATAAGAAAACTCGTAAGTGAGAAAGTCAAAGGTTTCGGTCATCATAAATAATCCACAAAGCAAAGGCATTGTAAATCCACTCAGTTCCAAGTTCCGCCCATACAAAACTTGCAACCTGTGTGTTCACAACCCATTGCACAAAATATAGCGTGTCAAGTAGTCAAGTATACGTTGCCAGGACATTTCACAATATAGCACCACGTATATAATAATGTATGCCAGGCAAAGCCCCTAGAATAAATAATATGCGTCCCGTAACATAGTGGACGAGAGGTTGGCCGACCTCTAATAGCGCTATCCATACTACCTACTAATAGGAGACTAACAATGCGAATGTACGAACAGTACATCATACAACTATTATATACAATTAAGAACACTCCAAACATGGGAGAATTTGGACACTCCACCAATAAGGCGAGAATTTTTGAGAACGCTCCGTAACATAGTGAGACGCTCTGCTCCGGACCGGGGAGGCTTTAGGATGCTCTGAACAAGAGAGACTTTATAGTGATGCTTCGAACATGGGAGACTTTAGGTTAAGGTCATAACACGTACAGTTCAACAAGTCCAAACAAGTCCTAAGTTTATATTTAAGTTCAAGGATTTGTTTCAAGTTCAAATGTTCAAGTCAAAGAGTTCACAAAAGTAAGAATCAATTCAATTCAAGTATGGTTCATGCATTTCGCCCAAAAAATATAGCAAAACGGTAAAAAAAAAAGGGGTGTGATTACTCACTTGATGAATTGATGCGATGACAAAAGTGGTTACACCGAAATGTAGCGTGAATCTCGAAACTGACCTATTATGAATGATATGATATGTAATAAGTCATGATGTAATGTTATGCATGCAATTCGGATGATATTTATACCACTTATGTATTTTTGAAAACAATACTTCTCGTCGAAAATATAATCTTTTAACGTCTTGACCATTTTTAAATTACTTCACATGCATTTATGTTGAAATGATATCCGACGATAATCATTTAGTGATTTATTAAGAGAATATAACTTTCCGTCGTAAGATAATGTCGTTGAAATTTTCATGAAAGTGACAAAAACGGCCTCGAAAAGCTAGTCGTAAAATGGTGCACATCGAGCGTTAGGAAACGAACTCAACGGTTTTGGGAAGCTTGTATCATTATCTCAAAGTTTTAGTACATGAGTTTCCATCCTAGAGGTCTCGAACATAAAGAAAAATAGAGGTTAAGTATGGTACTTGTGTCCCAAAATATAGTTTAAGGATGTTTTGCGGCAAAGTTTAAGTAAACGTAATTAATTCATTACAACTCCGCTAATCAAACGGTCGGACATTTTGATAAATATACTTGGCAAACTTACTTTTACTAGAAGACATCACTTTATAAAAAGTTCTAAATCAATGTTAAAAACAACCTTCAACTTGGTCTCTAGTTTTGCCGTAAAACTTGTTTATTAGAAATTTAATAGTTTTTCTTATATAATAAAGTTACGACAACTTTTTGAAAAATTCATAACTTCTTCGTTATAGCTCCGTTTTAATCCGTTCGAGCGGCCACGGTTTCGTTTTAAAGTATATTTTCTAAATATCTAGGCCAAAAATTTTTACCTACTGTCGGATTTTCCAGATTTCGAAAATAAGGACAGACCCTTTTGCAAACTTGTCGAAATGAGTTTTTCTCGCGCCAAACCTATTCTAACCCATTCAAAACAACTCCAAAGCTTTTCTAATCCTACCATACACCTTCTTAGGGTGTCATGGGTTCCTAGACATCACCAAAAATAATATATAACAAGGAGTAATTATAGGATGGATTATATATATATAACACTTAAAAACCTTAAAAAGTGGTATAAACATCACATAACTTGCATGTTTTACTTGTGCATAATAAAAATGAACATAGAAATGAATATGAAAAATAATGATATGTATGAAATGCTTACTAGTAGTTGATGAGGTTAATGAGAACAAATGATTTTTCCTAATCACCCAAGGTTTATATTGCAAAACCTTAAACAAAGAGTGATACTAGATTGATAATAATCTTGTCTTGAAATTTTTTTGAAGCTTCCTTCTTTGATCCTTAGATTGGCCGGTTTTGGAGAGGAAGAGAGCAAGGAAGAGATAGTTTGATCTTCTTATTTTGCAAAATGAATTAAATGAGTGATATTTTAAGTATAATACAAAGACTTGAGATATTTTGCAAATTTTTTTGATGACTAATCCCCCTTGTGTCAACAAGGGGGTGTATTTGTTTAAGATTATATTTTTTTTTTCTTTTAATTTCTTGTATATAGATGTAAATTAAATGTGTACTTGTAGTATTGTTAAGTAATAGTAGTAACTTGTATACACATTTGAATATTTAAGGTAGCGTTAGATAATAATAAATTTTCACGGGTCAAGATAAAATATATTTAGGTCATAAAAATTATAAAAATACTTTTCTTGCAAAATTTGAGTGATATAATAATAATCGTGTAACATTTAAGAAAATCGTCGTAATTATATAAATATAACAATTTATATACAAAATAAATTTAAAACACTGGGTAAACTCATAATATTATTTTATAAACTTAATATGAGTATAAAAATATATCGGGATAATTTTTGGAAGTAACGGATCAATCGTTCAAAATAATTAATCACGCGATAACGTTTATTTAATATGAAAATTATACGTTTAATGTAAAATGCAAAACCATGCATGAACTAATATGATGACAATGATGTTAATGATATGTAGACTAAACTTAGTCTATATGAAATGTCATCGATGATATGATCATGAATTCACAGCTAAACCATTAAGGTTACGTGAATTTGATACTCGTAAACCTAGTTTACGATAAACGATGAAATAGTAAATGTGAGAAATGACCGGAAATTGAGAATTGTGACACCCGCTATCAATATGTGCAGGTTCTATGATGACTTTTTGGTGCAAGAGTTATATTGACATTTCCCATTTATATTTGTTAATACAAGACAACGCTATAATGACCTTTTGGTTATTTGTAAGACGTGTTTAATGGTTGGATGTACCTTTTGTAGTCAAATTTCTAAGCATATCAATATTGGGCTTGTTTTATTCGTAATTCAAAGCTCTTCGTAACGATATTTTTTTCATTAACGAATTTGCTAGATATTTGCTAAATATTTGACAAATAAAGTTTGTTATATAAAAAAGTTGTAATTATTAAAAAGTTAAAGGGTGTTTTTTGTAACTTATTAAATTTTGAAGACATGTATTAAGATTCCTTTTACTTTGTCCCATGTCGTGTATATATTCCCATGTCGTGTAATTGTATACTCTAGATGGGCTTAGATAGGCGTGAAAAATAATAAAAAATTCATGTCTTGTATACCATGTGCTTTTCTACACGACATGCCTAAGGATTTAATTTCAAGATGATTCTTAGCCATACACGTTCATGTCGTGTATATAGTGAAGATATATACCCGACATGGATGGGTATTTTTGATATTGAACCAAAACGTGGGTCTGTGCAGACACACCATAAATTATATGGGTAGCACAGTAATTTTCACTTTCAATTATTAAAGCTACATTTAATTAAAAAGAAAAACTCAAAAAATTGGGTTGGGTTATATGGACGGTGCCTACTTTTTTAGATTGACCCCCCCCCCCCTATTTATTTTTATTTTTTTATTTATTTTTTTTTTCTTTATTTTTGTAATTTTGTTTATATCAAAAAGCTATAAACCTGAAAATGCGGAACAGTAAATATAAAGTTTAATAAGTCAAACGCTTAAAACTGTCAGAGATACGGAACATAAACTGACAAAAAACTGTGTTGTACTGAAAAAAGTGAGGGGACAAATGAAATATTCACTATGATTTGACCTCATAGGGAGAGTTCATATAGTACGAACAAAAAAAAATTGGTTCACTTGTCAGCCCCCCATGTGACATTGTGGACTTATACCTTTCATGTCTTCCCCTCAAAGAAACTAAAAATACTAAAAAGGTAAATAAGGATAAGATGTATCGTACTATTTATATAAGATTAAGTGTTTGGTGGGGTGAGCCGGTGAGGGATAGAAAAGGGGTCCAGCACACTGTGGCGAGCAAAGTTTTTTGGCGAGAATTTTAGTTTGCTCAATATGTAGATTTGGTTAAAGAAGATTTTTTGTGTCGTTATTTGTAATTTGGTTTGAGAGGTGTAGGTTTTGGTAATTGATTTTAAAGAAATGCTAGCTACATCCGTAAATTGATCATTAACCTTTCTTGAAAGGAAAAAAAAGAGCAAATTACGAAAATGAACTATACCTGTTACCTGTTTACGAAATAGGTTCTCGCATAGGGTATTTACGAAAATGAACTTTCCAGCCAGGCGAGGCCCTGGGCGTGGGAGGTGCTGCAATGGTGGGCTTGGCGAGACTGCTTGCTGGGTGTCATGGCATGAAGAAGGGTGTTCATGGCATGAAGAAGAAGAGGAACCTATGTTCAAGGTGGAGATGCTGGAAACCGTGAAGATTACATCAACAAGTCTGGAATCAACAAGATCACAACATTTCACATGCATATACTAAGCAATAACATGAAACCAGGAGTGTGAGAGAGAATGGAAAACAGGAGTGTGAGAGAGAGAATGGAAAAGGTGATAGTGACATCTTTTGGTCACTTTGGTAAAATATACGAAAAGAGTTCAGTTTCTTAATATGACTTGGGATATGGATTGTTTTGGTAATTTACTTAAAAAAAAACACTCTGATTTCTGAAATATTAAGATGCATGCTTAAATCATATTGGTTATGGTATATAGTATGTGAGGTGATTTGCACATTTTTTATTTTGATTTGGACATTTACTGTACAAGTATACATTGCACACTGTAAACATTGTTTAACTACGTTATGCATTAAATAAAGTGTCCCGATCAAAACCTTGAGTGTGCAAATAAATTCCTATATAGTATACATACCCCCTTGATGTGACATTTTTTATTAGTTTCTGTTTCGTATTTCTATCAATTTTAAGCTTTTAACTTATTAAATTTTATATTTTATGTTTCATACTTTTAGGTTTATAGTCTTTTAATATTTAAATAAAGTTATATAAAAGGTAAAATAAAATAAAAATTGTACAAAATGTATTTTAGTGGGGTCCTTATAAGATGGGTCATTGGTTGGGTATATACAAAAAATTTTAGATGAAAGGACAAGACTTGCTAATAGCTTATTAACTGCCTAACCGCATTCAGAGAACATTTCATAAATCGTTCGATAAAAAGTTCGTTTTTGTTCGTTTATTTATTAAATGAACGAACAATGTTCGTTTAGTTAAATGAATAAAAGTTACGTCCGTTCATTTATGTTCGTTAACATTCGCTTATGCGTTTGTTTATGTTCATTTATTTATGTATGTTCGTATATCATATCTCTTAATTGTATAATTTTAAAATTGGTTTGTTTAAACAAAACAATACATATAAAATAATATATTATGCATAATTTAATACAATTTATTTTTGTTTGTCTATGTTCATTTATGTTCGTTTAGCATTTGTTTAATGTCTTAATAAACGAACATAAACAAACATGAACAACTCATTTTCTTAATAAACGAACATGAACAAGAAAATTTGTCCGTTTAAACGTTCGTGTCCGTTTATTTGTTGGGTTAAAATTAAACGAACAAACATGAACAAGGCTCTATTCGTGTTCGTCCGATTCGTTTATAGTTATACACTTATGCAAACCCCATGTACACGTCTACTCACGTATAGGGGTGAGCATCGGTCCCGGACCGGACCGCCAAGATCGAGGACCGAATTAGCCAAAAAGCTTAAACCGAGGATCGGACCGAATGGGGTTGGTCCGGTCCGGTCCGGTCTCGGTCGGTCCGTCAGTCAGTCCGGTCCAACAAAGCCAAAATAGTCGGTTTGTGGTTCGGACCGGACCGGACCGAGGACCGAATTAGCCCAAAAGCCTAGACCGAAGACCGGACCAAATGTGGTCGGTCCGGTCCGATTCGATCCGGTCTCGGTTAGTCCGTCGGTCCGTCCGGTCCGTTCAGGTCGTTTGCTCACCATTTATAACTCTGATTCATAATTTACTTGATTAGAATCTGGATCAAAGAGAATACTTTTTTATATGAGAAAGAATGAGAAGAAAATAATGTAAATCACAACATTTATAACTCTGATTCATAATTTATATATTATATTACCTCCGTCTTATTTTTATTGTCCCGCTTGACTTTAACTAGTCTTTTTGTTTAACTTTGACCATTAATATATTTATTTGTGTTATATAATACTTGATGAAAATTATACTAAAGAAAAAAACATTTAAAGCTCAATACATTCATATATTTTTCATCAAGTATTATATAACACAAATAAAAATAATTATGGTTAAAGTTGAAGAAAAAAAGACTAAAAAAGTCAATAGTGGACAATAATTTTGGGACGGACGGAGTAGTATATAAGATCCTTAACTTCATTTTGATGATCATGATCTTACGTAGATGCAAATTGATGAATCAGTACTAAAAGTTCTCACTTTGATTCATAGTTAATAGTTTCGAGAATCCGCTCAATGTGTAAATCGTGAATCATGGTTACAAATTTATCGAAACCATGTCTAATTTTAATTCAACTCATTTTCAAGAGTCTTTTCAGTGGATTCAATGGGATCATCAAGTGATTAAATTTTTCATTGCCTTAAGGTAATGATCAACTTGTGATCTTATACTCTATGTAGTTTTTGTGCGTGCATGTTAGCCCTTGAAGCACGCATGTAAGCATGTACGTATAAAAAACAGATGAAAACGTAATAAAACGGACGAAAACGTAAAAAAACAGACGAAAACGTATAAAACGGATGAAAAAGGTTTAAAAACGTAACAGGTCAAAACCATAAGAAGTGGTAAAAAAACATTTTAGGAACGATGGATGCATTTTTCGCTAAACAAGAGGTACCATTTACATAATTTACCCTAAGGACGGTGGATGCAATTTTCGCAAATTCAGTTGGTAAATGGTCATCACAAGTTTTCACTACTTATAAAAGATTAAAAAAAAACAAAATAAATATCCAAAAAAGCAAAACAAAATTGTTCACTACCCAAAAAAACAAATGGTCGCAACTATGATATTTTTTAGAACATTTTCTCTAAAATATAATGGTATAAGAATAATTTTAAAGTTCGACCCCTCCAAAGTAACATTATTTCGGCCCTTCCAACAAAGTCGTTCAAGCTCCGTCAATGCACGTAAGAACATGGTATGACGTGTGTGGAGAGCCACAAGTTTTTAGTTTCGACAAAAAACTCAAACTACGATAGATAAGAAAAACACCATTGACAAGAGCAATGGAGCTAAAGGAGCTACTACATTTTCTCAATCTACAAAGTCCAAGTCTTCAACACAAGCTAATGCAACAGCAACTCTCAATATAAGAAGACACAACTTCAACAAGACATAGATAACTTAAAGAAGAAGCTTGGTAGTTTGTAATTCAATGTAAAAGTGTAATTAGTTAGTGTAGTCTGATAAAATAAGCTAGTTCGTTTGACTTTTATGTTTGACCTTTTTTGTATAAGTACTACACTTGCAGCTTCATTTCATTCTAATGAGAAATATGTCCAAACAACTCTTTCTCTCAAATCTCAATATGGTATCAGAGGAAAATCCGCTTTAACAAATTCAAGCCATAATGAACAAACTCCGATCACCATTCAGCAAACTCTGACCACCACAAAACCACCACAGATCACTAAAACCACCAAATTTTATCACAAAACAACACAAATCATCATCATAATCACAATAACATAACCAAAATTGATCAAAATTAAAAACTTCATCAAAATCATTCATAACTGATTTTCCCACCAAATTTTAAAACAACCTTTCTTGACAGTTATATTACTTTATCATCAAAAGCTCCAACACCATGACAGTTCTTGGAACTTCTAATCACTCATCTTCATCAAATACAACCAAAAATACTAGTGATATCAACTCTGTTCATCATCCCCTGTTTTTCCACCAAAATGATCATCCTGGATTGGTACTTATCTCTAAGAAATTGACTGGATAAGAGAATTACAACACCTGGACATTCAATGATGATAGCACTGAATGCTAGGAACAAATTGAAGCTAATCAATGGAGATTTTGAAGAACCACCAAGTAACTCAGCAATAAGGTCTTTATGGGAAAGAGCTAATGATATGATAATATCTTGGATTCTTAATAATGTTTCTAAACAAATTAGGAATAATTTGAGTTTTGTAAACACTACATCCGATCTTTTGAATTAACTGAGTGAACATTACTCACAACTTGATGGACACAGAATCTATCAAATCTCGAATGACATAGTTCAGTTGAAACAAACAAACACTCTTATTGAATTGTACTATTACAAATTGAAAGGATACTGGTATGAGTTAGATGCGTTAGAGGCTCCTTATGTGTGTACTTGCAAGTATGGTTGTGAGAATGGAAAAAAATGGAGAAAGAGAGCAAAGGAAAAGATTGATTCAGTTTCTCATGGGCTTGGATGATAGCTATACCAACATAAGAGGGAAAATACTGTTAATGCAACCATTACCAATGGTTTCTAAGGCCTACAGTATGCTAGGACAAGAAGAGAAACAAAAGGATGTTCCTAAGTCAAGTCTTGTGTCCATTCCTACTGCCCTCAACAACTACAACACCAATAGGAGCACCTACAGTCCCTTAAGACCATCAACCTCAAATAACATTATAGGACAATCATCAGGGTACAAGAGGGCACCATTCAAAAAAGGAATGACATGTACTAACTGCATGAAGTAAGGTTATTATGGAAACGAATGCTATAAGATAGTTAGATATTCTCCTGTTCACCCCTTACATGGAAAATTCATTCCACCGTCTCAAAGGACTCCACAAGCACACATAGGATCAGTGAATGCAGTAATAAGAGGAGAAGATGTTAAACATGACAATCAATCAGACCCACTCACTTCATTTGGCACATCAAGCAACACAACAGATCCTTATGTCTACACAAAAATGGATCAACTCCAGAACATAAAGAAGTTAACAACTTTCAATATCCCTTATATGGAAGGTAAGTACATCTTCATTGCATCCTTTTCATATGGTATTAAGGAAATTTGGGTTATTAACAATGGTGCAACAGACAACATATGTACTTGTTTATCTCTCATGTTTGATTTACAAAAATGCACTCACCCTATAACAGTTCACCTTCCCAATGAGAACACAACCACAATCACATTAATTGGCTCAGTCATAATTAAACCAAACCTACTACTTAAGAATGTCCTTTACATCCCATCCTTCACATACAACCTGATTTCAATCACTAGGATCACAAACTCTACACATTTAGAAGTAACTTTCACTCACAAATCAATGTGTATTTCAGGGCCTTGATGGCTCAAGGACTACAAGAAACCTACATGGAGGGATTTATACACTCACACCAACCCGCCTACATCAACTGGTATCTCTACTTCATCTTCTTCTACAGTTCTCAGCAGTACAAGTACAACTCACCTATGACATGCCAGACTTGGTCACCCATCGTTTCAAATCATGAGGAAAATCACATCAATTTCACCACTTCTTCATTTTCACTCTAAATCAAAGTGTATAGTTTGTCCTTTAGCCAAACAACACATTTTACCTTTTCCGATTAGTAGTTCTCATGCTAGTAGTATGTTTTCTTTTGTTCACATTGATGTATGGGGTCATTACAAACATGCAAAAATCAATAAATGTACATATTTTCTCACAATTGTAGATGATTACTTTAAAGAAGTATGGACCTACTACTTCCTAGCTAACACCATGTTTATACAACCTTCCAAAACTTAAACTCATATGTCCAAACTCAGTTCAAAACAAAAATAAAAATCATTTGAAGTGACAATGGCATAAAATTTTCAAACTAATCATTCACTGAATTAACCCAAACTCATTGCATTATCCACCAAACCTCATGTTCATAGAAAACTTTTGGAGATGGCCAGATCCCTATACTTTCTAGCAAAATTTCCTATACACCTATGGGGCCACTGTATCCTCACCTCAACTTACCTTATTAAGAGATTACCAACCAAAATCCTAGACTACAAAATCCCATATGAAATGCTCTATCAAAAACCACCCAACCTTGACCATCTCATAATAATTGGTTACCAAACACACACCTACACATACACCAATGACAAATTTGGCACAAGGTCCACACCCACTGTCTTAATACGATATCCACATAACCAAAAAGGCTACATCTTATATGACATTCACACTCAAAAGACCATAATCAGTAGAAATGTCCTTTTGATGAAACAATTTACCCTTCTCACACCATACACCACGCCAACCAACCCACCATTTCAATCTCCTTTACAATATAATCATATCCATCCACCAAATACACATTCCACCATTTCATCACTACCAACAAACACACCTACATTAAACACTCCATCACCCGAAACCACCACCACACCACACACATATGTCCCAAACACCCCTTTATCCACTACTGTTGCTAAACCGGACACACCCACTACTGAACTAATCAGACCTACTATTAAGGAACCAACTCAAATACCTCCCATTGCCCCAATACCACCAATAAACATACCACCATCACCTCTGCCAACTAGAACATCCACTAGAACCAAAACACTTCCTAAAATCTTAAAAGACTTTCACTGTACACTCTTACCTTCTATCACAAACAACACAGTCTCAAAATATCACCACTCTAAATACATTAACTACCTAAATCTCACTCCCACTACACATAAATTTATTTTAAGTACAAACGCAATCGTTGAACCACAATCATTTACTTAAGTTTCTAAAAACCAGCATTGGAAAGATGCTATGAACAAAGAATTTCAGACACTAGAATAGAACGACACCTGGTCTTAAACTATTCTCCCACATGGCAAGACACCAATTGGAAGCAAATGGGTCTATAAGATCAAGCTTAATGTCAATGGCACCATTAAGAGATATAAGGCCAGGTTAGTAACCAAATGGTTTCATCAAAAGGATGGCATAGATTACACAGAAACCTTTGACTAGTAGCTAAAATGCCAATTGTAAGAACTCTTATAGCTGTTGTAGTGCATAATGATTGGCAGATTCAACAATTGGATGTCAACAATACTTTCCTTAATGATGATCTAATTTAAGAAGTCTACATGTCCATTCCATATGGCTTCTCACACTCTTCTCCTCCTAACACTGTCTGCAAGCTAAAGAAATCCCTATATGGTCTAAAACAAGCTAACGGGAAATGGTTTGAGAAGCTCACTACATTTCTTTTACACCTAGGCTTCAAATAAATTTATATGGACACCTAACTTTTCACAATCTCACACCAAGGTTTAGTAACTTCACTCATAGTCTAAGTTGATGATATCCTTCTAACTGGCAAGGATATACTCTTTCTTCAACACATTAAGGATCAACTGCACAAGATGTTTAGCATCAAAGACTTGGGTCCCATTCCTTACTATCTAGGTATTGAAGTGCTGAGGAATTCTACTGGTTTGGCAATGAGTCAAAGAAAATATGCTTTGGACTTACTGAAATATGCAGACTTCATTGATCTCAAGCCTGATAAAACTCCAATGGATTCTCTCATCAAACTCAATGATACTGATGGAGAACCTCTCACTGATCCAAATCTATGCAAAACCATTGTGGGAAAATTACTTTACTTAACCATCACTAGGCTAGACTTATCATTTGCAGCCCAAGCTCTCAGCCAATACTCACATTGTCCAAGAACATCTTACTTTAGTGCCCTTCAAAGAGTTCTTAGATACATCAAGTTATGTCCTGGACAGGGTATCTTCTTTGCAACATCCAATACCACGGAGCTTACAACTTACTATGATAGTGATTGGGCTAGTTGTGCATATACAAGGAGATCAGTTTCAGGCTTTGTTATTTTTCTAGGCAAGAGTCTCATCTTATGTAACACCCCCAAATCTTGGTACAGCGGAAGACTTAGTCAAGTTTTCGGGGCGTTACTATTGGATTGGTATCGCACACAAGTATAATAAAACATAACCATTTAACCATTCAAAACCAATCCCAAATTTAAATATCCAAAACATTTAATCCAAAAGTATGACTATTAGGCCCAAAACATAGTTTAATAAAATAGGTCCCCATAGTTTATCAGAGTCAGAAATGATCCTCGGACCCCGCCTTCTTGCCAAGCTTCCACAATCCACATATTCCAAACATCTTTCAAATACATGAGAAATCATGCTAAAGGGTCAGCTTATGCTGGTGAGTTCATAGGTTTAAGTTCAACAAAATCATAGTGGACCAGTAAGAGTTGATTTGCTATGCAAGACCTAAGATAGATAAACACTGTTTGCACACCGATCCATTCCGGATCACCAATCATAACACACGTCCCGCATCCAGGGACTACTCGAGCTCGCGACTCTAGTCCAGCACTGTCGTGGCAAAATCTAGAACAATTGCCAACCCCGGACTAGGTCGATGTAGAAGTCTATTCTAAGTTATGCACGGTTAAACCTAAACTAAGACAACAACTACCATACATCTATCTAAACAGTCAAGCATATAAGCAAATCCAAATAATTTTAACGGTCCAAAAACAACAGCATGATTCTCACCCCAAAGTAGTTCAAAACGTAGTTAAAACATATATAAAAGTGGGGCTATGAAACTCACCTCAAGCAATCAACACACAATCAACGCACAAATATCACTAGCAGAAGATAACGGAAATCACAGCACAACAACTATCGACTCGGCATAACCTATTAATGTAGACCAACTTTAATACACATATTCCTCAGAATCAACGTTATCTACCCCAGTATATTCCATTTCTTTATTTCCAAAAATGTCTCGTTTCACCATTAATCCTAGTGTTTGGTATCATCATGTGGGTGTATCAACTCAATATGATGCCATGAATGCACTCAAACAACCAATATGTAACTCAATGCAACACAATGAGACCTCTAAACGATAAGCTCCATAGTTCAATAAGTTTCGGAATAAATAGTAGACCTTATCGAATTCGTCAACTCGATAAACTCATTCATTTATTCGTGTCGCTTATTATCCCATAAATCAATCGTATCCTAAAGAGTCATAAGGATAATTCACCAATTAATAAGGTTACTCAACGTACCTAGCGGGCTCTTATTAGATTCGTCAACCTAATAAGTCCGCTACCTACGTGGATCAACACTATTAACGTTAGGTTATCCGTAACCCATGCACACATAACGCAAATAAATAATTACTTATTAATATTAAATGTCCACAATTGACATTTATTGATAAACGTGTACTCGAAACCTTAATTATCTATTTATTACAAAACCTTTCCAATTTAATCTTTAGTTTCTGTTTAAAAATAGTAAATAACAAGATAAATCTTGTTATCGATATTTTTGGTACAAAAGCCCATTATTATTTACATTTCATAGCTTTATTAGCATTTTCATATATATATATATATATATATATATATATATATATATATATATATATATATATATATATATATATATATATATATATATATATATATATATATATATATATGTAGAAACCAAGATCCGGACTCAACTAGGGTATTAATAACAATGATTGAATATGCACAGCGGAATAATAATTGACACAATCAAAGTTACCAACAAGGTTTTTCTCATAAAAAATGATCCTCTATGGATCTTTTTCTCTCTCTCTAAAGATGTTTTCCTGGAATGTTTTTCTCAAGAGTTATTCAATACAAAAGCTATCAGTTCCTTTTATACACAAGGAACCCTAAATAAACAATAATATAAAATAAATGCATATCACTACCTAAAATAGCTCATGCAAATCCTAACAAACTATATAATATGCGGAATAACTATCTCCGCAGTAACAAACTATGCGCTAATATTACTTCAGCAGAAACAAACGATGCGCTAATATTACTTCAGCAGAAACTCTTCTTCAGCAGAATCCATGTACTTCAGCAGATTCCTTCAGCATTATTTTCAGCAGAATTCCTACTTTGCAGAATTCCCAACAATCCTCCCCTAAACTGGAATTTGACTAGGTTAAGTTTCAGTTACCTGATAGATCTTTAACGCTACAGAACTTGAGGATTGTGCTTGAACTTCAGCAGCAAAGAACCAAAATATTAACATGTCTATGATGATAAAACTTTTTGAAACGCCAGATCTTTGCAAATGACAAAATGTACATCAAAACATATTAGTTTCAGACTATTCTCATCACATCCAGGTGTGTTAACTCCTGTGAGAGGTGAATCATTGAAAATAATGGATTTGATGTTTCTTTGCCAATAGCCATTACTACTGGAGTAGCCAAATGTTTAAGTTCGAAAATGTCACACCCCCAAATTACCTGTTTTGCAGCGGAATGGAATTCCTGGGGATTGACTGTCATAGCATCACAATCACAGTTATATTGAACGACCTAAAGTGTCGTTTGGAAAATACATCGCTTGATTTAATAAAATAATCAAAGTTTACAAAGTATAGGTCCCAAATGTAAATCAACTTGTGCGGAAATAAGTTTGTTACAATTCAAACGATGTTTTTAAGTGCATAAATCCCATGAGAGACGCGTCGTCACCACGACTCTATGATAAGTCCTTATGCATGCCATGAAGTGAATGCCTTAGTTACCTGAAAATACATTGCTAAAAGTGTCAACACAAAGGTTGAGTGAGTTCATAGAGTTCATGTAAAACGTTTTATACGAATACCACAAGTATAGGCCATGTATGACAAATATGTCACATAAGAATGTTACAATTGCTATAAGCACATGACACCGAAGCTGACTATTCATGATGTTCGCCCCAACAGAGTGTTTTGCCAAACAACTCAATAATGATAAAGAAATGAAATGCATCCGTTGACCAGTTGGAACTACCAACACAGATGGAGGAGTCACCCTCAATAGATCTATCCACTCACCCTAGCTTCTTTCAGAATTAACGGTTCATGATTCGTGAAATGGGGACATTTAATTGGCAATGAAGTAACTTAAGCAATGTAATGAATTTGATATACTTGGTATCGTAATAAAAATGATGTGCAATGTATTCTCCCCCGTAGGTTTGAAATAAATTATAAACTTGAATAAATCGGGGCTATGAAAACTCACCTGTTGCAATGATAATGATGATATAATGGCAATACTGAAATAAGGCGCAACCTCTAACCGAGACCTATGATGAATGATATGTTCTAATGTAAATCATGAAACAATGTCGTGCATGCAAACTCATATGAAATCCATACCACTTGTACATTTGAAAATAATGTTTATCGTCGAAATATATGTTTATGACATCTCGTCATATTATAAAATACTTTACAAGTATTTACGTTGAAATGATATCCTACGATAGTCATTTTGTGATTTATTATGAAATTATAACTTTTCGTCGTAAAATAATGTCATTGAAAATTTCATGAAAGTGACTAAATAGCCTCAAAAATCTAGTCGTAAAATGGTGCACGTCGAGTGTTAGGAAACAAACTCAACGGTTTTTGGAAGCTTGTATCATTATCTCAAAGTTTTAGCATTTAAGTTTTCATCCTAGAGGTCTCGATCATGGAGAAAAATATAGGTTAAGTATGGTACTTGTGTCCAAAATATCGTTTAAGGATGGTTTTCGGCAAAGTTTAAGTGACCATATTTTATTCGTTACAACTCCGCTTGACGAACGGTTGGAGATTTTGGAAAATAGGCTAGGCGAACTTACTTTTACTAGAAGACATCATGTTATAAAAATTACTACATCCATGTTAAAAATGACCCTCAATATGGTCCTTCGTGGCCGTAATATTTGTCTAATAGAAATATATTAGTTTTTCTTATATAATATAGTTACGGAAACTTTATGTAAACGCGTGTAATTTAATCGTTACAAGTCCGTTTTCTACGTTTTATATATCCTTAGCTTCGTATCAAAGTATACTAATATATTTTTGATAATTCGACACATTTCATAACGCCTAAGCCTCATTTTTGACTCGTACAAATTGGACGTAACATGCTGAATTTTCAGGATTTTATAGTTTTCGTTGTCTAACTTGAAAAATTCATATCTTCTTCGTTATAACTCCGTTTTAACCCGTTCAAGCGACCACATTTTCGTTTTAAAGTATATTTTCTAAATCTCTAGGCCAAAATTTTTTATCTACTGTCGAAAATTCCAGATTTCAAAAATTTGGACACACCCTTAAGTAAACTTGTCGAAATGAGTTTTTATCGCGCCAAACCTATTCTAACCAATTCAAAACAACTCCGAATCTATTCTAATCCTACCATACACCTTCTTAGGGTGTCATGGGTTCCTAGACATCACCAAAAGTGATATGTTTGAAGGAGTAATTATAGGATGATAATTATATATATATATATAACACTTAAAAACAATAAAAAGTGGTATAGACATCAATATGACTTGCATGTTTTTCTCAAGGATGATGAAATGAACATAAAATGAATATGAAAGATGAATATGAACATGAGATGCTTACTATTAACTTGATGAGGTTAAATGAACAAGGTTAATCCTAACACCCTAGGTTTTTATTTCAAAACCTTACTTAAGAGTGGAACTAGATTGATATAATCTTGACTAGAAAAATTTTTCTGATCTCCTTCTTGTTCTTCAATGGTGGCCGGTTCTAGGGAGAAGAGAGGAAGAGGATATTTTGTTTTTCTTTTACACTTTGAGATATGTATGATCTATGTGTTGAGTATGTATTAATTTTGAGTATTATACAATATAAAAGACAAGATATTTTGTAAATAAAGTGTGTGAGTCACCCTATATGGGTCGACATACATAAGAAAAAAAAAGACTAAGTGGTTTTGTTGTAGGTAAATATTTGTATATATAAGTAAATGTGTAGTTAAGTTAAGAATTATTATTAACTTATATATATATTTAAGCATTTAGGGTAGCGTTAACTAAAAATAAATTCTAATGGGTCAAAATAAAATATATTGAAGTCAAAAAAATTATAAAAATACATTTCTTACAAAAATTGAGTGAAATAATAATTATCGTGTTGAATTTACGAAAACCGTCGTAGATATTTATACATAACAATTTATATACAAAATAAATTGAAAACATCGGGTAAACGAATAATATAATTTTTATAGTCTTAAAATGAGTATAAAAATATATTAGGATTATTTTTGGAAGTGTCGGATCAATATTCTAAATAATTAATTACGCGATAGCGTTTATTTAATAAGAAATAAACGTTTAATGAAAAATGCAAAACCATGCATGAACTAATATGATGATAATGATGCTAATGATATGTAGACTAAACCTAGTCTATATGAAATGTCCATGATGATTGTTCATGAATTCGCAGCTAAACCACTAAGGTTACGCGAATTTGATACTCGTAAACCTAGTTTACGTAAAATAATGAATAGTGACTCATGAATTGTGATTTTCTCCGGGAATGAATAGTGTTTCGTGAATAGTAAATTTTTGAAATACGTTCTCAAAATATTACTTCGACTCCGAAAATGATGAATAGTAAAATTTTGAATAGTAACCGGTGAATAGTAAATTCCCGAGATGAATAGTAAATTTGAGAAATGACCTGAAAATACGAGTTGTCACATTCGCCAATCCAAAAAGGAATTCAGTCCCAGAATTCAATCCTTGTTGGTTCCTACGGTGTTATCGGTGAAAGGTGAGGATATTTGAGTCGCATCGGGTCGTCCAATGTTTTCTGAATCATATCGCGCCTTTCCAAGACGGGACTTTTAACATAAATCTGTTGCCAACTTGAAATTTTAATGGTTTGCGACTTATGGAACATACTTCCAGTATTTTGCGTCGTATATCGACGTAGCTTATCTAGCTATGTGTTGTTACTTGTAACTGATTCTTGATTTGTACTATTACTTTGTTGTTTCATGAAATAGGTATGGACTTGTGAGTTGGACTTTCCTGATTTTGTTTCGTGAATAAGTGATTGACACCTCAACCATAGAGTGCCTTGATAAGGTTTTAAAAGGTACCTTTTTAAGGGGTCATTTAAGCCCTTATTCGATCACTTCTGTATCCGTTATTGCTTAATATCGTTCCTTTTCACTTTTTAGGTCTCTTGAAGGCAAAATGCTGGAATGATGCTTATTTGGACGAAAAGGCGCGAATATACGAAGAAAATGGCCAAAGTCAGAATCGAGACACTCAAAGCTGCTGAAACATAAGGCGACGGCGTCACTGCATATCTGCGACGCCGTCGGGAAGGAATTTTGCGACGGGTCAGAAGCGAAATTGCATGTTTTCAAGGGACGACGTCAGGTTCTAAAGGAGTAGGCCGTCGTTACTCAGACGGCCTAGATGCAGCCAAGACGGCGTCAGAGCTGAAGGGGACGGCGTCACAGTCATAAGGTGACGCCGTCGCAAGGTTTACGTGGCCAAGACGAAACCCTAATGACGGCGACACGACGGCGTCACGAAACATAAGGTGACGCCGTCGCAGATGTAATCTTATATATAGAATCCGAATTTTTCAGTTTTGTGTGTAGTCTTTTGGAGTAAAAACCTAAAACCGAACCAAGGCTTTCTTGTGCAGTATTTTAGGGTTCTAAACCCTATTATACATCAAGATAAGTATTTACTTCATTAATTTAATTATGTCTTTGATTATTTGTGTGTATGCTTGCATGTTCTCCATGTCCGGCTAATTTATTTGTGTGTTTGCTTAGGGAATATGAAACTTAATTATTGAATATTGATTGGTTGATACTTATCTTAGTTGACTAATGATCTAGAGTGCGCTAGATTATTCGTTGTGTACTTAATGCTTGACTTTTCTTTGTGAACTTTAGAATATAATTATCTAGGTAATTGTAGGATAAAGTATTCAAGGACAACCGTAGAGTAGGTGTCTATAAATCACTAGAGGATTTGTAAACAAGACCCTTTGGTAAATTCAAAGAGTTAGGGAAACAAGCACGCCCTATAGCCTTAGAATCACAACGCAACTAGGAATAAGGACGTGACAAATCAACCATCAATAGGAGATAATTAAGGAGTAGTAAAACCTAAGTAAACACATCTTTAAACTATCATACGAGTACACATCAGTTAGACATAGACTATCACAACCTTAGCTTAGATAATTAGATAATAGTAGAGTAATCGGTAGCAATACCAACCCCCCAAATCCAATACCCGAGATTCGTACCTTTTCATTTTCTAAAAAACATAAAAAGATAAAAAATAATCTTCCTCAACCTCAACCTTAGCGTAGTAACTTCTCACTAGCATTCCTATTCCCCTAGAGAACGATATCAATACCCGTGGCTTACCCTAATTACTACACTACAACGTTTAGGTTCACTGCCTAGGGTGTTATAAAACTTGCTCGAAGAAAAGGAAGTTTCCTTGACCCCGAACGACGCGTGTAGCGTTATCAAGTTTTTGGCGCCGCTGCCGGGGAATAGAATAGCTAGTTAGTAGTCCACCTCGTTTAGGTTTCTTTACTTGATTCCTATCAAGTAAATTTTTTCTTTTTCTCACTTTTAGCTTTCTCTTAGTCTATCCCCCTTCTTCGTGACCTTTGTTAGTAATCCCATCACTTTTCACCATGGAAGGTGATAACCAACCACCAAACTATACTTCACCACAAAACAAATACCCACTGCTTGACCCAACCTCTGCTAACCAACTTCGAGCCCGTATCATGAGCGAAATCGGAGAGCTTAGGAAATTAAATATGATAATTGAAAATACACTCAAAGAAGCCCTTAAGGAATCTGATCGCCCTTTAGATAGTGATTTGACCACAAGTGATTCGGATGATGATCTAGAGGAAGGAGATTATAAGGTATTAGAAATTATGGAGGGTGACAAGGAGGAGGAAGAACTTAGGGGGTACTTTGACTCATACCCTAAAGGAAAAGAAACCGCTTATCACCATAACGTGGTTAATTTTCCAAGACCACCCTTCGAGCCCCGCATAAGGAGGGGAAACCCTAAAAACATCAAGGTACCGTGTATGATTGGATACTTATATAGGGATCACACCTACATTGACTATAAGGCACCCATGAATGTAATGTCTAGGCTCTATTATAATTGGATCATGAGCAAAAAGCTAGAGCCTATGAGGGACCCCTTTCGCCCTAGGAATGCAAGTAACTATGTGGGGAGGATTAAGGGATTACATGTGTTCATAGGTAACTTCACATATAGGTGTGATTTCATGATTTTGGAAAACGTTAAGGGCATCATTGATGGGTTTTTAGGAGATGTAATCCTTGGGAAACCATTTATAGAAGAGTCTAAGAAGGTTTATGATAAAGAGGCAGGGAAAATTGAGTTCTCAAATAAAGCCGAGAGTGTTAAATATATAATGCCCCATAAAAATAAGAATTATGAGGGCATGGATGATTTAGATGTAGATAACATTCCGGCATTCGAGGTTGATTGGAAAAACAAAGTCTACTACACTGCTTGTCTTGAACTGGGGCCTGAATATATTCGTGATGAGAGAAGAGTTAAAGAGATCGAATGGGCCTTTAAGATTAAGAAAACGTAGGGGTAGGACTACGAGTCTAGCTACAAGACTCTTAAATAAAGAAAAGCGCTTCGTGGGAGGCAACCCATGCTTAATTGTTTGCTTGTTAGTGTCATATATCTTTTATTAATTGTTTGTCCTCATGTTTAAATTTGTAAAAATGCTTTATTTTGTTTTTAACCTCGTCTTAATTACATATAAAGGTATTTTACATAAAGGATAAGTGTAGGGAGGATTACACACGTTTTCATAAAAAACGTGAACATGAGAATAACAATTAATTAAAAGATATATATGTTTGTTTGTTCGAGTCAAATGCTTGTATCGAGTCATAATGGATGTTTTTGCAGAAATTTTTCCAGATTCTAAAGATGTAAATTTTCCAGAATTTTTTTCAGAAAATCGCAGACCAGTTTTTGTCAGGATAACCTGACGGCGTCAGGATTGCAACCTGACGGCGTCAGGAAGGAATAAAAACATCAGCTTACTTTTTCTCGTTTTCTGAGCTACTTGTAAAATTTTGGAATTTTCCAGATCTTAACTTTCAAAACAAATTCTGTAAACATCCATTCCACAAGCATTATATCCTAGTTTAAATCGAGTCTTATGTATATTATTACCGCCGATTTTACGCGAAGGTTTCGTTTGTTTTCTTCTAGTGTGCAGGTTTAGTTTGTCAAGAAGAAGTTACACAAGTTTGGAAGGAGCCTTTCACGCAAAAAACTCTTCTTGGAAAAGATTTAACCACCACTTTTCACGGATCCTACCGAGCTAATCAGGGGAGTATTAGTTTCCTTCATTTTTAATTACCTTCCATTATCATAACTTTGATACTTTCGGGGAACATTGGGGACAATGTTCAGTTTAAGTGTAGGGAGGGAAAATAAAACGGGAACTTTGAAACTATGCTTATCCTTGACTATTTGCTTTGTCCAAGTGTATTTGTGTAATAAACCATGAGAAAATGTAGGTTAGGGTAATTTTAGCCAAATTTAAAATTTTTTCATGACGTATAAGAGTGGGCCATTAGTCTTAACAAAAGCGTCTCGTGGATAGGAAGTTGCATGACTAGCACAAAAACCCTTTACCACCTAAATTCCACCAAAAATGTGAGGATCGCCCTTAGATTAGTAGGAATTAAAGCATTCATCTTTAATGCTTAGAGTGTGAACCGATAGTATATTAGATTCTAGAACTTGTTTTGTGATGCATTCCGAGATCGCTAGTGAGACTACACTTGTGTAGTTAGGAATAACTAAATGATAAGAGGCATTAGGATAAACCCTTGTTTGATACCTGTAATATAATTACTTCTTCCACCTCGGTTGAGTAATTCCCCCACACCCTTTGCGTTGTACTCATCTTTAGTACACGATACCCCTAGTTAACCCCTCAGAGCCTATCCTTTTCGCGGTTCTCGTGATGTTTCGGTTTTTCCAGAATATCAATGAAGAGCATTGTTTACACCCTACCCCCAAATATACACCCAAATCGCCTTAGCCTACCTTTATTGCACTCACTTTTAGTGCAAATTTATCACACAAAACCCTTAGTTCAATTATCTGGTTGCTTGCATGAGTTGCTAAGTCGAGTCATATCCTTTGTATACAGTTTTGGGATGATTGGGATTCATGGGAAAAGTTAAAGTTTATGAAATATAGGGAAGAGAACGTTAAACTCAAATTCCCTTTGTTTGCATAATAATGTACTCCAAGTGTTTTGATCTTTTCAATTCGGGTCAAATTAGTGTTAGAGTAATAAAAACTCAAGTGTAGGGATGTGTCTATAAATCCCTATCATTTTGATGTACCGTAGAGGATGGTAGAGTAAAAGTGTATGCAAAAAAAAAAAAAAAAAAAAAAAAAAAAAAAAAAAAAACCATACGGGCTACCATCCTACATCTATCTTTTAAATTATGTTTGTTTATTTTCGTTGCCTAGAGTTTTAGAGTGTCGAGTCTTGGCTTAGCAACGCCATTCTTCGTATACTTGCAATATAGAGATTTTTGACTATCCACCACTAAATAGCCTATCCCACCAAACCCTTCATTTCCCTACCGTAAGCCTAACGTTACAACCCTTTAAAAGACCTCTTTGATAGTCTTTCCTAGGTGCTTACGCCAAAGCGACGGAGGTTTGATCTATTCTCAAGCCTATGGTAATCTATGTACTAGGACCGGTTAATGAGTGTTTATCTTCCATTTCCGATTTGTTATATTTCATATATACACCCGAGAGAGATGTGAGTATCCAAACACCCCATGTGAGGTGCTAGTATGTAATTTCCGTGCTTGTTATGACTTTTGCGGGGCTTATATGTGTTGTGGACCGTTTTGAATGAATGCTTCATGACCCCTAACTTATAAATTAATTGGCTAAAAGCACATTTGCTTGAGGACAAGCAAATACCAAGTGTAGGGATATTTGATAAGGTTTTAAAAGGTACCTTTTTAAGGGGTCATTTAAGCCCTTATTCGATCACTTCTGTATCCGTTATTGCTTAATATCGTTCCTTTTCACTTTTTAGGTCTCTTGAAGGCAAAATGCTGGAATGATGCTTATTTGGACGAAAAGGCGCGAATATACGAAGAAAATGGCCAAAGTCAGAATCGAGACACTCAAAGCTGCTGAAACATAAGGCGACGGCGTCACTGCATATCTGCCACGCCGTCGGGAAGGAATTTTGCGACGGGTCAGAAGCGAAATTGCATGTTTTCAAGGGACGACGTCAGGTTCTAAAGGAGTAGGCCGTCGTTACTCAGACGGCCTAGATGCAGCCAAGACGGCGTCAGAGCTGAAGGGGACGGCGTCACAGTCATAAGGTGACGCCGTCGCAAGGTTTACGTGGCCAAGACGAAACCCTAATGACGGCGACACGACGGCGTCACGAAACATAAGGTGACGCCGTCGCAGATGTAATCTTATATATAGAATCCGAATTTTTCAGTTTTGTGTGTAGTCTTTTGGAGTAAAAACCTAAAACCGAACCAAGGCTTTCTTGTGCAGTATTTTAGGGTTCTAAACCCTATTATACATCAAGATAAGTATTTACTTCATTAATTTAATTATGTCTTTGATTATTTGTGTGTATGCTTGCATGTTCTCCATGTCCGGCTAATTTATTTGTGTGTTTGCTTAGGGAATATGAAACTTAATTATTGAATATTGATTGGTTGATACTTATCTTAGTTGACTAATGATCTAGAGTGCGCTAGATTATTCGTTGTGTACTTAATGCTTGAATTTTCTTTGTGAACTTTAGAATATAATTATCTAGGTAATTGTAGGATAAAGTATTCAAGGACAACCGTAGAGTAGGCGTCTATAAATCACTAGAGGATTTGTAAACAAGACCCTTTGGTAAATTCAAAGAGTTAGGGAAACAAGCACGCCCTATAGCCTTAGAATCACAACGCAACTAGGAATAAGGACGTGACAAATCAACCATCAATAGGAGATAATTAAGGAGTAGTAAAACCTAAGTAAACACATCTTTAAACTATCATACGAGTACACATCAGTTAGACATAGACTATCACAACCTTAGCTTAGATAATTAGATAATAGTAGAGTAATCGGTAGCAATACCAACCCCCCAAATCCAATACCCGAGATTCGTACCTTTTCATTTTCTAAAAAACATAAAAAGATAAAAAATAATCTTCCTCAACCTCAACCTTAGCGTAGTAACTTCTCACTAGCATTCCTATTCCCCTAGAGAACGATATCAATACCCGTGGCTTACCCTAATTACTACACTACAACGTTTAGGTTCACTGCCTAGGGTGTTATAAAACTTGCTCGAAGAAAAGGAAGTTTCCTTGACCCCGAACGACGCGTGTAGCGTTATCATGCCTCAAATGGTGTCGTTAATATGTTCATGTAATAACTATTGTTGTAAAGCAACTGGTTCGATGAAGTATGATTTGCCTAATCGTTTCAAGAAATAATCACATGTGCCTTGAGTATATCTTGAAATGTTGGAATTGTTCTCTCGCTTTGACCATTGAGCTGAGGATAATAGGCAGTACTCATGTCCTAGTAAGTTCCATGGAAATCTTGAAATGACTGTCAGCAGTCTAAGGTGAATCGAATAGCTTATAATAGGTACAACTGGAATTGATACCACGTGTCTCGTGCCAAATATCAAAATATTAAGTCTGTCGAAAAGGACCTTATTGAAAAGAATAGATTATGGGTAACAATTGTGATTCCTCGCGTTTCTCGTCCTAGCGAATGTCATGACTTGAGTCTTACTTGCCTAAGGTGCTTAGTCTCCATTACTAAAATGTTTAATGTTTGATGGTGTTTCTCTTAATTTCTCTTATCGAAATATTTCCACACTCTATGTCGTAAAGTCACTAAACCTTAAATATTTAAGTGATGTAGTGTAGTGGTTGATTTTCAAGATTTGTTCCGATATTGTGTGCTTCTAAAAATAGTTCATCACTAAGATTGTTATCATGCTAGCAAGAAAATAGATATCAGCTCATACTATGTCGAAGAATGTTTGTTCTAATTTCACTTGTAGATGGAGAGTCATTGATTGTCCAATATGTTCAGACCTGTTGCATTTCTTGATATGGAAGTGAGGTTATCTGGAATTTCTAGAGAACACAATGCCTTAGGGGAAGTTTATATCGATAACCTTAACTTAACCAAATTTTCCTTTAAGGGAAACTCATTGTAGGAAAGTTCACATATTGTTGAGGCCATGTTTAGTGAAATGTTCTGTAGTCTCAGTTAGAAGACTTGGTTTTTCCCTATAGTGTTGCTTAGTGTGTATTCGCTTCGTACTAAATCTTGTAACTCGGTCTAGCTAGTACTTTTGAAATGATATAATTTGGCTTCTAGTCCAAAATAGTGGTTTGGAATGTCTCATAATGTCTTAAGATTTTTGTTGAGTTACGAATCATCTTACTATATACTTCTAGTCCCTGTTGGTAGTTCTGAAATCCTTTCATTATTTTCTTGTATCGAGGAATCCTCCTTGTAGGTGGTATAGAAAGCCTTTCCTAGAAAGGTCACTAGTAAAAATTTCAACTTATCGGTTGAGTGAGTGACGAATGGCGTAGGTATCAAAAGAGGTGTTTATGAGCAATTTATCTGATTACAAATCCTTGCTTTTGAGTGAAGATTGTTTTAAGAGATTTGAAATGATGCTTGTTACTTTCATGACATAATTCTTCCTGAATTATACATAGGTGATCAGGCTATGTATAATCGAGGACAAATGATGTGATGCTTGGTTTTGTTGAAATGGTATTATGTTCCTCCGAAATTTTAGATGGTGTTCAACGTTTTATTTTGTAAGATAATGACTCAATAATTTTTCAGAGTAACATGAAAATCGTTTCGCATGATGGTATTAAATAATTGATAAAATGACTGATAGCCAATTGATAGGGTGGTTACAAAACAACTTGTTTTAAAACTTTATAAAACAATGTTTCTAAGATGGTGTAGAATAGCTTGAAATAAAATTAAGTGAAATAATGTTATGAAGTAGTAGCAAAGTAACTTGAAATATAATTTGTTGAATGGTTTGTAGGATATATGGGAGAACCTCATAGAATGGTAATATTCTCCTAATTAGTCAAGAATAAAGTTGGCCTAACCCCTAGTAAGTTAGTGAGGTATTGTCGCGAAATGATTGAAAATTGGGCAATTGGAATAAGGAATGAAATAAACAAAGGTTGATTATCGTGGAGATAATAAATGATACAGATTACATTAGCTAGAAAGGTACTTATTATCTGTTCCTGTTGGTAGTCTAATCATGTCTCAAATGTAGGAGCAGTAGGTGGTCTAGTGGCAATAGCCCTAAAACTCTCACAGTCCTCAAACCTATGAGATGGTGTAGTGTCTATAGTCTTAGTGATAGATGGTAATGGTGTGTTAAATCATGCACGCTTCCCAAGTTGCAAGTCAGATGTATGAGTAGTAGGTCCACTAGGACTAAGCTTGTAAGTCCTACCAAATGGTATGATCTGTCCCAACAGAATGATAAAAATTTTCCTGATCCTACAGTGAATCAATGATGATCGTGATGGTGTAGGTGCAACTTTGCCCTCCTCAAAGGGTTCAGTCTCGTCATCTGATGTTATCGGTGTTAAGTCAACTGATGTAAAAATTGTGATAGGGAATGACAGGGCATTCTCCACGTTGGTGTCTGATGTGAGTATGATGGGATGGGTATTTGAAGGCATTAATGTGACAATCAATTTGAAATGAAAGTAAATAACTCGCAAAATGTGCGTATGAAACCGCATGTATAGTGACTATGCACTTATGATGAAATGATGAGATGCTATGATGATGTAGTTATAGTCTAGGGTCAATGATGCAACCTAGTTCTCTATAACTGAAGCTCTGATGCCAATCTGTCACACCCCCAAATTACCTGTTTTGCAGCGGAATGGAATTCCTGGGGATTGACTGTCATAGCATCACAATCACAGTTATATTGAACGACCTAAAGTGTCGTTTGGAAAATACATCACTTGATTTAATAAAATAATCAAAGTTTACAAAGTATAGGTCCCAAATGTAAATCAACTTCGGCGGAAATAAGTTTGTTACAATTCAAACGATGTTTTTAAGTGCATAAATCCCATGAGAGACGCGTCGTCACCACGACTCTATGATAAGTCCTTATGCATGCCATGAAGTGAATGCCTTAGTTACCTGAAAATACATTGCTAAAAGTGTCAACACAAAGGTTGAGTGAGTTCATAGAGTTCATGTAAAACGTTTTATACGACTACCACAAGTATAGGCCATGTATGACAAATATGTCACATAAAAATGTTACAATTGCTATAAGCACATGACACCGAAGCTGACTATTCATGATGTTCGCCCCAACAGAGTGTTTTGCCAAACAACTCAATAATGATAAAGAAATGAAATGCATACGTTGACCAGTTGGAACTACCAACACGGATGGAGGAGTCACCCTCAATAGATCTATCCACTCACCCTAGCTTCTTTCGGAATTAACGGTTCATGATTCGTGAAATGGGGACATTTAATTGGCAATGAAGTAACTTAAGCAATGTAATGAATTTGATATACTTGGTATCGTAATAAAAATGATGTGCAATGTATTCTCCCCCGTAGGTTTGAAATAAATTATAAACTTGAATAAATCGGGGCTATGAAAACTCACCTGTTGCAATGATAATGATGATATAATGGCAATACTGAAATGAGGCGCAACCTCTAACCGAGACCTATGATGAATGATATGTTCTAATGTAAATCATGAAACAATATCGTGCATGCAAACTCATATGAAATCCATACCACTTGTACATTTGAAAATAATGTTTATCGTCGAAATATACGTTTATGATATCTCGTCATATTATAAAATATTTTACAAGTATTTACGTTGAAATGATATCCTACGATAGTCATTTTGTGATTTATTATGAAATTATAACTTTTCGTCGTAAAATAATGTCATTGAAAATTCCATGAAAGTGACTAAATAGCCTCAAAAAGCTAGTCGTAAAATGGTGCACGTCGAGTGTTAGGAAACAAACTCAACGGTTTTGGGAAGCTTGTATCATTATCTCAAAGTTTTAGCATTTAAGTTTTCATCCTAGAGGTCTCGATCATGGAGAAAAATATAGGTTAAATATGGTACTTGTGTCCAAAATATTGTTTAAGGATGGTTTTCGGCAAAGTTTAAGTGACCATATTTTATTCGTTACAACTCCGCTTGACGAACGGTTGGACATTTTGGAAAATAGGCTAGGCGAACTTACTTTTACTAGAAGACATCATGTTATAAAAAGTATTAAATCCATGTTAAAAATGACCCTCAACATGGTCCTTCGTGGCCGTAATATTTGTCTAATAGAAATATATTAGTTTTTCTTATATAATATAGTTACGGCAACTTTATGTAAACGCGTGTAATTTAATCGTTACAATTCCGTTTTCTACGTTTTATATATCCTTAGCTTCGTATCAAAGTATACTAATATATTTTTGATAAGTCGACACATTTCATAACGCCTAAGCCTCATTTTTGACTCGTACAAATTGGACGTAACATGCTGAATTTTCAGGATTTTATAGTTTTCGTTGTCTAACTTGAAAAATTCATATCTTCTTCGTTATAACTCCGTTTTAACCCGTTCAAGCGACCACATTTTCGTTTTAAAGTATATTTTCTAAATATCTAGGCCAAAAATTTTTATCTACTGTCGAAAATTCCAGATTTCAAAAATATGGACAGACCCTTAAGTAAACTTGTCGAAATGAGTTTTTATCGCGCCAAACCTATTCTAACCAATTCAAAACAACTCCGAAGCTATTCTAATCCTACCATACACCTTCTTAGGGTGTCATGGGTTCCTAGACATCACCAAAAGTGATATGTTTCAAGGAGTAATTATAGGATGATAATTATATATATATATATATATATATATATATATATATATATATATATATATATATATATATATATATAACACTTAAAAACAATAAAAAGTGGTATAGACATCAATATGACTTGCATGTTTTTCTCAAGGATGATGAAATGAACATAAAATGAATATGAAAGATGAATATGAACATGAGATGCTTACTAGTAACTTGATGAGGTTAAATGAACAAGGTTAATCCTAACACCCTAGGTTTTTATTTCAAAACCTTACTTAAGAGTGGAACTAGATTGATATAAACTTGACTAGAAAAATTTTTCTGATCTCCTTCTTGTTCTTCAATGGTGGCCGGTTCTAGGGAGAAGAGAGGAAGAGGATATTTTGTTTTTCTTTTACACTTTGAGATATGTATGATCTATGTGTTGAGTATGTATTAATTTTGAGTATTATACAATATAAGAGACAAGATATTTTGTAAATAAAGTGTGTGAGTCACCGTATATGGGTCGACATACATAAGAAAAAAAAAAGACTAAGTGGTTTTGTTGTAGGTAAATATTTGTATATATAAGTAAATGTTTAGTTAAGTTAAGAATTATTATTAACTTATATATATATTTAAGCATTTAAGGTAGCGTTAACTAAAAATAAATTCTAACGGGTCAAAATAAAATATATTGAAGTCATAAAAATTATAAAAATACATTTCTTACAAAAGTTGAGTGAAATAATAATTATCGTGTTGAATTTACGAAAACCGTCGTAGATATTTATACATAACAATTTATATACAAAATAAAGTGAAAACATCGGGTAAACGAATAATATAATTTTTATAGTCTTAAAATGAGTATAAAAATATATTAGGATTATTTTTGGAAGTGTCGGATCAATATTTAAAATAATTAATTACGCGATAGCGTTTATTTAATAAGAAATAAACGTTTAATGAAAAATGCAAAACCATGCATGAACTAATATGATGATAATGATGCTAATGATATGTAGACTAAACCTAGTCTATATGAAATGTCCATGATGATTGTTCATGAATTCGCAGCTAAACCACTAAGGTTACACGAATTTGATACTCGTAAACCTAGTTTACGTAAAATAATGAATAGTGACTCATGAATTGTGATTTTCTTCGGGAATGAATAGTGTTTCATGAATAGTAAATTTTTGAAATGACCTGAAAATGCGAGTTGTCACAGAAAACTATGGTACACCGATAACCATCTGATTTATTAGCAAATCAGCAACTATATAACGGATTTGATATGTTTTTACCTGTAGCCGTTTGCTCAGGACTAGCCAATCCTTTGGTTACCCAATAGGGCATCAACCATGGTGAATTGATGACCATTTCAACTCTCAGCAATGAAGCATGGGTGAGTGAAGTACCCTATGACTTTGAGCAAACCATTACAGCTATCAACGGAATTGAGATGTCTTTACCAAAAACCGTTTGCTTTTGGACTAGCCAACTCTTTGATGGAAAGTCGTCATCATCATGGTGAGTTAATTACCATTTATGGATTTCCGCAGCCTTTACCACAAGCCATAATCCTGTGGGCTAGTCAACTCTTGTGTCAGAAAGACATGGTGAAATGAAAACCATTAGTAGTGTGGTAATTAACCAACACCAAAACCTGCAAGCAAGAAAGAATAGAAACTAAACACAGACAGGTTAGAGTTTTTTTTTTTTTTTTTTTTTTTTTTTTTTTTTTTTTACTATAAAATAAGTAAAGAATAAAAATAACCAAAACATGTAAAATATACCATCAAGCAGCAGCAGAAACCAAAGACAGTTGTAGTGTCAGCAGAAACACTAAGCCTCCCCTTAGGCTTATAAGGATCCAACAGCTGCAAAAATGGTTAGAATACAAAAATACAACAATAAGCCTCCCCTTAGGCTTATGCCTCCCCTCAATCAATGCACCTGACAAAGAGTATTGTTCTTGGGGTACCCAGAATTAACCTTTTCTTTGAGTTTTCCAAGAATAACTTTTTGAGGGCTTAACAGTAGTTGCCACTCTAACTCCACCATGTGCCATATTCATATGAGATACATAAGGTGTATATGACTGAAAATAAGAACTAGTAGGTCTATATGGTCTAAGCCTAGCATTACCATTCCACCAACCAGTAGCAACTGGTGAAGAATATCCTCCACCAGAGGGAACTGAAAAAGGCCTATTAAGCCTGTCAGCAGAAACAGATGCATACACCTTTGGCTTACCAGTAGGAGCTGGTTTACCTGCTCTCACTTGTGCAACTTTGGGAACAAATGGAGGAATACTAGCAACATTAGTCCATGTGGGTCTAGAAGTCTTATGGCCAGAGGAAACACCCATCTTTTTCTCATGATAATCACAGTCTTTAATAAGATGGAGTTTACTACCACACACAAAACAAGATTTCTTCTTAACAGACTTATTCTTAACACAACTTTGTTTATTACATTTAAACTTATCAGAACTAGAACTAGAAGCAAAATTGTGTTCAACAGAATAAGTAACTGGCTTTGTTTTGGGTTCATCATCAGCTACTTTGGACTTGGGTGTGGTCATGGGTGTGTACCTAGGTGAGTCAGACTTTTCACTGGAATCACATGAGGCATAGTCAGTGGACTTTAGGTCTGACGACTTGTCACTTTCAGAACAAGAGACAGAGTCATTAGTTTTGCTACTAAGGTCTGGCAAGTCACTTGACTTTTTGCCATATAAATGATGTGATCCATCAAAGTCAATTGTAATGGATAGGTCAATGGGCATATGTTCACCTCCAATAGGTCCAGGGACAGCATGTAATTCACCTTCTTTAACATAATTAGCTAAACCTGCTGGTGTAGTTTTACGCCCATCATATTTAGCTTCAGGACCTACATATTTTTGAAAACCTAGACCTATCCTAGATGTCTCAGATTGACTACTATAGATGTGACCAGCTAACTTGTTTCCATTCAATAACCATTCTTTATGCCTAGCAATTTCCTCATCTAGTTTCTCTTTAAGCTCTTGATTTTCATAAACAAGATTAGCTTTTTCTTTTTCAGTGCGTTTTAAATCAATGTTAGCACAATCTAGATCAATTTGTAGCCCCCTTATTTTTTCCTCATAAGCTATCTGATTCTTTTGAAACCATACTTTTTGTCTTTCTAATGTTTTTAAGGCCTGTTTATAAGCCTCAACATCAACATAGCATTCATTATATTTAGGTTTCAAAATATCATAGGCTTCCTTAAGTTCATTATAACGATCACTACAACCAAACACACAATTTTGTACCTGAGAGATGCCCATGAATGCAAAGTGTGGACTGGCAAGTTCTTCAGCATAACTTGCAGCATCAGCTTCCTTGCTCATCTTCTTGAATTCAGCCTTTCCACCATACCTTTCTTTTAGTGCATTCCATATACGACTTGCATCATCCATATAACGAAAATCTGCTACATGATCAGCAGGAATAGATTTAAGCAAGGTAGTTATGGCCTTTGACTCTCTTTGTACAGTAATGTGTTCATCTGCAGTCGTTGGAGGAAGAAAAAATAGATTTCCATCTTGATCACATCCAGTCCTTTTCAAGCTGTTGCCATTTTGGATCACCTTCCAGATATTCATATCATTATTCATGATCCAGTGTTCCATCTTCTTAGCCCAGACATCGTACTCATCATTCATCAAATAAGGAAACATAACCTCATCCCTATTATTATCAAATTCTGCCATTTTATGTGATAACAACAGTAAAGATATGTGATAGCAAGAACCAAAATGAATTTCAGCAGTAACCAACAATCAGTACACCTCGAAAAAATATATCAGTAGGAAATAAAGCAAAGACCCCACGTTATCAACACTAAAATAGACCAGTCAAATTAATTCGAATAGAAGAATCACAAAGAGTCAAATATGGGACCACTTGACCAACAGCCGCAACACAAAGAGAAATACTCAGTATCTGTTGTACCCACGTGAACTTCAGTGGAATCAAAATGTGCTCAGCAGTAATAATGTGAACGTGGGAACAAATAATGATTACCTTTGTGCAATTAAATGCGAATCACAATATCAATGCCACATTAACTATGATATCTCACGTGCTCTTGAACTTGAATATCAATAAATATGTCGACCAAATCCTTGTAACTGTCACCAATCAGTCTTCAACTAAATATACTCAATCGCCCCACTTGAACTTCAGCAGTAACAAGTTAAAAAGTTGAACAAACCCACGTGATCAGCCAACCAATAAGAATCCGCACACCAAATTTGAGCCACATGTGTAGATCAATGTAAACAAAAGGCCATGATATAGACAATATAATAACCCCAAGTGACCATCAGCAGCAATAAAAAAAATCAGTACAAACAAGACACCATGAACGTGGGGACCACCGAACTATTATAACAAATTGAATCAGTTATAGAATAGCAGCCATTTGAAGAGACAATTCAACCCAATGTCACGTGATTCATGAATTCCCAATTTAATACACCTCATAAACAAGTGGGGACCAAATCGAATATAATAACCAGCAAATCATATGATGCGAATTACAATTCTTCACGTGACTAGCAATAACTATTCAATATATAACCAATCGTGTATCACTTATATGCTTATTGGCCAATTAAAACCAATTCCACGTGAATCCAATTGAGACGAGCAAAACAGTATATCAATATTATAATACTTTGGCAATTAAATACATTTGTACATTCAGACCAAAGTAACCCCACCTCGTAAAGAAGCTGCTTCTGTCGACAATATAACCTTCAATAAACCCTAGATCAAGAGCCACCCGCTCTGATACCAATTGTAGAAACCAAGATCCGGACTCAACTAGGGTATTAATAACAATGATTGAATATGCACAGCGGAATAATAATTGACATAATCAAAGTTACCAACAAGGTTTTTCTCATAAAACAATGATCCTCTATGGATCTTTTTCTCTCTCTCTAAAGATGTTTTCCTGGAATGTTTTTCTCAAGAGTTATTCAATACAAAAGCTATCAGTTCCTTTTATACACAAGGAACCCGAAATAAACAATAATATAAAATAAATGCATATCACTACCTAAAATAGCTCATGCAAATCCTAACAAACTATATAATATGCGGAATAACTATCTCCGCAGTAACAAACTATGCGCTAATATTACTTCAGCATAAACAAACTATGCGTTAATATTACTTCAGCAGAAACTCTTCTTCAGCAGAATCCATGTACTTCAGCAGATTCCTTCAGCATTATTTTCAGCAGAATTCCTACTTTGCAGAATTCCCAACAATATATATATATATATATTTCGTCAAATTCCATTATTAATCTCATATCGTTATTCGTTTCGAGTCCACATGCACGAGTCATAACTTCTCGGCTTTTAATCAATCAATTGTCCAAATTATACTAAAGTCCATGTTACGGCTTTGTCGGAGTCAACTATTGACTAAAAAGTCAAAGTGACGCCGACGTAGCTCAAAGTCAACATTATATATATCAAGTCCATAATTAAAAGTCATGATATCGCAATTTAATCCCAAACCAACTCAAAACAATCTCGTCAACCAATCAATTAACCAATTATACTCGAAACCAATGTTATGACCCTAATGGTCATGACAAGGTCGCGGTCAAGACCACGTGAACCAAACAAGCTTCTAAAAGCTTTTTGGCTCCACGCGTCTCATCCTAACCTCAACAAAACCAATCAATATGCTACCAAATCGACCCGACTCGGACCCATGACCCAAGTGGGTCACGTACACCAACCCATGGGTCACGTATGTGACCATGGTGGTTCGTACGCCCCTTAACTCATCACCAAATCCAACCAAAACAATTCTAAAACACTCCAATCCAATCATTCAAGCTCCAAACATCATCCAAACACAAAACCCATCAACTATTCTTAACCAAGAACATGCAATCAAATCCTAAATGCACAAACCCATCAAATTAATACACCACACATGTACCAAACATTAATTACTTGTTTACTTAGTCACTAATTAGCTTTAATTTCATGTTCCACCCAAAAGCCCCAAATTTCATTCATGGGTCGAAACCCTAGAATTCAATTCGTGGGTTTTTATCACCCAATCAAGCTCAAAACATGTTCCCTTTACCTTATCTAAGCACCAATTGCAAAAGCCTATTGAAACCCTAAAAGTACGAATCTTAATCCTTGAATTTGAAGGTGTTAATGAAGTCCAAAAGGAGTGTATGATATATGGTTGGAAAGAGGAGAAAGAGAGCTTCAATATGGTGGTGGCGGTATATGGTGACGCGCCGCCGTGGCGGTGGTGGTGGCCGGAATATGGCCTGCGGCCACTATGGTGGTGATTAGGGTTTTTAGTGAGAGAAAGTTAGAGAGATAAAGTGGTGTGTGTGTTTTCTAGAGAGAGAAACAAATGAAGTGAAATGAGGTATTGAGTGGGTATTTATACATAGGAGCTAGGGACCTCAAAAATAATTAATTTGGAGGGGGGGGGGGCGGTCAAGCAAAAAGAGGAGGGTTCGGGTTGTAACTTTTCGTATCTATCTCGTTTACCCATTCTCGAGCTCACATATCGTCCCCCGAGTGTCCCACGACATTTATTTAACTTTCCAACATCGTTACTCACGTTTTTCCACGAGTTTTGACTATTTATTTGTCAATTTTCGAGTTACGGTCTAAAAGTTACAATAACTCTTGTTTTAGGCTTTTCTAGTGACGAATCGAATAGTGCCTACCAAATAGAGTTAAAACGCATACGATAACTCATTTAATAATGAAACAAACCGTAAAAACTAATCGACGATATAAAATCAAGTCACAGTTTATAAAATAGTGATAAAGGCAAAACTCAGTTTAGTTTAACGTAAAGCGGTTACCTAAAATAGACTCCCTAAATTGCCAGTTGTCACAGCCTCCAAGCCTCAGAAGAAACTCGTCCCGGGTTTCACTCCGAGTTGCTTGATGTCATGAAAAGTTTAGGATACTTCCTACGGAAAACGTCCTCACGTTCCCAAGTGAACTCCGGTCCATGCAGGGAGTTCCAACGAACCTTAATAATCGGAATACGGCTATTCTTCAGCCTCTTAATCTCACGATCCATAATCTCAATAGGTTCCTCAACAAAATTGAATTTCTCATCAACACGAATATCTCTTAAAGGCAAAACTATGTTTTCCTCCGATAGACATTTCTTAAGATTACTAACATGAAAGACATTGTGTACACTACTCAGTTCCGATGGTAGCTCCAGGCGGTATGCTACCGGTCTGATTCTTTCCAGGATTGGAAAGGGACCAATGTATCGGGGATTGAGTTTTCCACGTTTCCCAAAACGAATCACTCCTTTCCAAGGAGAAACTTTCAACATAACACGATCTCTAACCTGAAATTCTAAGGGTTTACGTCTCTTATCGGCATAACTCTTTTGTCTATCACGAGCGGTTTGCAACCGATTACGAATCTGAACTATCTTCTCAGTGGTTTCTAGGACAAGTTCGGGGACCTGTAAGTTGACTTTCGCCAACTTCTGCCCAACAAACAGGAGAACGACATTTTCGGCCATACAGTGCCTCAAATGGAGCGGCATTAATGCTAGAGTGATAACTATTGTTGTAAGAGAATTCGGCCAAAGGGAAGTGTCTCTCCCAGCCTTTGCCGAAATCAATAACGCATGCTCTAAGCATGTCCTCTATAGTCTGAATGGTTCTCTCGCTTTGACCATCGGTCTGTGGATGGTAAGCAGTACTCATATCCAAATTCGTTCCTAAAGCTGTCTGTAACGACTTCCAGAAGTGCGATGTAAAACGACTATCCCTATCAGAAATGATAGATATCGGTACTCCATGACGCGATACTATCTCCTTAAGATACAATCGAGCAAGCTTATCAAGACTATCGGTTTCACTAATAGCTAGGAAGTGAGTAGACTTAGTTAAACGATCAACTATTACCCAGATAGCGTCATTTCCGCTAACTGTTCTCGGTAATTTAGTGATAAAGTCCATGGTTATTCGCTCCCATTTCCATTCCGGGAGATCGGGTTGAAATAAAAGTCCTGATGGTTTCTGATGTTCGGCCTTAACTTTAGAGCAAGTCAGGCACCTACTAACATACTGAGCTATATCGGCTTTCATATTGGGCCACCAATAAAGTTTCTTAAAATCCTGATACATCTTATCGGCTCCGGGATGAATAGAGTATTTTGATTTATGCGACTCGTGCATAATCAACTCATGAATTCCACCATGAAATGGTATCCAGCTTCTGTCTTTGAAGCATAATGTTCTATCGGAACGCTTCAAGAAGCCGTTTTCACTTTCTACCATTCCATGAAGATTCTCATAAGGACGGTTCTCTTCCGTTAATGCCTCTGCTTGGGCAGCTAAAATCTGGGATGGTAAGGGCGAAACAATGGTCATTCCTAAAGATCTAACGAGTAGGGGTAGAATGTCCTCCTTACGACTAAGTGCATCAGCCACAACATTAGCCTTACCAGGATGATAACGAATCTCACAGTCGTAATCACTAAGCAATTCCAACCAACGATGTTGTCTCATGTTCAGTTCCTTCTGATCTAAGATATGCTTCAAACTCTTATGGTCGGTGAATACTACACACTTGGTTCCATACAGATAATGTCTCCAGATCCTAAGAGCAAACACTATAGCACCTAACTCAAGGTCATGGGTGGTGTAGTTTTTCTCATGCTTCTTAAGTTGTCGGGATACATAAGCAATCACCTTCTCACGTTGCATCAAAACAGCACCTAAGCCTTTATGCGAAGCGTCGCAGTACACGACAAAGTCTTCGCTTCCTTCAGGCAAAGCTAGGATGGGCGCACTACACAACTTCTCCTTCAGAAGTTGAAATGCTTCTTCTTCCTTTTCTCCCCATTCATACTTAACATCCTTCTGTGTTAATTTGGTCAGCGACTTAGCTATCTTAGAAAATCCCTCAACGAATCTCCTATAATAGCCTGCTAACCCTAGAAACTCTCGGATTTCTGATGGGTTCTTAGGAGCTGCCCATTCCTTAATGGCCTTAATCTTAGTTGGGTCAACATGAACACCTCGACTATCTATCACATGGCCTAAGAATTGCACGGACGGAATCCAAAATTCACACTTAGAGAATTTGGCATACAGCTTCTCCTCTCTCAACAATCCTAAAATGAGCCTCAAATGCTCTTCGTGCTCCTCACTACTCTTAGACTATATCAAGATGTCGTCTATGAATACTATCACAAACTTATCTAGGTATGGCTTACACACTCGGTTCATGTGATCCATGAAAACCGCTGGTGCGTTGGTCAAACCAAACGATATCACTTGGAATTCATAGTGTCCATAACGAGTCCTAAACGCAGTCTTAGGGATATCCTCTTCTCGAACTCTAAGCTGGTGGTAACCAGAATGTAAATCGATCTTAGAAAAGACACTAGCTCCTTGGAGTTGGTCGAATAGATCATCTATTCTAGGTAACGGATATCGGTTCTTCACTGTTAACTTATTCAACTCCCTATAATCTATACACATCCGAAACGATCCATCCTTCTTCTTCACAAACAACACTGGTGCTCCCCACGGTGACAAACTTGGTCGAATGAATCCCTTATCTGACAATTCAGCCAACTGTTTAAACAGTTCCTCCAATTCTCTTGGAGCAAGTCGATAAGGTGCCCGGGCTACGGGTGCCACACCGGGTATCAACTCTATTTGGAATTCCACTTGTCGAACAGGTGGAATCCTTGGCAGATCGTCGGGAAACACATCCTGAAATTCTCTAACGACGGGTACATCGTTGAGGTTTCTTTCACTCTTCTCCTCACTTTTCTTTTTAGAAATTCGAGACAAGAAAAGAAAACCTCCTCTATCTATGTACTTCTGGGCCTTAATACAAGAGATGATGCTCAACCGGGAAGGACTTCCACAGTCGCTCCGATCTCCTTGTATGCTCAGAACTTTTCCGCCATACGGTAAATGCACAACCTTCTCATCACAGATGATGTGTGCACCGTTCTTCGATAACCAATCCATTCCGATAATGACGTCAAAACTTCCTAAGGTAACTGGCAATAGATCTATACTAAACGGGCGGTCTAGGAAACTTAAGGTACAACCTCGAACTATGGTGTCTATCTTCTCTCTATTCCCATTCGCTAATTCCACATCGTAACTAAACCCTAGAGGTATTTGGGAGATTCCTAGTAATGGCATAAAATTGGTGGATATGAAACTCATATCCGCACCAGTATCAAACAGTATGGAAGCATAGCGATTATTGAGAAGGAACGTACCCGTAACTACGTTAGGGTCCTCACCAGCTTCCTTCCCAATAGCATAAACACGCGCTACTCCCATGTCTCTCTGCTGATTCCTAGCACCATGGTTTCCCTGGTTTCCCACAACCTCACGCTTCACAGGGTTTAAGCCATTACCTCCTACACCTCGGTTAGCAATTCCTCCTACATTACCGGGATTTCCTCTCATCCACGGCTCTCGGCACTCATTATTTAAGTGTCCCTTCTTTCCACATCCAAAACAGGTGACAGTGGCCTTCCAGTCTGATCCCTCTGCAGTTTGAGCTGCAGCAAGTGGTCGGGACCTACAGTCTTTGGCCATATGTCCTACCTTAGAGCACTTCCAACACGCATTTGGGCATGGTCCATGGTGGTGTCGGTTACAACGACCACACACAGGCTTACTACCCTCATAATCATTCCTATCTCCATTTCCTATGGCGAACACTCTGGCTGTCTCTTGCCGTTTGTTGCCATTTCCTTTAGCAACTTCGTTCCTCTTCCTCTTATCACTCCTATCACTCTTACTCTTGCTTCCTACTTCTAACACATATGAGTCCATCAAACTCTGAGCCACAGCAATTGCCTCTTGCAAATTGACTGGTTTGGCAGCGATGACATCATTTCGAGTAGCCAAAGGTAATCCATCAGTATACCTTTCAATCCTAAGTTCTTCGGTACGAACCATTTCAGGGCAAAGAAAGGATAACTCTTGGAAACGACGAGTATAAGTCGCCATGTCAGTACCCTTAACTTTGTGGTTCCAGAACTCACTCTCTAACTTCTTAACTTCATTCCTAGGACAGTAAGTCTTAATCAGGAGAGCCTTAAACTGAGTCCAAGACATACTATAAGCTACATCAATTCCTACTGCTTTGTGGTAATTGTTCCACCAGGTCAACGCCTCGTCCTTCAAAGTGAAGGTTGCATACTTAACCTTACAATCCTCATCACAGTTACTCACAGCAAACACAGATTCAGTTTTCTCCAACCACCTAGTTAGGTAAACTACTCCCTCAGTTCCTCCAAAATCAATGGGACCACAGAATCGGAACTCCTTATAGGTACAAGCTTGAGTTCGATTCAGCACTGGGGTTCCACTAGAAGTGTTAGAAAGATTAGCCTCAGCTATCAGTTCAGCGACACGCTGCGACACTAGCTGGTCAATGTGGGTTGGGTTCACGAGTGGATGGTTTTGTGGAACATGACCATTCTCAGTACGGTCGTTCACATTCGGGTTTTCTACAGCTGGGTTATCAACGTTCGGGTTCTCAACATGTGGTGCGGTCGGGGTCGGACGACGACCTCGACGACCAGGGGCAACAACACCAGCACGAGCTGCTCGGTAGTTCCTAAGCGAGTTTCGTCTTGTTGCCACCATTCTGGAGGCAAGAAGAACAGTTTCATAAGTTCACAATTTATGCTCTAAAATATAGTTGGGTTCCGAGGGTCACTCAATAACGCCTGAATACATAATCAAGACCAATAGGGATAACACTATACCAAAGCGAAACAATCAAACACCGCATCATAACTAAGGATGCACGTTCCCATAACCATAACTCGTAAGTTTTCGAAAGTGGAAATACATGGAAGGATACGAAGAAATAAAAAATGATCCTAACGACGATAATAATAAACAACTAGGATAATCCTACATCTCGAACCAAGTACTACTTAGTTTCAAGACGGTACAAAACCAGGAATCTAATACTAACTAGCCACGTCTACGAATATCACTCACTGACTTCCTAACGTCATCAACCTCTCTCCACAACGATGCTAACTCAACACGCCGAGCTTCATGATCACTCTTAAGCTCTGCAACCTCTCTCTCTAACTCACCAATCCTACGCCAAATCGCTCTATCAGCATAACGAGCTATAGCGAACCCTTTAAGCAGGTCCCCAACCTGCTCCTGGAGCTTCGACATACCATCAAGCAAAACCCTAGTTCTCCTGACTACAGTACCCATATCAGCTCTAAGATCCTCTATACTAGCTCTAGACACTCCAACCAAACGATCTGTCAATCTACTCAGCCTAGTACCCTGTGAGGTAATCCTCTCCCACATCAGACCCGTCTCACCATACTCCTCTGGCTCAGAAGCAATCTCCGATGGTATCTCAGATCCTAACGGGCTACCTATCTCAGGTGAATGTGGTGGTGAATCAAAACCAAAAGGATGTCCAGGAGACTCAGGCTCAGGCAAAGGAGAACCTGGTCCAGGAGAATGTGCAGGACTCTGCAATGGAGGCGTACCCCCTTCTGGGATATCCTCATCATCCTCCTCCTGAGGATCCTCATCCTCATCAACATACTGCTCCTCAACCTCATCCTCCTCCTCAACCTCATACTCCTCCTCAACCTCATGCGCCTCCTCGCCCTCATCCATAGGGGAAAAGTCTATGAGTCGGAGTCTCTGTGCAGGTAAATCCTGAGGTGGTACACTAGGAGATCTAGGCCTCCTAAGACATGGTGATGCTGCTAAACGGGTGGGTGATGATGGTGGTCTCACGGACATGCGGGCAGTGCTATAAGCAAGCCTAGGAGTCTGTGCTCACGCTAAGACCTGATGTAAAGTGAGCTGCCTAGATGAACTAGTGTGACGGGCAATATCATAAGGATCACCCTGCGCAACCGTCATGAGAGTCAATGCTGGCGAACTAGCTACAACAAGGACCTCCTCAGACACATCAAAAGCTAGTGAAGGCATAGTCTGTGACAACGGCATAGGGTAGGTATAAGTGTTCGAAACATCCAGTTCTAACAAGCGCATCAACTTAACCCAAAACATATATCACATAATGAAAGCTTTTAAAAGTAGAGGTACCGTATTACTCAAAATATGCCTTTAAATAAAACACATAAGTTCCGTTCCATCACATAATCACATATCAAATCAATCGAGTTCAAAATCATAAGTTTCGTTCCATCACATAATCATATGTCAAATCAATCGAGTTAAAACTCCAAAATCATAATATACCGTTTACTCAAATCACATTCCGTAATATCTCGATAATCACATCTCATTTTCCAAAACCAATAATCATATCTCATTTTCCAAAACCAATAATCATCTCTCATTTTCCAAAACCAATAATCGTATCTCCATATCATAACGCTTCCATAATCAGTTCACAATATCCCTTAACATATCATCTCATAATTCAATTCGCAGTTCATACCAAAATCAAATAAGAAGCTTCGGCTTGGCAAGCGGGCGTGCGTTGGTCGAGGATCAATTTTTCTCAAAAGTGGTTATAGTTTAGGGTTTATAAAATACTTAATTCTCTATAACCTTGAGCTCTGATACCAATCTGTAACACCCCCAAATCTCGGTACAGCGGAAGACTTAGTCAAGTTTTCGGGGTGTTACTATTGGATTGGTATCGCACACAAGTATAATAAAACATAACCATTTAACCATTCAAAACCAATCCCAAAATTAAATATCCAAAACATTTAATCCAAAAGTATGATTATTAGGCCCAAAACATAGTTTAATAAAATAGGTCCCCATAGTTTATCAGAGTCAGAAATGATCCTTGGACCCCGCCTTCTTGCCAAGCTTCCACAATCCACATTCCAAACATCTTTCAAATACCTAAAAAATCATGCTAAAAGGTCAGCTTACGTTGGTGAGTTCATAGGTTTAAGTTCAACAAAATCATAGTGGACCAGTAAGAGTTGATTTGCTATGCAAGACCTAAGATAGATAAACACCGTTTGCACACCGATCCATTCCGGATCACCAATCATAACACACGTCCCGCATCCAGGGACTACTCGAGCTTGCGACACTAGTCCAGCACTGTCGTGGCAAAATCTAGAACAATTGCCAACCCCGGACTAGGTCGATGTAGAAGTCTATTCTTAGTTAGGCACGGTTAAACCTAAACTATGCCAACAACTACCACACATCTATCTAAACAGTCAAGCATATAAGCAAATCCAAATAATTTTAACGGTCCAAAAACAGCAGCATGATTCTCACCCCAAAGTAGTTCAAAACGTAGTTAAAACGTATATAAAAGTGGGGCTATGAAACTCACCTCAAGCAATCAACGCACAATCAACGCACAAATATCACAAGCAGAAGATAACGGAAATCACAGCACAGCAACTATCGACTCGGCACAACCTATTAATGTATACCAACTTTAATACACATATTCCTCAAAATCAACGTTATCTACCCTAATATATTCCATTTTTTTATTTCCAAAAACGTCTCGTTTCACCATTAATCCTAGTGTTTGGTATCATCTTATTAGATTCGTCAACCTAATAAGTCCGCTACCTACGTGGATCAACACTATTAACATTAGGTTATCCGTAACCCATGCACACATAACGCAAATAAATATTACTTATCCAATATTAAATGTCCACAATTGACATTTATTGATAAACGTGTACTCGAAACCTTAATTATTTATTTATTACAAAACCTTTCCAATTTAATCGTTAGTTTCCGTTTAAAAATAGTAAATAACAAGATAAATCTTGTTATCGATATTTTTGCTACAAAAGCCCATTATTATTTACATTTCATAGCTTTATTAGCATTTTCATATATATATATATATATATATATATATATATATATATATATATATATATATATATATATATATATATATATATTTCGTCAAATTCCATTATTAATCTCATATCGTTATTCGTTTCGAGTCCACAAGCACGAGTCATAACTTCTCGGCTTTTAATCAATCAATTGTCCAAATTATACTAAAGTCCATGTTACGGCTTTGTCGGAGTCAACTATTGACTAAAAAGTCAAAGTGACGCCGACGTAGCTCAAAGTCAACATTATATATATCAAGTCCATAATTAAAAGTCATGATATCGCAATTTAATCCCAAACCAACTCAAAACAATCTCGCCAACCAATCAATCAACCAATTATACTCGAAACCAATGTTATGACCCTAATGGTCATGACACGGTCGCGGTCAAGACCACGTGAACCAAACAAGCTTCTAAAAGATTTTTGGCTCCACGCGTCTCATCCAAACCTCAACAAAACCAATCAATAAGCTACCAAATCGACCCGACTCGGACCCATGACCCAAGTGGGTCACGTACACCAACCCATTGGTCACGTACGTGACCATGGTGGTTCGTATTCCCCTTAACTCATCCCCAAATCCAACCAAAACAATTCTACAACACTCCAATCCAATCATTCAAGCTCCAAACATCATCCAAACACAAAACCCATCAACTATTCTTAACCAAGAACATGCAACTAAACCCTAAATGCACAAACCCATCAAATTAATACACCACATATGTACCAAACACTAATTACTTGTTTACTTAGTCACTAATTAACTTTAATTTCATGTTCCACCCAAAAGCCCCAAATTTCATTCATGGGTCGAAACCCTAGAATTCAATTTGTGGGTTTTTATCACCCAATCAAGCTCAAAACATGTTCCCTTTACCTTATCTAAGCACCAATTGCAAAAGCCCTTTGAAACTCTAAAAGTACGAATCTTAATCCTTGAACTTGAAGGTGTTAATGAAGTCCAAATGGAGCGTATGATATATGGTTGGAAAGAGGAGAAAGAGAGCTTCAGTATGGTGGTGGCGGTTTATGGTGATGCGCCGCCGTGGCGGTGGTGGTGGCCGGAATATGGCCGGCGGCCACTATGGTGGTGATTAGGGTTTTCAGTGAGAGAAAGTTAGAGAGATAAAGTGGTGTATGTGTTTTCTAGAGAGAGAAACAAATGAGGTGAAATGAGGTATTGAGTGGGTATTTATACATAGGAGCTAGGGACCTCAAAAATAATTAATTTGGAGGGGGGGGGGGCGGCCGGTCAAGCAAAAAGAGGAGGGTTCGGGTTGTAACTTTTCGTATCTATCTCGTTTACCCATTCCCGAGCTCACATATCGTCCCCCGAGTGTCCCACGACATTTATTTAACTTTCCAACATCGTTACTTACGTTTTTCCACGAGTTTTGACTATTTATTTGTCAATTTTCGATTACGGTCTAAAAGTTACAATAACTCTTGTTTTAGGCTTTTCTAGTGACGAATCGAATAGTGCCTACCAAATAGAGTTAAAACGCATACGATAACTCATTTAATAATGAAACAAACCGTAAAAACCAATCGACGATATAAAATCAAGTCAGAGTTTATAAAATAGTGATAAAGGCAAAAACTCAGTTTAGTTTAACGTAATGCGGTTACCTAAAATAGACTCCCTAAATTGCCAGTTGTCACATCTTATGACAGTCCAAGAAACAAGAAGTGGTCTCAAGGTCATCCATAGAAGTAGAGTACAGATCCCTAGCTGATAGCAGTCGTGAGGTCTCTTGGCTCATATGTCATCTTCATATGGTGGTGATTAGGGTTTTTAGTGAGAGAAAGTTAGAGAGATAAAGTGGTGTGTGTGTTTTCTAGAGAGAGAAACAAATGAGGTGAAATGAGGTATTGAGTGGGTATTTATACATAGGAGCTAGGGACCTCAAAAATAATTAATTTGGAGGGGGGGGGGGGCGGTCAAGCAAAAAGAGGAGGGTTCGGGTTGTAACTTTTCGTATTTATCTCGTTTACCCATTCCCGAGCTCACATATCGTCCCCCGAGTGTCCCACGACATTTATTTAACTTTCCAACATCGTTACTTACGTTTTTCCACGAGTTTTGACTATTTATTTGTCAATTTTCGAGTTACGGTCTAAAAGTTACAATAACTCTTGTTTTAGGCTTTTCTAGTGCCGAATCGAATAGTGCCTACCAAATAGAGTTAAAACGCATACGATAACTCATTTAATAATGAAACAAACCGTAAAAACCAATCGACGATATAAAATCAAGTCACGGTTTATAAAATAGTGATAAAGGCAAAACTCAGTTTAGTTTAACGTAATGCGGTTACCTAAAATAGACTCCCTAAATTGCCAGTTGTCACATCTTATGACAGTCCAAGAAACAAGAAGTGGTCTCAAGGTCATCCATAGAAGTAGAGTACAGATCCCTAGCTGATAGCAGTCGTGAGGTCTCTTGGCTCATATGTCATCTTCATGACATAGGCATCTCAATCCCAACTCCATCTTTGGTTATATGTGACAATGTTTCTACTATTGCCCTTGCCAAGAACCCAATCCAACATTCCAGGACTAAGCATATAGAGATAGATTGTCGCTTTGTTAGGGACAAAATCAGAAATGGTCACATTAAACCTGTCTTTATACCCTCACAGGCTCAAATAGCTGACATTTTGACCAAAGAGCTTTACAGGTTTCTAGACTACTATTTTCTATCCAAGTTGAGCATCTGTGATCCCTACATAATGCTAACTTGGGGGGGGGGGGGGGGGGAGGGGGGGATAAAGGAGCTACTACATCTTTTCAATCTACAAAGTCCAAGTCTTCAACACAAGCTAATGCAACAACTCTCATTATAAGAAGACACATCTTCAACAAGACACAGATAACTCAAAGAAGAAGCTTGGTAGTGTGTAATTCAATGTAACATTGTAATTAGTTAGTTAGTGTAGTATGATTAAATAAGCTAGTTAGTTTGACTTTTATTCTTGACCTTTTCTTGTATAAGTACTGCACTTGCAGCTTCATTGCCTTCTAACGAGAATTATGTCCAAATAACTATTTCTCTCAAATCTCAATAGGAGCTTATAAGCAGGACCGTCTTTGAGGATATGCAAGGTGAGCGACCGTTCAGGGTCTCCGAATTTTTAAGGGCCCCAAAATTTGTCCCGTTAATAATTATATGCATGTGTATATATATTTTTCACGAAGAAAAAATTATTTAGATAAGAAAATATTTTAAATGAATAATATGTTAGAACGTTTATATAACTAATTGCATTATATATTATAAACGGTGACACATTATATATAACATTTCTTATCGAAATGGCTCATTATTTAATTTCGTTCAGGGCCTAAAAATTTTCATAAGTTTATGTGACGGCCGTGCTTATAAGGGTGACATAACCCAATCTTCTTAACGATCATTAAAAAAAAACAGGAATAGCAGACTTTAGTTGGTAAAATTTTAATATTAGTAATTAAGAACTGGAAACTAATTTGCTTTTTCATCAGTGACGACTTTACAAGTTTACACCCGTTCAAGGTTAGATTTTTATACTTCACTTCTTTTTTGTTTTCTTCAATAATAAACAAAAACAAAATCATAACGATTGACTAAGTCGATAAATCTTTCGAAGACATTTGAATATAGAAAAATGATTATTTATGGGGACAATATCTGAAATATTTTCTGTTCTACGGTCGTATATACCTCCCTCTAACAAAAGATAAAATTGGCAAAGCTGTAAACAAGGTCATCATTTTAGTGAAGTTTTCAAAATGACATCGCCCTTAAACATATAAAACTATAAGTAGACATTTTCAAACAGACGTTTTCAAACATTCTGAACGTAAACTCTTGTAGTTATAATGTTTAAACATTTTCACAGTACTATACGTAATACGTAATACATCAAAATGTATTACGTATAGTACTGTGAAATTGTACAAGATGATCTGCATATTTTGATTAAATATCAGCCTTAAAATGGTTGAAGACTTGAAGTACAAGATTATCTGCATATTTTGAATTTTAAACAAAAGCTCCTAATTATGGCTATGCTTTAGCAAATGATAGGAAAGATACCATGCATAAAAATATGTTAACCAACGTCGTCTGTACAAATATAACTAAACAAATTCAATGTTATGTATTATTATGTATATATAAAAGGTGTGTAACACACTCAATTGTAAGAGCTTTACAACCCTATGCACGAACTTTCAATTCTTACAACATTATTACACGATTGAAACAAATCAATAAATTACTGGCTTAGCTGAATTCGCGTCCCAAACACCTCCTTCCCTAAGGTATTGCATATACCTAGAAAAATCGGGTCTAGCAGTCGCCTTCCTTTTACGGTTTCTCCTTTCAAATAAGCTAAAAAGCGGATGAACCTTGCTCGCTTTCTTCACTTGCTTCTCTACGGTAACTACTTTAGCTGGACCTTTCGGGTCCGGCACAAATTTAGTTGGAAGTTTGCCAAAGAAGTTGGCAGGCAACGTTGTGGACCTTAGCATTTTAGCGTCCATTAGTACATCTTCGGGTATGGATTCGCTGATCAATTGGTCGTATCCGCGATGAACTTTTCTCGAGCTCATTGCTCTAAACATAGCTCCTGAATTATGGGGAAGAAAGGGTTTTATGGATTGAGTGTGAAGTTTGAAGTGGTGAAAGTCGTAAAAGGTTGAAGGTTTTATAGGCATGGAAAGAATTTTTCTTCGTTATATATTTTAAAAAATTTGGAATTTGTTCACATGGTCTTGTTTGGTTGGCGGCGACAATATGAAGAGTAAGGTTCTAGGAAAGTGGGTCAGATGTGAGATTGTGTTAATGCCGTCAATTTGTATATTCTAATCTTCTAATACTATTTAATTTGGTCTTCCCATGTTTGAAAATGAAAAAACTCTGAGACTTTCGTGTTGTAACTTGTCAAGAACTGGAATGTGAAAATTTGCTATAGACATCTAATTAAGACATGCTAAGATGTGTAATTGTTCATGATAATATGTTTTAGTGTTTCTTAACAAGTAAACTAATTGCAATATAAGTAGTAATTATAAGATATCTGGTTAGAAACCTAGAACCGTTCAATCTAGTTTAAATAACATTAAGAATCTTTTACTTAAAAAAATATCATGAATGGGTCTAGGACAGGCTTGAATTATCCTCATTAGTTTTTATAAAAAATTTATAATTATTAATTATGAAAAGTGTTTACTTGTCTTTTAATTGGACAGCAAGTTGTATTCGTCTTAAATTTCGATTAATTATTGGTAATATTATTGACCAACGAGTTTCTTTGTGTAATTTATCATAAATACTGAGATTCTTATTTGAGTTCCTTAAACTGTTGATGTTAAGTAAATTTACAAGTAATGGATCAACGTTTCTGAAATTTTCTGGTCACTCTATTTTGAGTCAATTATGGATCGAGTATGGGATACAACATGAGATTGTGTGACAGAAAAATCTCGTCAAGTAAACGACCGTGGATTCATATCTCGCTAGAGGCAACAAGTTTCATGTATTGTTTATAGGAAGAATTCAATATCGTGTATATTAAAAAAGATATTGTAAAGAGTATCAATGTGTACAACTATACAAAAGATATGAAACATTCAATGGTATCTATCTAACAAGCGTAAATTCAATTCCAATCTTAGTACAACTTTTTGGTTGAAGGGCTGATCGATTGACCACATAGATACCGGCCTCTAGTCTCTAGACTTAATCAATATGATTAGCTGATCGAATAAGCATTCCCAAAACCTCCTTCCTTCAGGTATTGCATATACCTAGAGAACTCGGGTTTAGCTGTCACCTTCTCCTTTGGGTTCCTCCTCTCAAATAAGCTAAAGAGCGGATGAACCTTGCTCGCCTTCTTCAGTTGCTTCTCTACAAAATTCAGTTTAGCCGGTATTTTTGGTTCCACCACAGATTTCATGGGCAACTCACCATCAAAGTTGGCAGGCAATGTGGTGGATCTTATCATTTTAGCGTCCAAGATTACATCGTCGGCCGTTGGTTCGCTGATAAATTGCTCATATCTGCGGTGAACTTTCCTAGTGCTCATTGCTCTAAACATGGCTGCTGAGGCGTAGTGAAAATAGGTAGTTTGGTGGTGGAGTGTGAATTTTGAAGTGATGAATGTCGTATAAAGATTGAGGGCTTTTATAAACATTGAAACTATTTTTTTAATTCAGAATTTGGTCACATGCATGGTCTTGTTCTTAGGCGATACGCTAGAAGTAACTTTCGTGGAATGTGGGTTTTGGTTCGTTTGTTTTTATCCTAAAGTATGATGGGGAATAGATATAGCGAGAAAATTATTAAAATGAAAAGAGTGAAAATAAATTTTAGTCACATATTAAATATGAAAGTAGAAATAATAGGAAGTTTGATGAGGTACAATTTTTTTATGTTTTTAATGGGTCATTTTGCTTCTAAATTCGTATATATTTGATCATATATTGCCCAATATCGTTTCTATTTGCATATTAGGTACTTAAGAAGCAAATGCTGAAAAATGACATGTTTTAGGCTCGATTGAACGATAAAACGAAGAAAAAGGCAAGTTGAAGAAAAACGTCCCAAAAAGGCATCTGGACGGCGTCACATTTTCTTAGTGACGTTGTCACTTGAAGACTGAAGATCAAAAGTTCCAGATTTTACAAGTGACCATTCGGGCCCTGGAGACCGTCTACTCTGACCACATCACGACCAAAGTACGATTCTATAAAGTTTCAGATTTTACAAGCGACCACTTAGCCTCTGACGACCACTTCATTATGACCACGTCACTTAGAAGATTATGAAGAGCGACGCCGGCACACCTCATAACCCGACGTCGTCACATCAAGACGGTGCCCTAATCAGAAACTCTAATGACGGCGAGCTGACGGTGTCACAACTATAAAGTGACGTCGTCTCAATTGTATTCCTATATATACTTTCGCATATTTTTTTATTAAAAAGAGTGAACTTGGAGATAACCTTTGGAGATACTTTGTGTGCCGAATTTTATAGCTTTTGTAAGTGTTTTAGCCTCCATAATTTCTATATTTTATTGAAGATAAGTTATTTAACCTTTAATCATTACAATATGTTTATGTGTTGTGTGATTGTTTGTTTATCTTCTCTTCTCTTTAACATGCTAGGCTAATTGAATTAAGTGTTAACTTAGAATTGCGTGAAACCTAGTTATTGATTATTGTGTGTCAATTCTTGTTTAGTTAGTTGTGAATTGTGTTAGGAATAGGAAAACTGGCTAGGTCTAAACATAATACTAGCTTGAACGTACGACTAAACGCTTAGTTTTAATTAATTGATGTTCGTTGTATTTAATGCGTGAGTTGTGTTCACATTGTGAAAATTGAGAGTCAAAAGGGCATTCTTAGACGCTGCTCAATTAGAGCATAATTCATAGAGTATGGAGTAACCGACCTCGATTGGTATTAAGGAATACAAAGCTATAACTAAATAAGGACGTGCCAACTCGACTAATTAGTAAGAGATAACTAGAGAGTAATGACATTCTAAGTAAATACGTTTTACCTATTATACGAGTTCACCAATTTACTTTTCTGCACATTAGTTTAATTAGTTTTATTTTAATTATTAGTTTTAAAAACCAAACTCTTCAAACCCCGGTATTTTTACTTGCTTTCTAAAAAAAATAAAAATACAAAAATAGTCTTCCCTCACCTTTAGACTTAGATCGATATACACTTTGAACCTTCCCAAGCTATTCCCCTAGAGAACGATCAATGCCCCGTGTCTTTCCTATACTATACTACAACAATTAGGTACACTGCCTAGGAGGATTGTAAAACTTTGGTATTACAACCCCTGTATCCAGTTTTTGGCGCCGCTGTGTGGGGAATAGTCTAGGTTTTGATTCTATGCCGTTTAGGTCTACTCACTAGATTCCTATCAAGTAAGATTTTTATTTTTCTTTTGCAGCTTTCTCATAGTCATACTTTATTTTCTTCGTGTTTTTGTATGTAAAACTTCTCATTTACCATCATGGTGAATGAGATGCCTTTTAACCAGACCCACCGATCCAAGACCTACCAATTCAAAACCACCAAAACCAACACCCACCAAACCCACCTAGAGCCCATACTCTTGGTGAGTACTACAAACCAAGCCACGAAGGCTATCAAAACACCATTGAGCTTTCTCATGAAGCCAATATGACTCCTCTGCGATCCGATACTATACGGTTGGTGCAAAATGGATGTGCATTGTATGGACTTCGTTTCGAATATCTAAAACAACACCTTAAGAATTTTCTTTAAATCGTAGATTCTATCGACCTTAATGTTGATACTCAGGAGATGACGCGTCTGCGTATCTTCCAATTTTCTCTACGGGATCAAGCTAGCAATTGTCTTGGACAACTACCCACAGGATCCATCTCGACATGGGATGATCCCACTTTTCGTTTCCTCCCACAATTTTTCCCACCGGGGAGAACTACTAAGCTAAGGAATGACATTTTGATGTTTCAAAAAAGTAAAGATGAAACTCTTTACGAAGCGTGGACTCGTTTGAAGTACTTACTCCAAAAAGTCCCTCCTCATAGCATTGATCTTTGTTTTCAAATCCAAATTTTCTATGATCATGTCAATTATTCTACAAAGCAAGCCATTGATCATGTGGCCGGTGGTAAGATTCGTGATAAGAATGCGGAAGAATCGTGGGGTATTATTGAGGATCTCGCCCTGTATGACAACAAAACTTGGAATGATCCTCTAGATCTTACAAGGAAAATGGTCGAGGCAATATCCTTGCCTTCCAACGCTTCAAGCATTCACGGTCGTAGGATCATCAAACTTGAAGATCAAGTTAAATTCTTGATGAGTTACCAAGAAGCTCCTAAACCTTCATGGCAAGTGAACAAAGTCACTTATTCTTGTGAATTATGTAGTGCTCGCCATGACACTCGTGATTGCATGGAAAAACCCGAACAAGCTTTTACGTATTATACGTCTACACGTACCGATAGAGCAGGAAACAAGTGGTTCACTTTCAAACCCCAAGCAAAATACTCTTGGTGATTCAGACAACCCGTCTTGGAGAAATCACCCAAACTTTAAGTGGATACAAACTCAAAACAATTTTTCAAACCCACCTAATCGTTTTCAACAAAACGGTACGTACTTGAACCGTACCTTCAACAATAATCCTCCCTTCTCAAATAATTCCAATAATCTTGAAGGATTAGTGTCTAATTTTATGTCATCTCAAGAAGCTCGTTTGTCTAAGTTTGAAGCCGATTTCAAACAACAACAAAGCGAGATGACAAACAAAAATGATACTATCTTGAAGGTTCTTAATGATTGAATGATGGGTGCATTGCCGAGTGATATTGTCAAGAACCCGAAACTAAGCGTTAATTCTATAACATCGGTTTTGTCTGTTCATTCTTGCTCTCAAAAGGAAGATGTATATCCATACTCTTCAAATCATTACCATTCGGTCAATGCAATCACAACGTGTTTTAAACAAACTTCGAACTCTTCAAAGAATCAAGAGCCAAGTAAAAATTCATCCAACAAAGCATCGGTAACAACCATTAATGCAATACCGGAAAATCAAGATCCCGAATCAATTTTAATTGATGAATTTAAAGAAATTTACCTGGAGTGCCCGGTCCTTGATGTCTTGACTCATGCTCCTTATTACAATGCTCTTTTGGAGAAATATGTGGAAGGAGTTAAGTTGGGAAAGAATGGATCCACGTTTGTTCAAAACAAGTTACCCGAGAAATTAGATGATCCGGGCTTATTCGTTCTACCTTGTCGTATAGGAGACATCGAAGCTTTTGACACACTCGCCGAATTAGGATCATGCATCAAATATACTTCCATTATCACTTAATGACATCAAATAACGTCATATTTATAGCATCGTTTATCCTATGTATATTGCACGTTTTATATCATTTTATAATAGGTTTGGTACTTAATCATTTACTTTTATAAATCTTAGTAATATTGGAGCAATTGGAGAAAGTTGTGGAAACAGACGTGTTTTGGAGCATAAACGAAGATGTTGAAGAAATCCTACTGATCAAACACTCAATACGGCGTATCAATGCTAATTAGATACGCCGTATCCATATACTTTGAAGATTTCAAGACCTTGCCTGACTTTGATGAATACGGCGTATCCATCTTTGGGAATATGCCGTATATGAAACTTGGTCGATTTGAAGAACTTATGATATTTGAAGAATGCGTCATATAAGTACCTTAGAACAAAGTCAAAAGAAGAAACGAAGCCAAAAGAAGAAATCAAGATTACATGACGACACTCGGAGATGCTTTAGTATTTTGGCCGTAAAATTATCATCCGGATTCCGTTTACTCCGTTCAGGCAGTCACGGAAAGAGAAAAAGTAAAGCTATCTATTCTAGAAGTCTAATATGGCGTATTGGATAATTGGATATACCGTATTGGCCAATACTCCGTATCGGAAAGCTGAATACGCCATATCGGTGTCAGTTTCAGACTTGGAGGCTACGTTTACTTATATATACTGCGTATCGGACCCTGCTGATACACCATATCTACCCCAATTTTAGAAACTATAAATAGAAGACTCATTAACGACTTAGGGCATCATTGGTAACCTTAGGGGTCATTCCTAGACGATCAAGACTCCTCCAAACAGTAGAAGGTCCATATTGAAGACCCAATCATCCTTGAAAAACATCTCTAATCATTGTTACATCACTTAATCATTCGGTTAGCATATCATAGTTACTATGTTCCATACTTTATGCGTTGTGATTTTGTTTATGTACTTTTCTACTCCGATTATGGGCAAACACCCTTATGTGTTAGCCAAGTTATTGATTATGTGATGTTTTGATTTGTTCTACTTTGATAGACAGCTCAAGTTTGTGTTTTGATTACGTGTATTGCATCATTCATTGGCCATTACTGTGATAAAGTCCTAGGTGAGCATGTAGTGAATCAACATTCATCATTGGCCGTTAATTGGTTACCAGAAGTCCTAGGTGAAATCACTAACAAGATAATCATTAAGGTGTACTTTATGCAAATTTCGACTAATCATGACAGGATTAGATCTGCTGAAAAATGCTTAATACGAGAATTTAGATCCTATTGACGAGCTAGGTTTAGGTCCGATAAACGCCAAGTTGTGAGTACCGTCGCTACAGGTCTTAAACTAATCAAACATCTTATATGATTAACTAGGTTAATACGTTCTTCCTATCCTTGTTTAGTGTCTTCTTACTTTTATTGTTTGTTTTACTTTACTAGTTTATTAGAAAACCAAACTTGTGCCAGTCTATCAGGCTGAAACCCCCTTTGCGTTGGTTTAGGTTAATTTACAAGAATTAATGTTTTAAAAACCGGTTTTTAAATCGACCCGGTCGAGTCATCAGGCACCGGTTTGACCGGTTCAACCGGTTCGACCGCCGGGTCAACCCGGTTTTCCATTTATTATTATTTGATTTTTTCCGACCGGGTCAACCGGTTCGACCGGCGGCTGGGTCTACCTGGGTCAACCCGGTTTTCAGAAAAAAATTTGAAAAAAACCAAACTCGGTCGGGTTTCATGACCAGGGTTAACCCGGGTCACTCAAAACTCGACGGGTCTAACCGGTTAACCCGGTTTTAGAAACCCGAGTTTTTTTTACCCGTTTTTGTGGCCGGGCACCGGTCCGACCGGTAGAACCGGTCGGGTTGACCCGGGTTTGAAAACATTGAGTAGAATATCTATAGAATTAGTATTTTAGAAACCACTCTTAGTGATCGATCGACACTCTATTTATCAACTAACCTACCATCGACCGGATAACTGCCCATCAGTATTTGTTATAGGTAAAGTTGGCATAAAATAAATATTAAAACTTAACAACAATAATTACATATACTAAACGACACATTAATTTTTTGACACTGCTGTCTTTTTATTAGTTTTATTGGTATTTTTCATAGATATTTATATTGTTCTTTATATGTAGCATAAATATTGTTACAACTTTAGAAGCGTTCGATTTCGATTAAAATTTTAAATAACATTAAGAATCTTTGACTTAAAAAAATCGTATCATGAATTGGTCTAAGCTGACCCGATCCTAATTATTTTTAAATTTTTTGATAATTCTTAATTATAAAAAGTGTTTACTTCGTTTAATTGGGCGGCAAGGTGTATTTACCTTACATTTTAATTAATTATTGTTAATATTATTGATCAACGTGTTTCTTTGTAAAACTGGACCAATTCATCATATATACTGATGAGTTTCTTAGTACACATAACTTTTGTTGCTAATTAACATGGATGGAGAGGAGGAAAACGAATAATTAGCTCTTCATTACATGATAGGTTATGATAATGTGTAACTTCTTTAATTCTATATATGACACTGAATTATGGATCAAGTATGAAGTATATCATGAGATTTTGCAAGAGAAAATCTCTCAAATAAGTGTTTATGGATTCAAGTCTCGTTAAATAAAAGTGTCATGTATTTCACATGGAAAGATGATTTCAAAAGCAAATTTCAATATATCTTATTACACCACTCATGTCTACATGTACAGCTTAAACACCTTAACAAATTCACATCTTTTTGGTTGATGGAGTATTGGAGTGATTAACTAAATTGATACCGCTAGACTTATTAATCAGTAGATTACTTGATTCGCTGAATAAGCATTCCCAAAACCTCCTTCCTTGAGGTATAGCATATACCTTGAGAACTCGGGTTTAGCTGTCGCCTTCTTCTTGCTGTTCCTTCTCTCAAATAAGCTAAAGACCGGATGAACCTTGCTCGCCTTCTTCAGTTGCTTCTCTACGAAATTCAGTTTGGCCGGTATTTTTTGTTCCATCACAGATTTCACGGGCAACTCACCATAAAAGTTGGCAGGCAATGTGGTGGATCTTATCATTTTAGCGTCCAAAATTACATCATCGGCCGTGGGTTCGCTGACAAATTGCTCGTATCCGCGGTGAACTTTCCTAGTGCTCATTGCTCTAAACATGGCTGCTGAGTTGTAGTGAGAATGGGAGGATTGATGGTTGAGTCGGAATTTTGAAGTGATGAATGTCGTTAGAGATTGAAGGTTTTTAACTTTTTATAACCATTTGAAATATTTTTATAATTCGGAATTTTATCACATGCATGGACTTGTTCTTGTATGGTAGGCGATGGTTAGAAGTAACATTCGTGGAATGTGGGTTTTGGTGTTTGTTTACGAGGTCCAAAATAAATACTCCTTCCGTTTCAAAATTATTGTCCACCGACAAAAAACACATAGTTTAAGAAAAAATAATCATTACAACTTTCTCTCTCCTACTTTTTGTACAATGACAGTTTACCCTTAATTAATTAATTTATAACTTCTTTAAAGTTTGTAATAATAAATTCAAGTGAGAGTAATATGGTAAACTTGATTTATATTCACTATCCATTTATGGAAGGGGACAATTAATTTGAGACATCCCAAAAAAGAAACATGGACAATAAAAATGAGACGGAGGGAGTAATTAACAATGGAGGCTCGTGACACGGTTTGTGGTGGCCATCACTGCTTGTGACGGCGTCAGATGTTGGGTGTGTCGGCGTCAGGCTTGAGTTGTGATGGCGTCAAAGAGACCGTCTTCACACACTGACCCGTCACACTTTAATTTATTTTTTCACTTTGGCGCTTTTGATGACCACATCCGAGATGCCAGTCATAAACTTGAAACATGTCTTTTCATTCATATTTTTGTTCAAATGAGCCCAAAGCTTATACGTTTCTAGCAAATGCATTCCCAAAGACCTAAAACATATATAAGGAAAGGATTTTAGGCAACAAATGATACAATGTGAAAAATTAAGCGATAAATGACCCATAAAACTGTATGATTTTGGGCCTAATCAACACATCACACTACATAGCAACATTTATACATTACCATAACAAAACATTCTATTAAATAAAAAAACATTACATTAAAAATTATCACAGCTCATTACATAGTACTACCCCAGTCCTAATCTTATTGTTCATCTCTCTTTTTCGGGTTGTCCTGAATTAATTTTTAATTACTATATATAGAGGTTGAAATTGTGTAATTTTATTATATTATCTTTAGTCAAAATTGTTATTTACAAAAATATATGCAAATATTAAATAATTGTGAAAGGATAAATCGATTTTTGCGACTTTTTCAAAATTAAAACCTGTAATTAATGCACTATTTTTAAACTCTATATTTTTTTGTCTAGTGACATAATTTAAGATGAAAAATAGTACTACATCTGTCTCATAATTATTATCCAGTGTTGACCTTTGAAGTCTTAATTTTGGAACTTTGACCTTGTTTTTTTTATTTGTGTTATATTAAACTTGTTAAAAATTATACCAATGAAAATATATGTAAAACTCAATCTATTCATATATTTTGCATCAAGGAATATATGACAAATACAATTATTAAAGTCGAAGTTAACAACTAAAGACTTCAAAAGTCAAGAATGAACAATAATTATGGGATGAATGGAGTAATCAATTGATCAACAAATCATGAAAAACTCAATCATCGTTAAGCATCTTGGAAATAATATATGATATGATCGGGTGATTGCTTAGAAAAGTTGAAAAACCTCAGTTGGTGAACACACGACCCAAATCAAACACATGATAGAGGTGATTACTTAAAAAAGCTGGATAAAGAGGGTGCATGCATAAAAAAAGATAGAAAAGTTGGCGATGACACACAACCATCATGTATAACATTACATTTTTACATTCATGGCCTCATTCTTTTAATCTAGTCATTGGTGATCCAAAACGATATTATAAATGGAAAGATCTACACCCACATTCATGTAGAAACAATTGTAGTTGAAGCATATTCGCCTCAAACATTTGATTTTATCCATGATGCTTCACACTAAAGGATGTGAAAAATGGATGCAAAAAGTGTAGTGAGGGTAGTTGTGTAAACAATCATGCACTCTAATAGGGATGGTATGTTCGAGTTTACGCACTTGGTTCATGCGACGAGGCTTGACCAGGTTTTTGAGGCACCTACATCTTTTAAGTGACTTGAGACACTTCAGACACCATGAAAACAATCATATCAGATTGTTGGAGTTTTAGAAGCAACATACCACCCCTATAATGTCTTGTCTATAACCGCAACCATCTCTTTGGAAACACCAAATACTTGAACAGTTGGAAAATCAGTCGTCAAAGTTCTCGGTTTCCACTGAACTCTCTCTTTAACCTTCGTAAAGTAATAAATATAGATGAGCCAGAAATATCATAAGTAGCGTTTAATACGGTGTTTATAGATAGCCGGAAATATCATAAGTAGAGTTTAAGATATTGTTTATAGGCCGGGAGAGTTTAAAATGGATAGGTTGAAGTAGACAAATACATAGTGAATTTATAGGGTAAAAAAAGCAACTAGATACCGATTATGAATTTGAAGTTCAAAAGTTTTATTGGAAAGGTAAATAACTGTCTTGTCTGCGTTCTCTCTCATACACATCTGCAAAATATTCGCAACATGTTCGCATTTTTTTAATCATAAACACCATGTTTGGTTGAACCAATAGTAATGGATTTGTAGTCGGGTTGGGCGTGAATAGTGTGTCTCATTTGTTTGTCATATGACCCTCATTTCGCAATTTGATCGCAACATCTCCAACTTCATTCCGGTTGAAATCAGGTTTGCATGAAAATGAACGAGACATATGTCATTATGATCAGAATGAGACGGAGGTGAAGACGGTGTAACTTCCGTAAAGAATAGAGGTGCATGTGAGAAGATATGACCGATTATCTGACATTAGAGGTAGTTGGTTGTTAAAAAAAATAAAAAATAAGTGAGAAGTAGATGCACGGTGGGTGCACAAGGGTAGACTCAGGTAAACGTGATTCGATCTCTTGATTTAAGCAATATGCTGCAAATTTGAATAAGGATATAAATAAATCTCATTTTCTATGTGCCTGTTGCAAATTTCACTAAAAATATTGTAAAGCGTATTAATGTGTACAATCATACAAAATATATGAAATATTCAATGGTATCTATCTAACATGTGTATATTCAATTCCGGTCTCATTACACCACTCATGTCTACAGCTTAGATACCCTAATAAAATTACAACTTTTTGGTTGATAGATCATTGACCACATCGATACCGGCCGCTAGACTTAATCAGCAGATTACTTGATTAGCTGAATAAGCATTCCCAAAACCTCCTTCCTTGAGGTATTGCATATACCTTGAGAACTCGGGTTTAGCTGTCGCCTTCTTCTTTGGGTTCCTTCTCTCAAACAAGCTGAAGAGCGGATGAACCTTGCTCGCCTTCTTCAGTTGCTTCTCTACGAAATTCAGTTAGCCGGTATTTTTGTTCCATCACAGATTTCACGGGCAACTCACCATAAAAGTTGGCAGGCAATGTCGTGGATCTTATCATTTTAGCGTCTAAGATTACATCGTCGGCCGTTGGTTCGCTGATAAATTGCTCATATCCTCGGTGAACTTTCCTAGTGCTCATTGCTCTAAACATGGCTGCTGAGATGTAGTGAGAATGGGAGGGTTAAGTTGGTGGTTGAGTGTGAATTTTGAAGTGATGAATGTCGTTAAAGATTGAAGGTTTTATAAACATTGAAAGTATTTTTAACTAGGAATTTTGTCACATGCATGGTCTTGTTCTTGTATGGTAGGCGATGCGTTAGAAGTAACATTCGTGGAATGTGGGTGTTTGTTTGTTTTTTTCCCTCTAAAATATGAGGTCCAATTTAAATAGTACTCAATTAACTATGGAGTGTCGTCCATAAGAGCCAAATAATTAACGCTGATTTTTTGCGACAGACATTAATTTAGCTAAATTACTAACAACGTACAACTAGCTAGCAAGATGCTAGAATCAAAATTTTGAAAAAGTATTACATTCAAAAAAGAGCTCAACCATCCAACGTACTCCGAAAACTTTAACCGGGGGGCAATCACCAAATTGCAAAAGTGAGAATCAAAATTGAAGGCATGAATGCTCAATATATTTTCCAATGTTTTAAAACCCGGGTTTTTATTTGACCCGGTTAAGTTACCGGTTCACCGGGTCACCGGTTCAACCGGTTGAACCGCCGGGTCAAACCGGTTTTATACTCAAAGATAAAAAAATCCGTTTTTAAGTGTTGATAGAAATTGTGATGCACAATTGCACATCCTCCAAAGTTTTTAGCCACAGTATCCATTATTAAAACACATGTAGGGGCATAGGACTCGCTAGTCATCATCACTTCAAATCAACAACCACCTCTAGAGTATTTTATTTCTCCCATTTCACTCATTATTACAAAAGCTACGGAGTAACAAAGATACACACAACTCCATTATTCCTCACCAACAGTGTGTTCGCCATTTTCATTCAGTACCAGTGTCCACAACATCTTATTACTCTAAGCTAGCTTTCAAGAAATCGAACCACTATCGGTCGATCTATAACAAGATGACAAAGTGTAACATGATTACATCAATTGCACAGTCAACATCTCCGATTACATCCTCTACCTATTACATCAATTTCTTTCTTTTCCTTTCATGAGGTTGAACCGGCTGGTTTACGGTTCGATGGTTCAACCCGGGTCGACCAAAACCCGGCGGTTCAATCCGGGTTGAATTTCGACAAAAACCCGGCATACAACGGACCGGTCATCACTCCGGTTCCCGGTTCAACCGGTTGAACCGGCCGGTTCGAACCGGGTTTTAAAACATTGATATTTTCACGACTTATAGTAAACGTAGGGAGAAAAGGACTGTCGCATAATAACATATACATGTCATTTAAAAGTGGTATGGTGATATGTAGACAAAGACCCTTAAACTGGCCGACTTAATTGAAAAACTATGCTATGAATAAGATACATCAATATATTATTTCTTGTTGACCTAAAGTGTTGCAAATCTAAGAAATGATTTTAGTGTGGATATCGTCCTAAATGACCCATGTATAGTATGACAGACAGTCATTAATTCGACATATATATTGACATGATAGTTCAAATATAAGGAATGTTTTTTATGTGACACTTTTTGAGTTTTTTTTCCTTCTTACCACATACAAACAAACTTTAACTGGACAATACTGTATGTCAAAATTGAAAAACTAGCGAGTAAGGCTAAAATTCATGGAACGGCCAATACTTTATCATCATATTTGATAGGTCCAAATTTCGTTTGTTGGTTTGAAAAAAATATACTTTTCAAACTAAAAGTAATTAAAAAAGTTAAATAGCTAGTTACAGAAGTGTATACATGCATGCATGATCATTTATGGTAATATATTTTTTTACGGCAAAAGATATATATAAATGAGGTGAGATCAATACAAAACAAGTCTAATAAAAAGAACAAATCATAAGAGGGGAGGGAGTGGGCATCGGGTACCAAATCGGGTAGGTGTACCCGATCGGTAACACCGCCGCCGGTAGGGCGGGTATCAAATTCGGCTATCAAAATCGGCTTGGTAACCCGAGCGTTTGTAGGAGCGTATTTTTGAAAAAAATGGGACGTTACATATAGCAACGGCTATATTTGGCCAGAATAAAAAAAAAAAAAAAAAAAAAAAAAAAAAAAAAAAAAAACTTCCTCTTTAAAACCAAACCATTTCACTTCATTTTTCAAAATAACAATTCACAAACCAAACCATTTCACACATTAATCTTTCAAACTTTGGCGAAACCATGGATTCAAGAAGAGGTAAAAAACCTTTCACCTCGCGTCAAGGTCGTTCTCAACCGTCCCCGAATCAACCACAACAAACTCCGTTAGGATTTAACCAATTTTATTCTCAACCACCCCCGAATTTTTACGTTCCACAACCCCAATCTCCACCCTTTTTCCAATATAATATGGGTCCTCCTCAAATGAATCCACAACACTACAACATCACTACTACAAGCGAGTTTTCCCCGTTCCAAAACATTGATGAAGACGTAGAGTACGTACCCGAAACACAACCACTACCAAACGAAGAAGACGAAGATGAGGAAGTTCAAGAAGTTGATCCGAGAGGGAAGAAAAAAGCTTTCGCCGGGAGGAGGCCCCGTGAATTTTGGTCGCCGGCACAAGAGGAGGCTTTGGCGAAAGCATGGATTCAAATCTCCGAATGTGGTGTTGTCGGTAATGAACAAAAGTCCGACGGTTTTTGGAAACGGGTTCTCAAGCATTACGAGTCAAGTATGGGTTCGAGTTCACGAACTTTTCATTCGTTGAATACCAAGTGGAAAACAATGAACACGGCCATGGGTATTTTCAACGGCTACTACCTCCAAGCGGTACAAGTTATATTTATACTTTTTATTTTACATAATCTATACTTTTTATTTTACATAATCTATACTATATTATTTACAATTACATTATTTGTTTAAGCTATATTTTTATTATTTTGTATATAATGTAGAAACGTGCTAAGGCTAGTGGGTGCAACGACTTGGACGTGGTGAGGCAAGCTGAGTTGGATTACTATAAAGCAAAGAAAAGACAATTTACTCATACTTTGGCGTGGGAGGTTGTCAGAGGTCATGACAAATGGACAGATCAAGAATGTTTTCAAGCTATTCCCGGTTCGACAAGCAACTCTTCAAAAAGGAAGTCGGGGGAGTATGAATCGGCAAGCAACACCGTTCCCGATATGAATGAAGACCCCACCCCTCCACTTTCAAGAAAGATGAAAAAGAAGCAAGCCGTATCCTCGTCGATCTCAAGTGTTGCGGAAGAAATCAACTCGTACACACAAAAGAAGACGGAATATTTGGCAGAAAAACGCGAGAAGGATGCGTTGGCAAAACAATTGTTGGCTACACAAATCGAGGGGGCGAAGTTCAAGAATGAACAACGGGAGATGAAGTATTTTTTGGAGCCGCATGATCACATTCGCGATCCCGCTATGTTGGAATTCGTTCTGAACCAAACGTCAACTTGCAGCCAAACACGGATGGGCTTGCAATTTTTAAGTTGTAGTTTCAACTTGTTTTAATTTCAAATTATGTAATGTTTTATGTTATGTTTAAGTATTATGTTATGTTTTTAAGTATTATGTTATGTTTTTTTTTAAGTATTATGTAATGTTTTTAAGTATTATGTTATGTTTTTTTTTAAGTATTATGTAATGTTTTATTTTATTTAATGAAATGGTATGTTTTTATTTTAAATATTGTATGTGATTTTATGTATGAAAAAAAAAAAAAAAAAAAAAAAAAAAAAAAAAAAATCGGGTACAAATTGGTGACCACTCCCTCCACTTAGGGTATGGTTAGGGTAAGATTGGGTAGTTTTGATGTGTAATGTTTTTATTGGATGGAGGTGAGGTGGCACCTAGGGTATTAGGTGACCACTCCCCCCTCTCTAAGATCTCAACCATCCATCTTCTTTTCATCTAATGGATGAGATTAAAACAAAAATTAACAAAGAATGGGCAAAATAGTCAATCTAATCATTTAATAAAAAAAACTCACTTTCAACCCTTTTTTAAAAAATAACATATCTTACAAACGGTAAATCTTCAAGCTACAAAAAATACACCATCGTGACGAGAAAAAAATCATCTTTCTATAGCTATGCACTTTTGTATACTTTCGACGAACTTTTTTTTCAAAATTTCCGTCCAGACAAATCGCACGTGATCCGTAAAAAAAATCACATGTGATCCACCAAAAGAATCATATTAAAAAAGAATCACATGTGATCCACCAAAAGAATCACATGTGATCCAACAAAAAAATCACATGTGATTTGTTATTTTTAAAAAATCATAAGTGATCCGACAAAAAAATCATATATGATCCACCAAAAGAATCACATGTGATCGTGTTATTTTTTTTCATACTGTTATGAAATATTGTAAATCATGTGTGATTTACTGTTATAAACTGAATGATTCTGTTTTAATTTAAAAATGAAAATATCATACGTGATTTTGTTTTTTATTGTGATTCGTGTGTAAATCACATGTGATTCGTGTGTAAATCACATGTGATTATGTTAATATGTATATATTGTTTATTGAAATTGCTCAACAAATTTCTTTTGTATATTTAAAAGCTACTATGATTAGTACAAAATACAGACAATGAGAAAAATTGTAAAAGAAAACTAAATATAAAAAGTAGCGGTTCCTATTATATAAAGAATATCATAATATATATACTCTTTTATATACTCCCTATACAAACTCAATAAAAAGAAAGTCAAAGACTATATCCCTTCTTTTTATGTTTTCTACCTCACATGTCACTGCAATAACCAAGCTACTAGCCTACCAACCATATAGACACTGAAAATTTATTTCTTATCAAAGAAGTCTTTTCTAAAAGCGAGTAAAAAAACTCTCTTTCTCTTGCACATTTTCCCATCTAACTACAGAAACGAACGTATACGGAAATTCGCTTACACACACATATCGACCACCAAGACCAACTTATATCTCTCTCGAGCAGCAACTTACCACCTACGAATCTTCTCCTTGATGACGTCAGATCTGCTCGTCAGCTTCTCCTCCAACGATACAAAATGATCCGACAGCTCCTTCAACAGCAACGTGCAGCTCGTCATCAGTGACGCCTGCCTTTGAAACTCATCAAAGTTCGGCGCGTGATCTGACGCACTGTCGCATGCTGTCGTTATATGGTTTTCTCTTACTTGTCCAAGCGTCGTTGAAATAGTGATGTACAGTTAGCTCTCGTTGAAATTTATTTATTATTTGGGGGTTAAGGTTTTGAAATGGGGGAAGATGAGAGAGTGAGTAAACGAGAGTGTGTGTGAGTGAATGAGAGAGTGAGAAAGTGAGGCTGAGTGAAAGTGTGTGAGAGTATAAATGGACCAACCTACCCCTCTATCTAATTAAATGGGAACAGATCTAACCGTCAGATTAAATTGAGATTAATGGCTAGGATGAAGAGGTTTGTTCTTTGGTTTTTTTTTGTTCTGTATTGAACTTTCGTCATATATAAATAAATAAAGAAACAACTAGTAAGGCGTTAGAAGCTAAAGTGTACAAGACATATCTAGAAATAAAACAAACATCACATCCTAGATACTATCCGAGGCTTTAACTGCGACGGCTAACAAAAAAGATGAAAAAACTCTTGCCAATTACAGAGAACCAAGACAGGAGAAAAATTCTCACTCGCAGAGGCCGAGCCACCGATTGAAACTATCTACTGACCTGTTCATTTTAGATATGACCGATCTAAACTCATTACTAAATAACGGGGATGGAGATGAAGAAAAGGAGCAAGGTTTCTATACCGACATGTTTAGTATACAAAATGGTGAACATCACTAGTGTTCATGGTACTAAAAATGACATATAATGATCTGTAGCGAGAATGAGCTGAGTGAATGATGCCGAAATGACGAAAAGGTTTTACAAACATGTACGAAAAACATTTTTATTTCGGAATTCGTTCACATGCATCAACGCATGGTCAAGGACAGAGCTTTATTGGAGCAGAGGTGGGCTCTGGCCCCTCCAAAATCCTTTATATATTTGATATATGAATTAGTGCTAAAGATTTCCGTTTTGATAATATGGCCCCTTTGAAATTGGAAATTGATATTTCAGTCCTTCAATAATTTGGTTCAAGCTCTGTCACTGCGCATGGTCTTGTATGGTACGCGATACATTTTAAGTAACCTTCGTGGAATGTAGGTTTTGATAGTTGGTAATATACTTTGTATTTTGTAGCTGTAAAATTTAATTCATGTATTGTGATAGTTATTGGTTTGAAGATAAATGAGTATATTTGTTAAAACATTATTGATGTAAATACGAGTTACTAGTTTAGAACTGACGATTTTAAATAATTCACAATAATTGTTCTCTTAAGAAACTAGCTAGGCGCCCAGGTTTGATGATTAAAATTGCTCATTGTACAAATCATGTTGTTCATTATATTTTAAAGCACAATAGTAATATTATATTTTAGAGTGCTTTGGAATGACTAACTTGTAAAGTTGTAATTCATGCATCTCATATTAACGGTACAGTTTAACTTTTTATAGTCTTTCTTTTTCAACTTTAACTTTAAATATGTTTGTTTGTATTATATAATACTTGATGCAAAATATATGAATGGACTGTGTTTTAAATGTAGTTTCATTGGTATAAATTTTTATCAAATATTATATAACACAAACAAAATTATTTAAAATCAAAGTTGAAAAAACAACTACAAAAAGTCAAACTTGACAATTACTCCCTCCGTCCCATATTAAATGTTCAGTTTGAATTTTTTAAGTCTTTGTTTCTTAATTTTAACCATAAATATTTTTGGTTGTATTATATAATATTTTATGCAAAATATATAAATAGCTTGAGTTTTAAATGTATTTTCACTATGTATTATTTTTATCTAATATTATATAACATAAGCAAAAATATTTAAGGTCAAAGTTGTAAAATAAAAATTGAAAAAGTCAAACCGGAACATTTAATATGAGACGTAGGGAGTAATATATAACGAAAATAGTAACAAATTTTGACAAATCAAATAATTAGCGTTAAATCATGGATGCCTCTTCAAACAACCAAAAAGAAGTTTCAAAATACTATAATATATATTTCAAATATTGTTTAATATATTAAGATTGATTATTTAAGTTAACAAGTTGATTAAAAGTCAATTAGTAACTTTTAAATTTTTTTATGAAGAGAGGCTAGGCGTGACATCTAGACATCATGTCAACTCTAGATTATTCATCATATACAATTAAATCATTTTCGGGGCAAATGTTAAGTTAACCAAGTAAATTCTACAAATCCCACTCAAAATATGTCTATTATAGTCCCGTTATGCATAAGTATAGAAGGAGTATTGTGAGTTTTAAGAGTTTTTTTTTTATGATCACATATAAACAAAATTACAGCACACGAGAAACACGAGTAAAAAAAGATACAACAAGACCAAAAATAATGTTAAAATTTATCACAAGACTCCTAACTATTTTTAGGTGTCGTTTGTTTTTTCCCAATAAGCATTTTTTTCTTTTTTTAATTTCTTTTGTTTGCAGGAGGGCAGAGGTTTTTGTTTGTTTTTTTCATACATAAATGCTTCTTTTCACTTCTTTCCTTTTCTAAATTTCAGACATTATTTTTCACTTCTTACATCTTCTTTCACAACCCCTGCATCTCTTTCTCAATATCTTACATATCTTTTACGTTTCGTCCGTCTTTTTACGTTTTCGTCCGTTTTTTTACGTTTTCGTCCGTTTTTTACGTTTTTTTACGTTTTCGTCCATTTTTTTTACGTTTTCGCCATTTTTTACGTTTTCGTCCGTTTTTTTACGTTTTCGTCCGTTTTCTTACAATTTCATCCGTTTTCTTAAGTTTTCGTCCGCTTTAATACGTTTACATTCGTTTTTTATGTTTTCGTCCATTTTTTTTTGTTTTCATATGTTTTTTTTATGTTTTCGACTGTTTTTTACGTATTCATTCGTTTTTTTTATGTTTTCGTCCTTTTTTTTACTTTTCGTCTGTTTTCTTATGTTTTTGTCCGTTTTCGTCCGTTTTCACATGTTTTTTACGTTTTCATCTATTTTTTTACGTTTTTGATCATATTTTTACGTTTTCGTCCGTTTTCACCAACTTTTTTACGTTTTCGTCCGTTTTTTATGTTTTCGTCGGTTTTTTCGTCCGTTTTCGTCCCTTTTTTTACGTTTTCGGTCATTTTTTTACGTTTTCGCCAATTTTTTTACGTTTTCGTCCATTTCCTTACGTTTTCGCCATTTTTTTTTACTTTTTCGTCCATTTTTTACGTTTTCGTATTTTAAGCGATTGCTTGTTTTGCACTCAATAGCACAAAAAAGCAGTGAAAAAGAAAAAGGAAAATAAAAATGTTACTTCAATAGCACAAAAAATATTAGTGAAAAAGAAAAAAGAAAAAAAAGAAAAAGGAAAAAAGTATTTTAATAATACAAAAAATAAACGGTATTCTTCTTTCAGATGAAGAGTTTAAATGCACATCTTCTTTTGCAGACATGATTTGCAGATGAATAGGTGAAAGCTATGCAAAACAAACGACACCATCTTGTGGGAAAAAAAGTCTTTGTCATTAACGACATATATACACATCTCACTTAAAAAGGTTCATTAGTGGCATAGTGGTCATGTGAAGAAAGGACTTTTAAGTGGCCGACTTATTTGAATACAGATTAAATGAAAAACATCAAATGCAATTTTTTTTCTTGCATATTGACAGAAAACTTTGCAAATCTATGAAATGATTTTACCTTGGGTTTCATTCTAGTGGGTTCGAATACCATATACCATATACCCTACCATATTTTGACATGATAAAATATATGTAAAAGTTCATATGTGACACTGAAGGAGTTTTGCTCAAATCTTTCTTTATACAACAAAATTTAAATAATACAAAACTATAAGTAAATTTGAAGTAGAATTAACTAAGGCTAAAATAGTATACGTATATGTTAGGTGCATGATACATGCCTTGTTTCTCCTAAAAAGGCTTAATAATTGGTGAGTTCTTCCGAATTTTAGTTCTGTTAGGTTGAAGTTTGTTGATATTCTTATAGAAAAGAATAGGTATACAAGATATACAAATCATTAAGGATAAAGATCTAAGAAAAATAATTTATGCTACGTGCAAGTTTGATATGTGCAAAAAACTTTGCAATCGTATAACAGTACTCTTAAGTTAAGCACATAATCGTACTTTCGATTATGACAAGATTATTACATGATCAAGTTAAGTCAATATATTACAGGCTTAGCCGAATTAGCATCCCAAACACCTCCTTCTTTAAGATACTGCATATACCTTGAGAATTCGGGCTTAGCAGTCGCCTTCTTCTTGCGGCTTTTTCTCTCGAATAAGCTAAACAGCGGATTAAGCTTGCTCGCTTTCTTCACTTGCTTCTCTATAAAATCCGCTTTTTTTGGAACTTTTGGTTCCAATACAAATTTAGTTGGAAATTCGCCAAAAAAGTTGGCTGGCAACGTCGTGGATCGAAGCATCTTAGGGTCCATCGGATGATCATCGATTGTGGAGTCGCTGACCAGTTGGTTGTAGCCACGCCTCGTGCTCAAGGCTCGAAACATGGCTCGTAGTTGTAGAGAATAGGTTTTGTTTTGGGTTGGTTGAGTATTTATGTTAGAAATGGTTCACATTAAAGGCTATATAGGCGTGGATTTTTTCTGTTGTTATTTTTTGGTCTTATATGGCAGGCTATATACAATGGAAAAAACATTTATCAGAAATTTGGTTTGAAATGATTTCTAGCTAACAATAAGGTCCAAAGTGTAGATTCATAAGTCCACCTTTGTATAAAAATGAATTTAATCTTAGTGATGGAAACACTCATAGACAATTTACAATGCTTTTTAATACTCCAAAATTAAAGCATATAATCATGCATGCATTATTTGTTGATTTTAAATTTTAGTGCTTAAAGAGTTAAAGTAATATTTCTTGGATACTATCGTGAAAACATAAACGAAAAGGACAAAGGGAAAATACAACACGCCATCAGAAGGTTTGTGTGGATAACAAGCACACACATTGCATGATTGCTTTTTATTATAATGACAAATGAAATAATCGACATGAAAAAAGAAACTATTAGTAACACTTGTTTATTCTAAATAATAAATACGAACTTTGTTTTATTCGCTAGAATATGCAAATAAACTAGGGCTAATGATTAAAAAAAGTATATTTTTTTTTGTGAGTAGCAAATAAATATTTTTACTTTTGTGAGTACTTTTCTTTCAAATTTATCATTTTTAAGGTATTTTGCGAAATTTTTGGACATTTTTGCCCCTCTTAGCTAATAGAAAAAAAAAATCCCGAGGGCAAAAATGTCACATAGTACCCTAAAAAGGATGAATTTGAAAGAAGAGTACCTACAAAAGCAAAAAAATTTGTTCACTACCCACAAAAAGAAATTGTGGCAATTATATGATACCTTTTTTCAATCATTTGCACAATAAACTATTAGTAACACTTGTTTATTCTAATAATTGCCGACAAAATCTTAACAAATGCAAGTGCTTGTTACAAGACCTTGAGAAAAAGTCTTATGGGAATTGATCTCAGTTAAGAAACTCAATTACCGGCAACTTGTTAAACATTAGTAAAATTAAATACAGTAGTATATACACTTTATAATTAATGGATATTAATTTCTATATCTAGTTCATCGTATAGATGTTGAATATATGTGTACATTGCGTAGTCATTTAAGAGAAATTTCCAACAATAAGTCCAACAATCTGGTTGCAATTGCGTGTCCAAATTGATTGATAGAAATGATAAGAGGTGTATAACACATGTCGAACAATTCTACCTCGCCCTCTTCATAATTTGTTTAGGCCGTGATTCAGGGCCGTCTCGTGAATCGACAAAATTTTTGAAGGCTCTGTACGAAGTTATATAATAAGGCCTTTCGTTAAGAAATATAATATATAAAGTGTCACCCTTTATAAGATATAATGCAATTAATTTTCTAAATATTCTAACATATTACTCATTTAAGATATTTTCACATCTAAATAATTTTTTTTTCTTGAAAAATATGTTTACACATTCATATAATTATTAACGGGACAAATTTTGAGGCCCTAAAAATCTGGGACCCTGAGCGGTCGCCACCTTGCATACCCTCAAAGACGGCCCTGCCGTGATCCAGTCAACTTTATGGATTCTTTGAAAATTTCGCATCGAAATAATATTTTCATCTCAGAGACCAAAGAAAGAGATAATCCTTACTAAAGTGAAGATGCGTTCTTATAATTGGATTTCGAATAAAAGTAGGAAGAAGTTTTGTAATTGGGTTGTTTTCAAACCCTTGAAGTGCCCTTTCCTCCTTGTAATCTTCTCTGGCTCCTTGCTAAGGTGTTAATATAATTGTTGTGCGAAAAAAAAACCGTAAATTAGACATATATATTTCTATATGTTATAAAATGTTCATTCAATAAACAAAACTTACATAAATATTTGAGTGATGGATGGTTTGCCTAGCTAATATGACGTATACTTATTCAAAGTTCAAACTACCAAAGAAATGCTGAAAGTTTTTGCTTGACCATGTTTCATTAACGTACAAGTATTCAAATGGTGACACTCACTACTTGTTTGTTTTTTGTTTTCTTGTTTGCTTTTCTTATATTTAGTGCTGGTCGCAACATATCTTTGACAATGTGGAGTATGAGAGGATTGTATTATGTATTTGCATATGTATAATATTGTTGTGTATGTAAATAGTTTTGTTAGGCCCATTAGTTGTTAGTAGGGCTCAGCCCATGTTGTGCTCATCACGCATAGAACACGGTTCTATTGTGTATATATTTGAATTGATAATGCAAGCTCATTCAAGGATGAAATCATCATATATCATACATATTATAAGATTCAGTCATTTGATTGAATGTGGAGTAATCATGATTTGATGTCGAGTAGTATTAGAGTTAAAATCTTAATTGCAGGTATACAAAGAGCCATGCAGTTACAACATTCGTCTATGATTAATCAGAGGTATACAAACAAGCGTGAAGTTACAACATCTGTGGATTAGAAACAATTTGCGAGTTACACCATTAAACATGATCTCATGAGTATAAAATAGATGTGCACTCCTTTATCTTCCACATTAACTGAAACGAAACATAATATTTCCAACCAAGGTTTAGACAACATGGCCATCCAGGTTGCATAGCCGAATGGTGATTTATTCTTGGAATAGTTTGATGTGGGTGTGACTGGCACCATTGTCATAATGATTTGTAGAGTGTGGGATGTCAATGTTGTAACTGGGCGTTATTTGAGCACTGATTTTGTTGTGTCAGATGCGAGGGTAAGCTAAGATTGAATTTATCCTTATGAATAGAGTAGGGTTACCTCAAATGTACACAATCTTTTGCAGGGTAAGGCGATGCACTACACTGCAAGGAGCAATATAGCTCACAATTTTGTCGGGTTAAAAGAAGGGGTCATTTACTCCATAAAAAACTTTGTCGTCCAACCAAACAAGGAAGAGTACCGAATCATTTAAAAAAAAAAAGAGAGAAAAAAAAAAAAAAGATGCATTTATGCTGTAATTTGACGGCTCTACAACGAAAAGGAAAGTTTCTGTTAAGGCTGACGATTTTGTGAGATATCCTTTTGAGCTGGAAGATTTTGACAGCATTGAGCCTACGAACAATAAGTACTTGATTCGTAAGACTTTTACAACCTTGGACTAACGATCAATAAATTCTTGAATGGTAACATTTTATCTATGTATGATTCTATGTGATGTTTCACAATATGGTTATTCTCATAAATAATTGAATACATGGTAGATGTTGCAGGGCACGTCACGAATGTTGGGAGGACAACTCATTAGAAAACAGGCTCCAAGACTCTGGACTTCTATCTTGCTAATCAGAGGTTTTCCCCTTTGTCTAGAATTGTTGCGGATATATCTGAAAATTTATGTGTATTAGTTAGCATCTCCTACGAATGAAAAACTCACTGCTTTTTTAATTTTATAAAACATGGGAGATTCAATTAGGGTGATGTCGGAATCACTCCTAAACTAGAATTCAAGTGTTAGTAATTAATATGTAATAGTTAGCTTAATTATGACTTTTATGTTAGTAATCAAGGTTAGGCTCATGTAGAAAGCCCATGAGCCTATCCAAAGCCCAATAAGGAAAGGATGGGAACTTGGTGTGTTGCCTTAGTTCCCTCCTATAAATAATCTTGTAAACCCTCACTTGAGGGTTGGTTGTTCATTTCATTTCATTATCTACGCATAACTTGTCTCACATTCATAAGCATAGTGTCTTGTGTTGGATCGATGTACTCTAACCAAACTAACTTAAATAGCTTGTAAATGTTTAATAACCTCGGATAAATCCTAAGTTATTAACAGAGAAACACTAAGCAAACTCTATTAAGTATGCGGAATTTACTTAACAAAGCTAAGAAGAATAACTTTAACTTTAAACGATTTTATTAATAACTCTAACTCTGCTTATTATGCAGATTCTTTAACAACTCTAATAATATCGAACTTCTCTAAACTTGTAAATTCGTAAACTCTAAGACTCGTACCTCTTATGCCAATCTAGGGGTCCTTTTATAGGCTCAAGGATGACCCTAGTCGGTTTACAATTTGTATCCTTGTACGACAAGTAATATAATAAAGAATCTTCTAGAATTACAAGACTTTCTATAAACGAATATAACAGTTCTTTGTTCTTGCAGTACTTTGACTTCAACAGCAGTACTTTGACTTTATCTTTAGCAGTACTTTGACTCTTTGACTTTTTCTAGTACTTTATCATTCTTCAGCACTTTCATATCCCAACAATCCTCCCCTAACTTGAATTCTACTAGCTTAACTTCAAGTTCCTTTGTGAATTTATCTTTAACAACTCCATCTTTAAGGAAAGATTATGTCTTAGTCTTTGGATTGTATCTTTGTAGTTTCTGTGCTTATATCATCATCAAAGTAGTCTTTATCCGTGTAATTCTTTTCAGCATCAAACAACAATATTATATCTTTTCTGCAACATTCAGCAAGCTCCATCTTTTCAGCAACATAAGACAATTTGTACATTTAATTCAGTTAAGTTTCAGTCTATTCTCATCACTTCCAGGTGTGTTAACTCCTGTGAGAGGTGAATCATTGAAAATTTAATGGATTTAGATCTCTTTACCAAAGCCATTAACTCTGGAGTAGCCGAATGTTTTGGTGTGTAAGACCATGGTACATTGACAACCATATGATTTTTAGCAAATCATCAGCTATCAACAGATTTGAGTTGTCTTTACCAAAAGCTTTACCCTTCTGGACTAGTTAGTTCTTTCATCATGGTGAACTAATTACCATATAATGGTTTTTCCACAGCCTTTACCATAAGCCATTTTCTTGTGGGCTAGCCAACTCTTAACATTAACTGATATGGTGAGTTGATTACCATACAACTTATTAGCAAGTTGTCAACTAAAAACGAATTTGAGATATCTTTACCAGAGCCGTTTGCTCATGGATTAGCCAATCCTTTTGTAACCATGGTGGATTGATAACCTATTGATGTTACCATCTCAAAAACCATTTATTCAACCTTTGTTTCAAAATATTTGTTACTTAACAAAAGGTTTCTTTCAAAAATCACTTAACTAGTTAAAAGCTGCAAGCAGTACTTTGACGAAAGTACTGTTTGATCAGCAGTACTTTGAATAAAGTACTGATATTTCAAAAAGAATTTATTCAATTAAAATTCATACCAGTTATTCATCATCATCAGCAATTGTAGTCCAGTTGATAAACAAATTGATGACCATACAAGCAATTTCATTATCCTCTTCAACTTCCATTCCATGCTCTAATATCCTCCTCATAAGATCTACTGTAAGAGGATATCTTCTATCTGCAAACATGTGAATCATTGTACCATTTTCCAGCTCTAGAACATGAACTCCAGATTCTTCAAAGAATCTCCAGCAAACAATTTCCCAATTCTCTTGCTTCTTCCAAATGTCATCGGTGCTTTGCTCTTCAGTTTCCCATGCAGTTGTGAGATCTCCAAGCAGAACTAAACCAATTCCTTTTGATGGATGATGTTCAAAATAATCTTTCACCACATGATATAAATAGAATAGATCCACTCTATCTATGATGTGCAATAAATCCCATAGTCTGTTGAACACTCTGAAGCTTTCATCTTCTCTATGAAACATCAGATAGCTTCCATCTTTGGATTCCACAACTTCAAAAGCAATAATCTGAGATATGTTCATCTTCATGTCAGCATCTTCTTTGGAATATTCAAAATCTACTATTCTGAGATAATTTCTTAGTTCATCCCTAGTTTCAGATCTTAACTCAACTTTTTCTTTCTTTGAAAATTGTATATCTTCAACTTCAGTTTTCCTTTTTCTTTTTAAACTCTTCTTTCTTTCTGATTCAGTCCAAGTAGCTTCATCTCTAAAATCTTTGATGCTTTCAACACTTTTCTTATAAGCTTCTCTAGTAACATCATATAATCGTTTCATTTCAACATAATTCAACCTCTGCAATCCTTTATACCCTTTACTTTTTAGATAAGCCATCATTACATTTCTGTCTTTAGCTCGATTAGGTCTTCTTGGTAGAAATCTAACAGGAATAGGTGACTCTAATGGTTCAGCAACTTCAGCATTCAATTCCTCTTGCAACTTCTTAGCTGCTTCTCTACTTTGAGCTTCTTCAGCTTCCTTAGCTTCTCTATCTTTAGCATTTAATTCCTCTTGAATCTTTCTAGCTGCTTGTTCATTCAAAGCATCTTGAGCAGCTCTTATCTGTGCTAAAGTTGGTTTCTTCTTCTTTACTTCTACTAAAACACCTTTTCCTTTATCCTTAGGATCAATAGCAGGTTGAGAAACTCTTGATTGTTCCTCTTCTTGCACTCCTGGAATAGTAACACCTCTTGGTTTTGATAAATCTTGCAAAATCTCAGCAACTGTATCATCATCACTTGCAGTGTATATTCTTTGAGGTGTATCAGCTTCCTCTGGTATGACTTCTAACGGACAAGCTTCTTCTTCATGTAGAATAGTTGAAGTACCAGCTTCCTCTTCAAAGTCTAACAACCTTGGAGTAATCAAATCTTGCCTGTAGGATCCTTGTTGTTGAAAAGCAGTACTTTGATCTTCAGTACCTTGATCATCAGTACTTTGAACTTAAACATCAATAATTTGTTCCTTAGTACTTTGAATAACCTGTTCTTCAGTTTATTCAAGCTGAATATTTGTTCCTTGAACTTCAGTCCTTTCATGTTCTTGAGTATCTTGAGGTTCTTCAGTACCTTGAGGTTCATGCTCCTTAACAGTATCTTCTTTCAAATTCCTTTCCTCTAAATTCCTCCCCAATTGGACAGAAGATTGTTTGTGAACCTTTTGGCGTTTGGTCTTCCTAGACTGCCTTTGTTCCTTCTTTTTAGATTTGACCCACATACGATGATGTTGAACCAATGGCCAGACAAAATTCTTTAGCCTTCTAAACTTGAGCTTCAATTTCTTAATCTGTTTAGCTTGAGCCTCAGTAGTCTTTTTCAACTTGACTAACTCCCTTGTCAAAACATAATTATCCAATGTTAAACCTTCAGGGGATATAGTATGTGAAGCATCTCCTTGAATTGGTGAATGTTCCTCTGGTTGAGAATCAGGAACAGATCTTTGTGGAGATGGAGAAGGTGAAACTGCAACATCTTCTTGAACTTCAGTACTTAGAGAAGCAGTACCTTGGGATGCAATACCTTCTTGAGATGCAGCACTGTGAGAACCAGTACTTGCAGACGCAGTACCTTCACTAGCTTCATCTTCTACAGCATCAGCTCTATCAGCTTGAACAACTTCCATCATAGAAGTAGTTAAGGGAGTATCCCTTCCAGTGAATAAATCACTCTTCCTAGCCATAAAGGTGAAAATTTTGGCTTGTTAAACCACAACAGGTAAAAGATTTGTTGGCTTAGGAACATCAGAAAGTTGTTTATTGAGGAATACTTGAACAAACCTTGGATACATCAGCCATTTGGAACCATGAGTGATGTGAGAAAGCATTCCATCAAGAATGAGCTTTGAAAAATTAAAAACACGATCTGTAGCCAAGCCCACGATAACAGATGCTATGTTAGATCCAAATTACTCCCATGAAGTACTTTTAGCGCTAATACAATGAAGCAACACATGCACTAAAAACTTCCATTGAGGACAAAATAGTTGTTTCCTGAATGTTTGTTCAGTTAAAGACCCTTCATAACCAATATGTCCAAAAGTATCCCAAATCAGTTGCTTATCAAAACGAACAACCCCATCTTCATCATTAAACAATAAGTCTTCTCGAATAGAGGCTTCAGTAATCTTCAGAGTTCTTCCAGCAACTGTAGCTCTAATATAAAATACATCATTCTCCATATTATCCCTAGCAGTAGCCCAAAATTCTTGAATCCAGGGTTCAATTATATCCGGTTATACTAATAGTGCATAACTGATTGGTGACCCAGTAAGAAAATCGATGATGTCATGAAAAGCCTCATTATATTCAGTCTTGTCTAAATTTGCCACCATATTGTGCTTTGAAACTGTATTATGACCCGCCATTGATGATTATATAATCACAGTAAAAGATATGACGAATATATTAGGTGAAAGTGAGAGAAATATGGAAAATATTCTAAAGTATCAATATGAGAGGGAAAATCGGAGAGTAGTTATTTATAGGTGAGATTTAAAAAATCACAGCCATAAATACCAAAGTTACCGTTAGATGGAATTACCCCTCAATATTACCGTTGGAACAGTACTTCCACGTATGCAGTACTTTCCCAAGCAGTACTTTCCAAGCAGTACTTTCATAAAAACAGTACTTTTCCAAATTCCTTTGTATAACATAAATATCCGCCCCTCAAGCAATGCACAAGACTATATTAATACTAAATAGTCCTCCCCTTAAATGTAGCTCAGTAATTGATCATGCCAATACTCACCACCAAGTGATTGAATCTTGAAACATCAAAGCCTTTGGTAAGTAGATCAGCTACATTATCATCCGTGTGAACTTTAACCACATTAATGAGCCAGTGCTCATAGCAATCTCTGATAAAGTGATGCCTAATATGTATGTGCTTGGTCTTGGAATGATAAACTGGATTCTTCACAATACAAATGGTACTCTCATTATTAATATTGATGGGAGTATTTTTGAAATTAAACCCATAATCCAAGAGCTGATTCTGCATCCACAGCACCTGTCCACAACAACTTGCAGCAGCCACATATTCAGCTTCAGTAGAGGATGTTGCTGCAATTGTTTGTTTCTTACATTGTCATGAAACTAATCGTCTTCCAAGATATTGGCATCCACCTGTGGTTGATCTTCTGTCATAGTTGTCACCTGCTTAATCACTATCTGAGAAAGCTTCCAAGTGAAAAGGTGAATCCCTTGGATACCACAACCCCAACTTAGGTTGTTGTTTCAAATAACAGAAAATTCTCTTCACTGCATTCATATGAGAAATCTTTGGTGAGACTTGATATCTTGCACATAAACAAACTGCAAACATGATATCAGGCCTTGATGCAGTAAGATACATAAGACAGCCAATCATTGATCTGTATAACTTTACTTCAACTGGTTGTCCATCTTCATCCTTGCCCAATGAGTTAATTGATTTAATAGGTGTAGTAACAGGCTTCATGTCATCAAAATTGAACTTCTTAAGTATGTCAGTAACATACTTGTCTTGACTTATGAAAATTCCTTCCTTTGACTGCTTAACTTGAAGTCCCAAAAAGAAAGTTAACTCACCCATTGAACTCATTTGAAATTCTTTCTGCATCAGCTGCTCAAACTCCTTAACCATGGACAGTAGCTCCAAAGATGATATCATCAACATAGACTTGAACTAACATGATATCCTTTTTATCTCTCTTGATAAACAAAGTCTTGTCAATGGCTCCTCTCTTATAACCATGTTGCAATAAAAATGTAGAGAGCCTTTCATACCAGGCTTGGTGCTTGATGTAAACCATAAAGAGCTTTGACAACTTTGTAGACTTTGTTAGGATGTTTAGGATCTTCAAAACCAGGAGGTTTTTTGACATACACCTCTTCTGTAATAGTGCCATAGAGAAAGGCACTCTTGACATCCATCTGGTAAACCTGAAATCCCATATAAGAAGCAAAAGCAAGAAAGATTCTAATTGCTTCTATCCTTGCTACAGGAGCAAACACTTCATTATAATCAACTCCTTCTTCTTGTCTGTAGCCTTGTGCAACTAACCTTGCCTTGTTCTTGATAACATTACCTCTTTCATCTCTCTTTACTCTGAAAACCCATCTGGTTCCAATAACTCTCTTCCCATCTGGAAGATCACATAATACCCAAACTTCTTGAAGTTTAAATTGAAGAAGTTCTTCCTGCATAGCTTCAACCCAACTCTCTTTAGTCAATGCTTGAGCAATATTCTTGGGTTCCTCTTGAGAGATAAAACAAGTAAACATACATGTTTGATGGTTCTTATGATTAAGTCTGTTTTGTTTATAGACAAAGCTAAGTAAAGCATTATGAGGTTTAGAAAACTCTTAGCTCTGTGTCTAGTCATTACTCCAGAAGTAGAAGGACCAATGATTTGATTAGTAGGATGATTTTTATGAATTCTTAAACTTGGAGACTGTGGAACTCCATAAGTATCATCTAAATTAGTAAAATCAGCATCTTCATTGGAATCTGAGAAAATTCCTTCATCTTCAAATTCATCATCAGTTTCTTCTAATCCAGGCATGGTAGGATCATCTAAATCATCCGAAGTACTGGTAATAGGTGCAACAGTACTTTGTTCAAAAGTACTGTCCAAAGTACTGTAAGAGTACTCTGCAGACTTGTTCTTCTTCTTCGCCTCTTCATAAGCTCTTCGCTGTTCATCAGTGTAAGAATGTGCTAAAACATCTTGAAGAAGCAACTGATTTAGTTCTTCTTGAATAGATTGATCCTCAGCAGACAATGAGGATTTTGGTTCATCAGTACTTTGTTTTGGAGCATCAGTACTTTTCTTTGGAACATCAGTACTTTGCTTTGGAACATCAGTACTTTGCTTTGGAACATCAGTACTTTGCTTTGGACTAACATGATCTTCATCAGAGACAGCATCAGGTCTAAGATGAACTCTATGAACAACATACTGTAAGTCTTCTCCATCATGCACAGGTTGATTTTCTTCTCTAACAGGTACATAGTTCATAGAAGGAGTTAGAACTTCAAGATCAAACATCCAATCAGGACCTTTGCCTTTTTCATTATTTTGATCTTCTAAAAACTCAACATGAAGACAATCTTAAATCTTCTTAGTGACTCTGTTGTACACTCTAAATCCCTTACTGTTGGTACAATAACCCAATAAATATCCTTCTTCTGACTTGCCATCAAACTTACCCAGATTATCAATTGTGTTTAAAATAGTGAGAGGGCATCCAAAAGGCTTCATAAAACGAATGTTGGGTTTGTTGCCCATCAGCAAATCATAAGGTGTCTTCATCTGTGGCTTAGTAACTGATACTCTGTTAAGTACATAGCAAGCAGTACTTACAGCTTCAGCCCAGAATTGAATAGGTAGTTTTGAATCTGCTAGCATTGTTCTGGCTGCTTCAATCAAAGTCCTATTCTTCCTCTCTGCAACACCATTCTGTTGTGGTGTTCTTGCAATACTGAACTCCCTTTTGATTCCTTTGTTTGCACAAAATTCATCCATAAGCTTGTTCTTGAATTCAGTCCCATTATCACATCTAATACCTCTGACCTTGAGTCTCAATTGGTTTTCAAGTGCTATTATGAGTGTCTGAATAGCATCAAAAGTATCATCTTTAAATCCCAAAAAAATACCCAACTGAATCTACTGCAATCATCTGTTACAACTAAGCAGTACTTTTTCTTGTTTAAACTTGCCACAAAAACAGGTCCAAACAAATCCATATGTAACAGCTCCAAAGGTTCTCTGATAGTCCTCTCTTCAAGCTTCTTGCATGAAGCTTTGTGTTTTTTACCCTTCTTGCATGCCAAACATGAGTGATCATTCTTGTAAGTCTTTGAAGGTAAACCTCTAACTAAATTCCCTTTGACCAGTTTGTTGATATTCTTGAAATTTACATGGCCTAATCTTCTATGCCACTGATGTGCTTCTTTAGATGTTGCTTTTGCCACCAAACATGTGGCTCTTCCATAGGAATGTAGACTCTTCATGTCTAAACTATACACATCATTTGTTCTTGGTACTCTAAGAACTACCAAGTTGTCATCAACAGGCTTGAATTCAGGAGAGAGGATGAGACATTCTGTGTCAGTGAATAACACAGGATGCTTTTTATCACAGATTTGAGAGACTGACAATAAGTTGAACTTGAGCTCCTTCACATATCTAACATCCTCAAAATCTATTCGCCCTGCTTTGATGGTTCCTTTTCCAGTAATCCTTCCTCCATTGGGATCATTCCCAAATGCAACTCTTCCTCCACTAATAGATCTAAAATCAGACAAAATATCCTTGTCTCCTGTCATGCTTCCAGAGCAACCACTATCTACAATCAAATGATCTTTAAGCTCCTCTTCTGGGTTGCCCTGCACAAAGATTAAAGAGTTAGTGACTTTTAGGAACCCAAGCCATTACTGACTTGTGTTCCCCTTGTGGAGTTACAAACTCAAATTCTTTGACTATGTAATTTCCACTATTTTTTAAAACATGATCCAGAATTATGTTTTGATTTTTAGCATGTGGATTTTCAAAACTTTCTGGATTTTCAACAGAACTCTCTTTTGCAAATTCATTCTCTTTTTCTTGTATCACAAAAACATCTGATTCACTTTTTGTTGAAAGTACTGTGTGTCCCTCAACATTACTTTCTCTCTTAACCCATTCTATTTTAACACTTGGTTCCTGTGATCTAGATGCCCTATGTGATTTATAATACCTTCTAGGTTGATAATGAGATCTCCTAGGGTTCCTGTTCCAAATAGTGTTAGCAGTACCTTGTTTGAATTGAGCAGTACTTGGAGAAGGTACTGCTTGTGAAGGTACTGGTGATTTAGAAAAAGGTCTTCTCTGATGAGGGTACCTATGATCTGGTGAGAAATTTCTGTGATTAACCTTATTTGAATTATTCCAAACTGGTTTGTTCTCTCTAGGTTTCTGGTTGGCAGACCTGTTCTTTGGGAATTTTCTAAGATATTCTGAGTGATGTTCATAATCCTTGATTAAATGAGTAGGACTAAAACACACAAAACACAGTTTTTGACCCATACTCCCATAGTGACTTCTTCTATGTCTATGACCAAAAATATTTTGCCTTCTAGGTGAATGATTGAACTTGTTTTGACTAAAGTTATCCCAAAAAGGTTTAGCAATACTGTTTTGAAAAGGTTTTCCTGAAGGTACTACTTGTGAAGCAGTACTTTGAGTGGAAGGTACTGCTTGACTTTGAACATTATTTTCAACAGTTTCTTTAGGGGTTTCAGACCTAGATTGACCAACTAGCTTTTTCCTAAACTCTAGACTGTCTACTCCAAAACGAGAAACATCAGGCCTAGGGGGTTGATGACTTCCAGTGGGATGGGGAACTGCATGATAACCATTGTCTTTCTTATACTCAGGAGGTGGTTCACTAATTGAATCCTCATTACTAGATGTGTCTACATAATTAAAGAGTTCATCATCACTAGTGGTTACATCCTCTAGGTCATCATCACCTTGATTCTCTTCTATGTTATCAAAGTCCAAACCAAAACCTAATCCAGTTTTAATGTAAGCTCTTCTCTGTTTTTGAACATAAGTAACATGTGACAGACCAGATTCACCCCAAGCAGCAAACTTAGCTAACAAATCATCTCTTTCCTTAGTCAGTTTCTCTATTTCAGAAATTTTACAGTTTAATTTCCATTCACTTAGTTTTAACTGATAGTCCTGTTGTGCATACTTTTCAGCCCAAGCTACTTCATTATTTTCATGTGTTAAGATTTTAGCTTCCATAGATCCTAAGGTTATTTGATAACCAGCTACCTCAGACCTAGCCCTAACACAATTATCTCTTTCAATCACATAACTATTTAGCAGTTTTTGATAGAAATCATGACAATTTGAGCATACCTCAGAGATAGGGGATGAACACGGTGAAGTAGCTACCATTGCAAGTAGAACATGATCATCTTCACACTCCAAGCTCCAATCAAATCCTCCTAGACAATCTCTGGAGTCCAAAGCAGCATGTTCATGTTCCTCATCAAAAGCAGTGCTCCAATCTAATTCTTCCACTGATTCTGCAACTGCTTCTTCCACTGCTACCATACAGTAAGTCACTAGTTCATCATCAAACTCTTCACTCCAGTCAACTTGTGACAAATTCTCTTGAGCAACCAAAGCCTTTGTTTCAGTAATTGGAATTTCTTTTAGCTCAAGTTTTGGTTTCTCAGATGTCCTATTTGCTTGATACTTAGCAAACCTGCACTCCCTTGCAAAGTGTCCAGTCTTTTGACAATTGAAGCATTCAATTTTGGATTTGTCAAAAGTGATTCCCTGTTTTGGTTTGAAATCAATGCTTTTTCCTGTCTTCTTCATATACTTTTTGATCCTAGCAGTGATCATAGCAACTTGCCACCTGATATCAATTTCTTCAAGTGCATCTTCTTCAATCTGTGCTAGGTCTTCTTCATAAGTGACATGTAAACTAGCTTGCTGTGCAAAGAAGGAGCACACAACTTCATCTGAGTGCATAGTAGTAGTTGGTGGGGCTTGCTGAGCATGGGTGGGATCAGCATACGAGACAGTACTTTGAGTCACAGTACTTTGAGTAGGAGAAGCAGTACTTTTGGTGGAAGTACTGCCCCTCTTTTCAGATGATAGAAAAACAATACTGTGAGACTTAGAACTTGTTTGACCATTCATCTCATGTTCATACACCTTCAGATGGTTGTAGAGATCACCAAAGTCCATGACATCCAAACCAGGTTGTCCTCTGATCGTTGTAGCAATCACATGCCATGTAGATGGAAAACTCCTTAGAAACTTCAGATTAGCATCTTCAACTGATACTTCTGCCTTGTATAACTCCAACATGTTGAGGAGATTTTGAAACCTATCATATGCATCATCAAGACTCTCTCTTTCACCAACAGTGAAAGTTTCAAACTGTTGCTTTAGCAGATTTCTGTGCATCTTCTTAGAAGCTTCATTCCCTCCAAATCTAGTCTTGAGTGTAGCCCAGAGCTGCTTAGCATCTTTAGCATCATGGAACTTGAGAAGATGACCATCTGGAATGGCAGACAAGAGAATGTTGAGTGCCTTCTCTTGATTCCTTAATGTTGCTGCTGGTAAGACTGCCTTAGGTGCTTTGGGTTATCCAGGAACATCAATAGTTTCTGGAACTCTCATTACCATTGACAATTACATTCCATAGAGCATGGTCTGTAATGGCAATGTACTGCCTCATCTTCATACACCATAGGTCATATTCGCCCTTCTCGATGACAGGAATCCTCATTGAGGTGATGGAAGGTGGTGGAACAGAATCAATCGACATCTTTAGGTTTTAGGGTTTCTTCTTAGTCAGAGTTTCCACACAAGCTCTGATACCACTCGTTGGATCGATGTACTCTAACCAAACTAACTTAAATAGCTTGTTAAGGTTTAATAACCTTGGATAAATCCTAAGTTATTAACAGAGAAACACTGAGCAAACTCTATTAAGTATGCGGAATTTACTTAACAAAGCTAAGAAGAATAACTTTAACTTTAAACGATTTTATTAATAACTCTAACTCTGCTTATTATGCAGATTCTTTAACAACTCTAATAATATCGAACTTCTCTAAACTTGTAAATTCGTAAACTCTAAGACTCGTACCTCTTATGCCAATATAGGGGTCCTTTTATAGGCTCAAGGATGACCCTAGTCGGTTTACAATTTGTATCCTTGTACGACAAGTAATCTAATAAAGAATCTTCTAGAATTACAAGACTTTCTATAAACGAATATAACAGTTCTTTGTTCTTGCAGTACTTTGACTTCAACAGCAGTACTTTGACTTTATCTTTAGCAGTACTTTGACTCTTTAACTTTTTCCAGTACTTTATCATTCTTCAGCACTTTCATATCCCAACATCTTTTCTTGTTCAACCGATCATCTTATCTTTCTTTCTTACATATTGAGGCTTGTGTTACAAATATGGGAACCTAACAGTGGTATCAATCGCCAAATAGTTGGGTGAAAAGGTTTTGTTTTTGAAGTTTTGGTTTTACACGTAACTTACGGTTTACAAACTTTCTCACGCATAAAAACTCATTTTTTACACTTTACTATCCAAGATTCTTGTACTTTCAAGGTTTTTTAGGTGTTAAAATTTCATTTTTTGGCCAAAAGTTTCAAACTTTACGTGTATTTCATTGGTTTTAAGCTTGATTTCAAACGTGTGTTCATTTCTACGCGTAACGTGTGTACAAGTTTTGGATCATCAAGTTTCACACTTTTGTGTTATTTTGGTAATATTGAAGCTGTTTCATCACAAAAATCTGGTTTAGAAACTCTTTGGGCTAAAAATCCGTTTTGGTTAAGTTTTACGCGTAACAAAAGCCTAAAGTTACGCGTAAGCTACCCGTGGCTCGATCTTCAGTTTTCTTGGTTTACTCAGTGTTTTCTTTCTTGGATAAGCCTGAAAACACTTCGACTTTGGATATCTTTTGCACTGAGATTAATGTAAAGGATTTTTGGGCAAAACCCTAATTTTACGCATAAGCTAAAACTTACGCGTAGAAATCTTTACGCCTAAGCATTTTCTTATGCCTAAGCATTGTCTTACGCATAAGTTTTCTACGTCTAACTTTCAGTTTACGCCTAATCTTAGTGTATTCTCAATTCTTACGAGTAAGCTAATCCTACGCGTAAATATTGCTTTTACGCGTAAGTTTGGTGTTTTTACGCCTAAGTATTACTTTGCCTAAACTTGGTTTCTACGCCTAAGGATACTTCATCAACAACATTTCATTCGACTACAAAGATCCATTTTACAACACAAGTTTTCAACATGTCTCAACCACCATACTCTAACTACTTTCCTTACACGTATAATCAACAACAACAACAACAACTCAGTCCACAACATCAACAATTCAATCAACAACAACAAGTTTATCAACAACAATTTAACCAACAACATTATCCACAACAAGGACCAATTCCACCTCAAATGGTTCAACCACCACCTAGTCTTCAAGTACAACCTTACACAAACTTTTACAATCAACATCCATCAAGGAATACTATGAAGGAACCGTCTTGGTTTGCAAAGATGTGTGAAGCTTTAAGTAGCCAACAATCCATTCATGAGGCAGGATCACTTGATAGACCTCCAATGCTCACTCCCGGAAACTATGATCAATGGGTGATAAGGTTCTGTGATCTAAAGAAGCCACATGGAAAGTTTTTAAAGAAGGTAATCATGGAAGGTCCATTTCAGATGCCTACTATCACTACACCCGGAGATCCAAATGCTACTCCACCAAGAGATGATGTCACCAACATTGCAACTCTTTCTGACCTCACTGCTGATGAACTTCTACATTTTGAAGCTGATGAGCTAGCAATGCAATACATCCTTTTGGGATTACCCAATCCAATCCTTCGAAGTGTTGATGCTCAAAAGACTGCTAAAGCAATGTGGGAACATATTCATCTTCTCATGGAAGGCACTGCACTCAATCAAGAAGACATGGAATCCAAAATCTACTTGGCTTTAGAACACTTCATGATTGAACCCGGAGAGACATTAGAGTCATATCATCATCGCTTCTCAGACATCATCAATGACTTGGATAAACACAACATCATCATGCCAAGAATTGCAGTCAACACTAAGTTCCTGAGTAGTCTTGGTCCTGATTGGGAAAAGTATGTCATTTTCATCCGGCAAGCTAAGAATCTTCATCATGCTTCATACGAATTGTTGTACGACTATTTGAAGCCCCACCAAAAAGAAGTTGACAGAGAAAGAGTTATCCGTGGACAACCTGTTTCACCTTCACTTCCGGAAAATCAACAATTAGCATTGTGGGCTCAAGCTGGTTATCCTCAATTCCCGACCTCACAAACTGTATTCACGAATCCCTCACAACCCACTGCTCAACCAACTGCAACAATCACATCATATGATCAATCAAAGCAACAATCTCAAGAAAATCAATTGGTTCCATACAAAAACAACAATGATCAAGCACTTTACAGTGAATCCAGTGAAGATGCAGAAGCTTTCGATGCATTGCAACAAGGTTTTGTCATGATTGCTAGAGCCTTCAGCCGATACTCTAACAAATCCAACAATCGCATTCGTACCTCATCTAACACAAGGAATCAGGCTGTTGTTAACAATGGACGTGTTGAAGTTCAGAATCATGGTAATGTTCGTCAGATGGGCGGTGGTCAAGGGTTTAATACAATGGGAAGGAATAACATGGGTGCTCCACAACAACAAAGGGCTCAAGTGGTTGAACAAGGTACTACTCAGAATGGGGTTAATGGTCTTCGTTGTTATAACTGTAATGAGAAGGGTCATATGGCTAATGCATGCCCCAAGCCAAGGACAAGAGGCAACGCTTATCACAAAGAGGCTTTACTCTTGGCTCTCAAGGATGAAGCTGGTGGAAATCTTACCAACAAGGAACATAGCTTCATGGCAGATGCAGATTCTGATGATGACATGGAGGACTTGCAGGCTAATGTAGCAGTGATGTTGATGGCACACATGCAAGCTCTCCACATGAGTGACACAGGCCCAATGTATGACACTGACGGTTTGTCTCAGGTACCGGATCAAAATTTACTCATTAATGATCTGATATCTCAGCCAACATCTACATCCGACAAGGATCAGAGTGTTCAACATGCGCCGTCTACATCTCATTCCGAAGATAATCAAATAGACCCCGTAGTTATATTTGACGATCAAGATGACCTTATGGTTACCATTGATAATCAAGTTGACTCCGTGGTTATACTTGAGGATTTGACTAATGATCATGTTGAGACTCACGTTGAACAAGATGAACCTTCGTCTCATCTAGAAGTTCAACTCATAACCTTAATTAAAGACCAAGAATCTCGATTGGAAATTTGCAAGCAGTTAAAAGAAAAAAATGCACTGTTAACTAGGGATAATGAATGCTTAATAAGGCAACTAAACGTTTTCAAAACTCAATAAAAACGTGAACAAGGTTTTGAAGTCACTTTTGCTAAATCTCATCAAAACGAAAAATCATTAGAACAACAGATACGTGCTCTAGTCGCATCCAAGAATGCTTTGTTGTCTCAAATAGAACAACTGAAACATGATCATAAACAACAACTTAACGCTCTTACATTGGAAACTCAAAAAGCCAAGTCTGAGTTGCTAACTTGTTAAAAACAGTTCTTTGAGTACAAAAAGCATTTCACGAAACGAATAGATGACTATCTTGAGGAAATTGTTGACTTACAAAACAAAATCAAAGAGTTTCGAACTGTTGTTTATAAACATGGTGAATCAATCACAATGATTCAAAAGTTTACTTTTAAACCAAATCCAAATGGATATGGACCGAATCTTGCTGATTACAAACCTAAGTTTTCAAACAGAGCATTCAAACCAAATCCCGAAGTTTACAGTGCAGAACATAGAGTTAATGATTCCATTATGAGTGTTGTTGAATATAATCGTCAAGAGGAATTAGATGCAGAAGACGAGAGTCGATCAAAATTAGAAAATGTTGTTTATAACAAACCATTTAACTATTCAAAAGCCGTCACTTTCGTTGCACAAAAGGATTTTTCTAACACACCTTGGGTTATCACACCTACTTCTGAGGGTCCCCTTTCCAATACTGTACAAATTAATGGTTCTTTACCTTCACTCAGTGAAATAAAACCATTAGCCGAAAAATGTAAAGTTATTAAATATTTTGAAACATTTATTTCGGACATCAAAATTTTGGAACGTGAAATTGAATTTCATTCTGAAATAAAAGTTGAACATTTTTAATCGCCTCTTACGCGTGCACAAAGAGATATTCTTCAGAAAAGAATTTTACCTCATGTCCGAAATTTGAAAAATTGTGCTATTTATTGGGAAAGGGATTTTCACAAGGAGCTTGGACTTATGAAAAGAGTTTTCGAACAAACAGAAACATCAATTTCAAATACAAAACGTAAAAAGAAAATGTTACGAAAAGATGTTGATCGACTCTTGGAAGATGTTATCTCTGCTGATATCCATAATGTTGTGTTATTACATTCTTTTGCATATGCATTTTATTATATCTCTACTGATACTGTTGATTCTGTTGAAATTGTTGAGAATACTGATACTGTGTCACAAATCAAGTCTTTAAAAGATGAAAATGAACGTTTGTTAAACGAACTTTCAAACGCAAAACGTCATCTTCAATGGTGTCAAAAAGATTTTCAGAATCGTGAACTCGCTTTGCAAAAAAAGATCAACAAGTTGCATACCAAAACTCTTTGTCCTAAACTTGAGCAACTGGATGACCAAAATGTGTCTTTGAAGTGTCAAATATCAAAATATGAACAAGAAATTTCAAAAGTGAAAAAGGAATATAGCGTCATATTTGATTTACTCAAAAAGACTCGTGCTAAAGCGTCAAAAGATGTTGATAATCATCTGGCATATACCAAAGATGTTTTACGATGAGACGAACTCACTCGTTCTGAAAATCTAGATTTGTTACACAAAATCCATGATCTAAAGGCAGAGTTGGTGCTACTTAAGCAAGATAGGAATAGTAACACAAATGTAACTACACCAAAACAGATTCAAAATGACTCTAGAACATCTAATGACAAACCACAAGAAACTAATGTGCTTCCCTCTACTGAAACAGGAATAGTTGCCTCTTTTCCCACACTTCATAGCCTAGGAGCAATACAAGGAAGAATAGGAAGTTGCAACGTAAGAAAAGAACAATAAAGAATGCTGAAGTAGAAGAACACCCTAGGACTTTGAATAAAACTCAAGTTGCTCCCACTTTAGATATTGCGTCTGACAAATGTAATGGAAAAAGTGATGTAACGAATGCTGAACCTTTAAGTACTTTTGATGTTAAGTCTGAAGCTTCTTGTGTTATATGTCGTAAAAGTATGCTTTCTGATTGTCATGATAAATGTGTTGCTAAAACTATCTTGTCTCGTTTACGGAATCCTAAGAAACGGAATACCTCTAGGCCCACTAAAGCTTCTAAGTCTGTGCTTGGTAAACCGCCCTCTTTAGATTCTAAGAAATGCATTGATGTCCCTATAGCTCCATTATCACCTCCAAGGATCGTGGTACCACCTAGTGCATTCACTAAGACTAAAGCAAAGACTAGTTGGAGATGGCAGAAATGGTTACATAATACACTTGGCTTTACATGGATACCTAAAATCATGGACATATGTGTTTCATCTATATCTGCATCGGAACCCTCTAACTCTTCGGGTTCCACATCTACCTCTATTCCATCTGTGTCGTCTGTGTTGAATGCAGGTGATACAGATCATCCTCTGGGTTGTTGATAGCGGATGTTCCCGACACATGACAGGCAATCTCAAACTGTTATCAAACTTTATTGCAAAGTTCATTGGCACTGTCAGATTCGGGAATGATCACTTCGCAGCTATCATGGGCTACGGAGATTACATCAATGGCGACATCGAAATTAGCAGAGTTTATTATGTGGAAGGTCTCGGTCACAATCTCTTCTCAGTTGGTTAATTTTGTGATGGAGATTTGGAAGTTGCTTTTAGGGAGAAAACTTGTTTCATTCGTGATCTACAAGGAAATGATCTTATGTCTGGTCAACGCACATCAAGTCTTTACATAATCTCAATGCAAGACATGATTGCTTCATCTCCCATCTGTCTACTCTCTAAGGCTACATCTACTAAATCCTGGCTATGGCACTGTCGTCTCTCACATCTAAACTTTCAAACCATAACCAACCTTGCTCGATACAAACTAGTTGAAGGTCTCCCGAGATTCTGGTATTCTAAAGATCACCTCTGCTCAGCTTGTGAACAAGGAAAAAGCACTCGTGCTCACTTTCCTTCAAAGGTGGAACACAGCTCTCATCATGTGCTTCATCTTCTTCACATGGATTTGTGTTGCCCGATGCGCGTACAGACGATTAATGGAAAACGCTACATCTTGGTAACTTTAGATGACTACTTAAGATGGACTTGGGTTTATTTTCTTCGAAGTAAAGATCAAGCTCCACAGATGATCATCACCTTTCCCACGAAAATTCAAGTCCAGCTCCGGAACACAGTCAGACAAATCAGAACAGAAAAAGGAACTGAATTTGTGAATCAAACTCTTCGTGCATTTTATGAGAAAATGGGAATTGAGCATCAAACATCTATTGCACGTACACCAGAACAAAACGGAGTTGTTGAAAGACAAAACCGCACGTTAGTGGAAGCTGCAAGAACGATGTTAATTAATGCTAAACTTCCGGATTACTTATGGGCTGAAGCTGTGTCAACTGCATGCTACACTCATAATAGCTCAATGATTCCCAAGCGCCACAACAAAACACCTTATGAGCTTATCCACAACCATAAACCGAATCTCAAACACTTTCACGTATTTGGATCCCTTTGTTATCAGAATAATGATCGTGATGACTTTGGTAAGCTCAAAGCCAAAGTTGACATTGGAGTCTTTATAGGATATTGTGAAAATTCTTAGGATTTTCGGATCTGGAATCGTCGCACAAAGCAGGTTATGGAAACGATTCATGCAAATTTTGATGAACTTACAGAAATGGCTTCTGAGCATAACAGCTTGGAACCTGGTCACTACCGTTTAAAGTTCCCCCAAACCCCATCATCAGCTGAACCAAGCCCCCAGCTTACTCGTCAACAAATGGAAAAGCTATTTGCTCCGCTGTTTAGTGATGATATTGATGATCGTGCTCCAGGTGTATCCAATGTTTTCGCTGCTCAACCTGATCATATTCCAATACCTAATACACCTGCTACAACAACTACTGTTGAAGAAGCACCACCAGTTGTCTCTACAACAACAGTTGAACAAACTGTATCCAATGACGCTGAACCAGCTGATGATGTTCTAAACAATGAAGTACCCCCACCTGCAGATTTTGATCCAAATGCGTTCTTCAACCCGTTTGCTAATGACTCTGCTGCACCAGATGTTGCAGAATCATCTACAAGCCATTTGAATCCTCCCAATCTGCATAATGTATATCAACATCAACCTTCCACACATCGTTGGACGAAAGACCATCCTCTTGAGAACATTATTGGTAACCCGAATCAACCAGTCGTAACAAGACAACGTCTTCACACAGACGGTGAACATTGCATTTATGCACTCACTGTCTGCCAATCTGAACCTAAAAACATTAAAGATGCAATGACCAAAGACAACTGGATTGAATCCATGCAAGAAGAACTCAATCAGTTTAAACGTCTTGAAGTATGGGAATTGGTTGAAAGACCAACAGGGGTCTTCGTCATTGGTATACAATGGATTTGGAAAAACAAATTAGATGCTGAAGGAATGGTAATCAGAAACAAGTCACGTCTGGTGGCTAAGGGTTATAGACAGGAAGAGGGTATTGACTTTGAAGAATCATTCGCTCCGGTTGCTCGTCTTGAGGCTGTTCGGATATTTCTGGCATTCGCGGCTCACATGAACATCACGGTATTTCAAATGGATGTCAAAACTGCCTTTCTGAATGGGAAACTGAAAGAAATAGTCTATGTCAGCCAACCAGAAGGATTTGTTGATCCATAGTTCCCGAACCACGTTTAGAAACTGAACAAGGCTCTCTACGGTCTCAAACAAGCCCCTCGGGCGTGGTATGATAAGTTATCATCCTTTCTCATTGCCAATAATTTCACCAAAGGTTCGGTCGACCCTACACTTTTCATACAATATCACGGGGCTCACATTTTAATCGTTCAAATCTACGTGGATGACATCATTTTTGGGTCAACACATTTAAAATACTCAAATGCTTTTGCAAAACTAATGACAAAACATTTTGAAATGTCAATGATGGGTGAACTTACGTTCTTTCTAGGACTGCAAGTTCATCAATCACCCCGTGGTATTTTCTTGAGTCAGTCCAAATATGCCCTTGAACTTTTAAACAAATTTGGAATGCAAAACTGTGACACCTATGCCTCACCAATGGCACATACCAAGAAACTAGACGCTGATTTACATGGGAAATTGGTGGACCCTACCAAATACCAAAGTATCATTGGGTCTCTCATGTATCTAACAGCTAGCAGGCCTGATATTGTTTTTGCCGTATATCTTTGCTCCCATTATCAGTCGAGACCAACCGAATCCCACCTCTCCGAGGCTAAAGGAATCCTCTGATACATCAAGGGAACAATTAACTTGGAGATCTGGTATCCAAAGGATTCTGGTTTTGAACTAATAGCTTTTTCAGACGCTGATCACGCAAGATGCTTAGATTCATGGAAAAGTACTTCAGGAGCATTACAATTTCTTGGTGATAAACTGGTGTCATGGCAATCTAAGAAGCAGGATTGTACATCGCTGTCCTCAAACGAAGCAGAATATGTAGCCATTTCGGCATATTGTGCTCAAGTCATTTTGATGAGAACACAACTCAAAGACTATGGTTACGTATTTGACAGAATTCCGATGTACTGCGACAATCGAAGTGCTATTGCGATATCGTGCAACTCTATTCAACATTCGAAATCAAAGCACATCGATCTTCGATATCATTTCATCAACGAGCACGTGGAAAAGGGTACTGTTGAATTATACTTTGTGGGTACTGAATACCAACTGGCAGATCTTCTCACCAAAGCTCCTACTAGGTTTAATGAGTTGGTCCAGCGGATTGGTATGCGGTGTTTGACTCCCGAGGAACTAGATGAACTTTTAAAACATTCTTAAAAACCACTTAAACACCAAAACTTCTTTTGTAAATATTTTTCAAAAACAAAATACTTAAATATAAAATCTGATAAAACAACAAAAATATTCTTCTATCTATATATCTTTTAACATGGCAAGTACAAATCTTCCGTCAACACTTTAATCTTTCAAATTTCAATATTTTCTTGGTCAAGTGTTGAGGGGGAGATAGTAAATATTTTTCGGTTTCATAAAACCATGTTCTTGCATGTTACCTTATCATGGTTATTTCTTTGATAATGGTGGTCACATTTCTGGTTTACTGACACTCCCAGGACTCAAATTTATTAAATTTCATTATTTCTTAAATCGAGGGGGAGTGTCGTCAAGTTTATTTCCAAATATCTTTCGTTTGGTAACCAAAATGGAAGTTATGGGTGTTGGATGTATATGGTTAAGGTGGAGGGACTGAAAGTGTCAAATATTCAAAGTATTTTTTAATAAAACTTTTCAAAACACATTAACTCCACCACATTTATTACACAACTATCCAAAATCTACGCATAACATTCAACCTGCAAATCCGTGTTTTTGATCATCATTTTGTAAGTGTTTTTACGTTTTTAACATGATTATAAACAAAGGTTTTTGATATCATAAACATCCAACGGTTTAATCTCGTGTTTTAGTGAGATTTGTGTTCTACGCGTAAGCCATGAACACAAATTCTTCATTTGAGTGTTATTGGTTAAAATGGTTGTGTCAAACCGTTTATTTAATCACATTGAAACCACTTCTATCATTAAAACTCACCCAGAAACACGAATTGAATGATTTTGATAATTAGGGTTTTATGCGTGAATTGGGTATTTTTAAGTGTGAATGTTTTTGGTTAATTAGATGGTTAAAAGATGTTGTTTATATGTTGTATTGATTATATCCATGCTTAAAACTTTCCCAGTAACATCAATTGTGTGAGAATCAAATCTTTAGGGTTTAAGTTCATAAGATTTGGGTATTTTTGATCCATAGGGTTTTTAATGTTAAAACTTGTTTAGAACATCTCTATAGGCCTCTGAGATCACCCAGAAAAACTTTGATGCATTTCCTATGGCTAAATCTCTTTGTCGTAATTCTTGAATGATTAGGGTTTTGAGTTTTACGCATAACTGCTTAAATGAGTATTCATGTTTAGAACTGAAAAGGAATGAATGTATATGTTAATATTGGTGATATGATAAATTTATTTCAGGTTACTACGCGTGAAAAATTCAGAATCAAGGTTACTTGAACATCTACGCATAAGGATCACCTTACGCATAGAATGTTATGCGTAAGAGAAATCTTACGCGTAACCTTTACGCGTAAGGTTCTGCAATGGGGACTACGCGTATCCTGTGAAGGATATGCGTAAACAGTAACCTTTACGCATAAGGTTCACTCTTAGTAAGCCTTACGCATAAGGTTCCATATACGCTTACGCGTAAGCTTTACGCCTAAGGCCCTCTTTTCCTACGCGTAATATTTCTTACGCATAAGTCAAGATCCTACGCATAAGCTTATGCTTACGCGTATAACCACTCCTGTTTACGCATAAGCTTGCAAAACCTACGCCTAAGCCTAGTTTTAACCAAAATTATGAATTGTTACGCGTGCAAACTTGTAAATAAATAAATAATAACGCCACGAAACCAAAAATGTCACTAATAAGCTTAAATGTTTAATAAGTTGTGAAGAATAAGTGGAAACTTGGACTTTAAAACTCAAAATTAATCAACTCACGAAACTTATCATGACGTCTTTGGACTATTGGACTAACAAGTGACATTGGACTCGTAACAATCATCGACATATCACATTCAATAAATAAACAATAAAATCAACTGTTGACTAACGTAATGTCTTTCGATATGTTGGTTCTTTTGGCTAAATATCTTTCAGATCACAACATGGACGCTCAAATGCAAAATGTGGATGCACCAAATGTTCTCACTGTTGAAGATATCTTCCCTCATGGTTACCCAATGAAGATCGGAAAGAACAACCTCAGAGTTGATTTTGATAACTTCTCTTGTTCTGAGTCTTCGTGTCAGATTGCAGTGGATATTCTAAAAACTCACCCTTATCAGAACATGCTCACAAACTCTACTACCGTACCTGAGATCTACATTCACCAATTCTCGCACACTATAGGAAAGGTGAAAGGTCAAAGTTCCGTGACTGTGACTCTTAATAACAAACAAGTCACCATCACGCCAGCAGATTTGAGGGCTATTCTTCTGATTCCTGTCATCGAGCCTACTGAATACAATGCTACTCCAACGGAAGAGGTCGTTCTCCAGTTCATGGTCGACATCGGCTATGATGAAGCTACCGGGGTAATCACAAAGCACTCATCTGTTGATCTCAAGAACATTCCCCAGCCATGGAGAACCCTCTACATAATGATTGCCAAATCCGTTTCCGGACGTGAGAGTGGTCATGAGCATCCCAAGCTCATGGAACTACGAATATTTTGGGCTTTAGTCAACATGAAAGACATAGAAGTTGAAGCTCTGATATTGGATGACATGATGTCTTACCTTAAAAGGCCTGGCACCAAGATCCCGTATATCAGATACACCAAACTGTTGATCCAAAGAGCTCTAGGGTATAATCCTGACATTCCCTTGAGATTTGATGATCCCAAACAACACTCTGTGTTGTATGAGCCCACACTCACTGTCAGATTTAAGGACTCAACAACAAAGAAACAAGGTGCAGTGTTGCCAGATCATCTCCTTACTAATGATATCAAAGAACTTTACTCGTACAAACGATATTTGGTAGCAGTTGAAGCAGGCAAAGTAGGTTTCTGTTGATCCCAGTTGAGCAAACGATCTAATATAGAAACTGACTTGAAACAAAAGCTTATCAAGTATTACGTGGAATTTAATACTTAATCTTAAGAAGAAGAACAGTAAACATTCAACACCTCAATATTATTTATTAATACGAATACTCTTATAGTATTAGGGTTTTGCAACCTTGAAGTGTATCGACCTTAGATATAAAACATACGTATATCTAACCTAACCTAGAACCTCCTTTTATAGGCTAAGGAGTCCTATACAATATACAATACGTAACCTACAAGATAAATATCTTTTCCATATTTATCTAATACAATAAACTAACCGACTATACAAAACACTAGCAGTAATTACAATATATCATCCATGGTTACATAATACTACTAGCCGCGGTTGTCTTCATCCGTGGTTACACTCTTCTGTCCGTGGTTCCAGTACTTAAAGTAATTCTTGATGCAAGGAACCTAAAACCCAACAATCCTCCCCTAAACTTGATACATTCCAACAGAATTCTCAAGTTTTCTTTTAAGCTCAAAACATATGAAATGGAGGATGTAGCCAAACACTTACTAATTTTTAAGAATGTTCTCATACTTCAGCAACAAATCGTAAGCTTGACCATCATAGGGTTCTAACATCTTGATACAACCAGGCTTCAACATCTGAGCAATAACTGCTGGATACTTATTCAATTGAGGATAATCACCTTCTACAAGCATATGAATAATTTCTCCAGAAACAGTTAAAACATGAACTTCACAAGTTTGATATAAAAACCATCTAGTAACTTGACCATTGTAGAGTCCTTGCCATTCAGGTTCATCATGAGTAGGTTCAAATAGAATCTTCAAATTATGATAAACCAACCTCTCATGATAATCATTTGGATGTACTTCACCAAACTTATTCTTGTAAAGTATCCAAAGATTCATCAAATCATCTCTATCAAAATACTGAAGCATCTGTGAAAATTTATTATACTCATAAACTTCATTATTGAGTCTTTGAATTTTCCAAACTCCTTCACTCCCATTAAGCTCAAACTCATAAGAAATAATTTGATTACCATCTGCAACTAATTTCAACCTTTTAGAATCAGATGTCTCTTGAACCTCAGATTTTCTCTTTCTTTTACTCTGAATCCATTCATCATCTTTTTTAATCCACTCTTCCTCCTTTTTAGAATTCATTGGACAGTAATCATCATGATTAATTCTCATACATCTCTCATAAATCTCTAAAATTCTTTCAAATGAACACCTACTAAGAGTATCAGAAACATGTATGCCAGAATTTTTAATAATCTTCATTAGTACATTCCTCATCTGTGCAACTGTAGGAGGTTTCTTTCTTACAACTTGCTTCTTTTCTTTACCAACCTTCCTTGCCAATGTACCCAAAAGTCTAGCTTTTTCCTCATCATCTAACAAAGCCCATTCTTGTGCAGTATACTCATTACTCATTAATTCAGAAGCTTCAAGATAGTTTTGAGATTCAGACCATATAGCTAACCATCTCTGACTAGCTTCCTCTTCATCTTGCTTTCTTTTCTTTAAAGCTTCTTGATCCTCAGCTACAAGACTTTTAGCATACTCTGCATCATAAGCTTCTTGTTCTGTTTTACTTTTAAACTTCAATTCTGCAACTGCAACCCCTTTACCTTTACCAATATCAGGTTTAATCACTTTCTTCTTTAAAGGTTCACCAATAACTAAACTTTTTCCTCTGGGTTTAGGTTTAGTTGCAGTAGATTTAACAGATAAAACAGGTGCAATGACAGGTGTAGATATAGATGATGTTTTGCTCAGATTATTCAATGTACTTGCAGCTTCTTTCTCTACTTCTTTAGGCTTAGATGGTAATATAGAAAGAGTTGTGACAACAGTAGAAGTGGTTGTGATAGCAGTGGGTATGACAGTAGTAGGAACAATAGCCAAGTCTGAAACTACATCAGTGGTTACAAAAGTACTAACCATGGTTTCAGGTATACTATCAGTTGTTGTGTTATGCACTACTTCAATATTCTTCAATTTTTCAAGAACAACCTCATTCCCATCTTTATCAGAAACCAAAAAATCTTGATCTCCACTATCAACATCTTCTTCCATAGTTACACCAACAGATACATCCACAGCCTCCCCTGAATTCATGCCATCACTCCTCCCCTGTTTGGATACAGCCTCCATATGCAGAGCTGGAGAGGAGTCCACCTTCTTTTTCATTCTTTTTAGCTTCCGTAAAGCAGCAACCCCAGGTCTTTTCATCTTCCCCAAAACCAAAACCCTGTGCTTCAATCTCCGAAGATCATTACCCTGAAACACAGTCAACTTCTGTAGACCTGAAATTGTATTCTCCATTTTGGCACATGTAGCCGTCAATTCATTTAACCGTTCAAGAATATCCTCCCCACTTCGACCTGTGTTAACTGGTCCGAGAGGTGGTTCATTGGAAAAGTCATCATGTACAAAGTCATTAACCTTCAATTCAATGTCAGGTTCCAATCTATCCTCATCACTTCGAGCTGTGTTAACTGCTCCGAGAGGTGAATCCTTGGATATAGTGAACATAGCATCAGACCTGGCCTGATCATCTATGCACCCTGTATTAGCCAGTTGGCTAGGGATTCCTCTACCTGTGCTAAGGTCCAAAGAACTTTCCACAGTAGGAGTTGCCAATGGTTGGGTCTTATTTATGTTTCCACTATCCTGACCAGCATCCAAGCATGAATCAGTAGTGGAAGCCCTTCCAATCATGTCACCTCCACTCCATGTGACAGCCTCATTAACCACACCACTAGAACTAGCCTGAGGAAGCTTAGTGCCCTGTGTTCTCCTAGTCCATGATGCAAGACCTTCATCAAACTCAGAATCAGTAGGCAAATTGATCATGTGAGGAAATAAAGGAACATCTCTAATGATAACATTCTGTGGCTGATTCCTCATATGTGCAAAAACCTTAGGAAGCATGTGATGTACTTCATACGTTCTATCATGTTCAACAGGTTCCACTATTTGATGTGCCACAATCAGTTGAACAAACCTAGGATACAAATAGTATTTACCCTTCTTCCTAATATTTTGTACTAACCCCTCATATATCATCCTAGACCAGTTAAACTTCCTTCCTTCAGAAAAACAAATAATAGCACTAGCAATTTTTGAAGGAAAGTCATTAAAGCCTGTTGTCTTGTTACTCATACACATCAACAAAGTGTGAATCAAAAACTTCCATTGTTGTGAAAACAAACTCTTAAAAAATTGTACCTTTTCACCTCTGTGTGTATATCCTAATCTCTCTAAACCAGCAACAATCTCAACATCTGAAAGATTATCAACACCATCAGCATCATCAAGCTTTAAAACTTCTCTAATGATCTCCTCAGTAATAGAGATAGCATTCTCATCCACAACAGTACTAAACACCACCAAACCATCAACCTCTTCAACTTTAGCATTTCTCCAGAACTGATGTATGTAGGCTTTAAGAATGGTAGGTTCAACTGTTAAAGCATAGTGAATGGGACTGTGAACCAGAAAGTCAATACTTTTATGAAACCCTTCAGATCGAGCATCCTTAGTGAGTACTGCAACTAGGTTATGTGAAGTGGAATACTTTTCTGCCATTGTGATTAATGATGGATATGAAGTGGGTTTTGTGAATAAATCAAAGAAAGTGATTAGGGTTAAAGTTGAGCGCCAATTGGAAGTGGTTTGAGAATCAAATAAATGATTCGTCCGTGATTTGGGGAGAGATATACACTTTTGCCAAAGTGTCAAAACAACCCCTGTAGTATCCAAAACAAAGTATCATACTATCCGCGGTTCAATAACTGCTATCCGCGATTAGAACTTACCATCAGTAGATACAGATGGTCACACCTCCAAATATCCAAGAGATATAGTAAGTAAGTCTGTGTTAAAATAGGTAAGATCTCACAAAAATATGAAGGATTACACACACTTTTTTTTTTTTTTTTTTTTTTTTTTTAACTAACATAAGCAGCTCACACACCAGCTCCTATGTATACAAATCCTTCATACCTGCAAGTCATAAACACAAAACAAACACAGAGACAAAGATTAATGTTATCAGTGGTTAGGAATAGCCAGAAGTGGTTTCAAAAGACCTATCCGTGGTTTAGAATAGGTAAGTCAATATAGTCAACTTCTAGAACTTATCTCAGTCCAATACCCAAGAAACTCATTAACTCTCCAACCATATTTAACCTGCCCCATATTTACTTCAATAACCCTAAACTTCACTTATAAAAAGAACCCATAATCGCATATAACGCACACACCAATCAAAATCAAAACCCTAATTTGTCTAAGAACCCCAATAATGAGCAGTTCCAGCCCAATCAATCTTTAATCAGATGACAATACCTCCTCCAACAGCAGTCTGAAGAGATGGAAAAAGAACTATTTAGCAAGCAATCCAAGCAAAGGAGAGAATAGCTCTTCTTTAAGTTCGTATGTATCACCCTATGAAGATACAAACGAAGAAACATCTCCCATGGCAGTCAGTGCACCTCCACAAGAACCACGACCATCAACATCCCCATTTCTTCCATCATCAGAAGATGATAGTGTGGTGAATCCAAGTGATGCTTCTGAAGACTCTGATAACTCTTCTAAGAAGAGGATTTCAAACCCTAAACCTTCATCATCCAACCCCCAACCAAGACCACGAGCAAGAAACCCACCACTCCCTAAGGACAGAGAGGTGGTTCTTGGTCTTTGTGCACCAAGTCGTGGTGCTTCTTCACATATCGTATCAAGGAAGGGAAAAAGGAAGATGGAGTAAGTTGCTGAATGGTGGAATGAGTAGATGGAGCACAAGAAGAATATCAGATCATCCATCTATCTGCCACAATCAGCTTCAGCTTCTTCGTTTGCATCAAGCCATCCTTCCCATTTTGATCCTTAGCTGCTTCGTCGTACTGGTCATGCATATGATAAATGCATATCCAGCAATCATGTATATCCAACAGCTGAGGATAGTATTAGGAAATCATGTATAGAAGTAGTCTTTTAATTAGCACTTGAAGTTTCATTGTAAGCTGTAAGCTGTAAACTGTTTTGATGAATGAATGAACAATGAACTTTAGTACTTCTTTTACTTCTATAATGATCTTTCTTGTTTCTGCAAAATGGTTAGTGAAAACAGGACAACTAGCAGTGGTCTTGACCAAACTATCAGTGGTTAGAAACAAACTATCAGTGGTTAGAAACAAGAATAGCAAAACTAAGATTACATAATAACAGTCCAATACATATACAAACTAGTACAAAACAATTTGAGAATTTAGAGATTAATCATGCCAATACTAACAACAAGGTACTGAAACCTCCCCACATCAAAAGCTTTAGTGAGAAGATCAGCAACATTGAAATCAGTATGGATTTTTACCATTTGAATCAACCTTTTCTCATTACAATCTCTAATAAAATGATGTCTTATCTCAATATGTTTAGTTCTAGAATGTAAAACAGGATTTTTAATGTTGCATATTGTACTGTTATTATCAATGTAAATCTTAGTATGCATAAAATTGTACCCAAAGTCCAGCAATTGATTCTGAATCCAAAGAACTTGACCACAACAACTAGCAGCAGCCACATATTCAGCTTCAGTTGTAGAATTAGCCACAATGGTTTGCTTTTTACACTGCCATGAAATAAGTCTGCTTCCCAAAAACTGACATCCTCCAGTCGTAGACTTCCTATCCAAACTAGCACCAGCATAGTCACTATCTGTGTAGGCCACCAAATCAAAAGGAGAATCCTTTGAGTACCAAAGGCCCAATTTAGGATGACCCTTAAGATACCTAAAGATTCTCTTAACAGCATTCATGTGTGAAGAATTAGGTGTAACTTGAAATCTTGCACACACACATACTGAGAACATAATATCTGGCCTAGATGCAGTGAGATACATCAAAGATCCAATCATGGACCTATACAACTTCTGATCAACTTTGGTACTTCCATCATCAGGTAGCAATGGTTTCTGAGTCTCCATTGGTGTACTAGCACTTTTCACATCCTGAAATCCAAACTTCTTTAAAACATCTGCTACATACTTGTCTTGACTAATGAAGATACCATCAGTCCTTTGTTGAACCTGTAGCCCTAAAAAAAGTGAGTTCTCCCATCGAACTCATCTGAAACTTATCATGCATAAGTTTCTCAAAATCTCTGCATAGCTCCTTGTTAGTAGAGCCAAAGATGATATCATCTACATAAACCTGAACCAGTAAAATATCATCTTTGTGCTTTCTAATGAACAAAGTTTTATCAATCAGTCCTCTTTTAAACCCATTGTCCATCAAATAAGTAGACAGGCATTCATACCATGCCCTAGGAGCCTGATGCAATCCATACATAGCCTTCCTCACCCTGTAAACCTTGTCAGGATGATCAGGATCTTCAAAACCAGGAGGTTGACAAACATAAACCTCCTCATCAATAGTGCCATATAAAAATGCACTTTTAACATCCATCTGATACACAACAAAATTCTTGAATGAAGCATAAGCCAAAAACAATCTAATAGCCTCTATCCTTGCAACTGGTGCAAATACTTCATCATAGTCCAAACCTTCAGTTTGTGTGTATCCTTGAGCAACCAATCTTGACTTGTTCCTCACAACAATACCTCTTTCATCCCTCTTGTTTTTGAACACCCATTTAGTCCCAATAGCCCTCTTCCCATTTGGAAGATCAACCAATGTCCAAACTTCTTGAAGCTTAAAATGTAAAAGCTCCTCTTGCATGGATTCTACCCAGCCTTCTTCTGATAAAGCTTCTTCCACTCTCTTGGGCTCCTTTTGAGATAGAAAACAAGCAAACAGGCAATTTTGCAGATCTTTATGACTGTTTTTTTTGTGAAGTGATCTTGCAAAGAACCCATGTCTAGGAAAGGGTTCAGTGTTCTTAACCCTGCTTCTTGTTTGTACTGGAGTATTCAAATTTCCAAATATTTGTTCCTTGGGATGAATCTTGTGAATCCTTGTAGTGGTGATTGGACTTTCATGAATGACAGTTTCCAAGTTTGACAAATCAGCATTGAAGAAATCATCCATGTCTTCATCATCAGTAGGAGTATCAATTTCAATCAAACCAGGCATATTAGGATCATGTGGATACTCCTCATCACCAAAAAATGGCTTCTGATGTGGTCCATAGAAAGTACTATCACCAGTACTTGTAGCCGGGATTTCACATGAACTATCAGTGGTAGAAGTTGGCTTGTCAGCGGTTACAGCTGGTCTATCAGTGCTTTCAGTAGGCTTAGCAGTGCTTGCAGACTGCTTTTTCTTCTTTTCAATTTCTTCTACCGACACAGAGTTATCTTTCAACAACTCATCCTTATCTTGATGATGATCAACTTTGCCTCCATCTTTCAGTATTTCATCATCAGTTGGACTTTGCTTATCAATGATGGAAGGTACAGAACCAGCTTTCCACTTTTTAACCAAATAGAACTCCTTTGGAGAATCAGCTTCCTTTGAAGATGTATCTGCCTCAGAATCCTTTTGTATACCTGCATCAGCATTAGTGGAAGTTCCTGCAATGATAGGCTCATAATTCATAGATTTGGTTAGCATATCAATGTTAATCAGCCAGTCTGGTCCTTTGGTCTCAACACTAGGAGTCTTTTCACTGAATTGAACATGTAGGTTCTCTTCAACAAGTCTAGTCCTCCTATTGTATACTCTAAAGGCTTTGCTATTAGTGGAATAGCCTAAAAAGTATCCATCATCTGCTTTTTCTTGAAACTTTCCTAGGTAGTCTATGGTATTCAAAATGGTAACAGGATACCCAAAAGGTTTTAGGAATGCAATCATTGGCTTCCTATCATGTAACAGCTCATAGGGGGTCTTGTTATGAGGCTTCACTACCTTACTTCTGTTTTGCACATAACATGCAATTCCTACAGCTTCAGCCCAAAAGGTAGTTGGTAACTTAGACTCTGACAACATGGTCCTAGCAGCCTCAATTAGTGTTCTATTTTTCCTTTCAGCTACACCATTCTGTTGTGGTGTTCTAGCAACACTAAACTGTCTTTCAATACCTTTAGCTACACAGAACTGATTCATCACATCATTCTTAAACTCAGTTCCATTATCACATCTGATTACTTTGACCTTATGATTTACTAGATTTTCTATCTTAGTAATGAAACTCTTAAGAATCTCACTAGTCTCACTCTTAGCAGCCAAAAAGTATACCCAAGAAAATCTACTATAATCATCAGTGATAACTAGGCAATACTGCTTATGGTTTAAGCTTCTAACAAATGTAGGTCCAAATAAGTCCATATGAAGCATAAACAGTGGTTGTGTGATGGTGTTTACAGTTTTGGTCTTACAAGAAGCTCTATGTTGTTTTCCTTTTTGACAGGCCACACACAGTTCCTTACACTCAAAAACCTTTGAAGGTAACCCTCTCACTAAGTTTCCTTTTACCAGTTTATTGATTGTTTTGTAATTGAGATGACCTAGCCTTCTATGCCACAATTTTGACTCATCTACAGATGCTTTAGCAAACAAACATAAGGACCTATTAGGAAGAACATCTTTAAGATCAAAACAAGATATATTTTCCTTCCTAGGTACCCTAAGTTGTATAAACTTCTCATCAGGCATCTTAAACTCAGGAGACAACACCACACACTCAGTTTCCCCAAAAAGTACCTAGTTTTTCTTATCACACATTTGAGAAACACTGAATAAATTGTACTTTAATCCCTGTACCAAATAGACTTTTTCAAAGTCTAAATTCCCTGTTCTGATTGTGCCTCTGCCAAGTATCTTTCCTCCCTTTGGATCATTCCCAAATGCCACATATCCTCCATCAAAAGCTTCAAAATCTTCCAGATTGCTTCCATCCCAAGTCATGTGCCCAGAGCAACCACTATCAAAAACTGCTTTATCTTTTAGCTCAGTTTGAAGATTACCCTGCACATAAAATTACACAAGTTAGTTCCTCTTGTGGACCCAAGCCAATACTGACTTGGGTCTGCCCTGTGCATCAAAATATTCAAATTTCTTTAGGTCCATTGATGCACAGTTGACATGTGGTAAAACCTTGGTCTTAGGCTTCCATTGCCAACTTGCTGAGGCCTTAACAGCATAAAAATGATTTCCAACCACTGTATCAGTTATCACCTTTGGAATTTTTAAAACTTCTTTTGAATCAGTGGTGATATCTTGCTTAACAGTGGTTTGATTCTGCTTAGCCGTGGTTACATTTTGCTTAGCAGTGGTTGGAACCCATTTAGGTGTAGCAGTGACAATTGATTTTGTATTCCCATTCCTCATCAGCACTGCTCTTGGAATCATGTTTTTGTTTGGATGAGGGTTTGTTTTCCTTGAAAAGTTTTGATGATTTACCCTCCTCCAATGATTCCATACTTGTGGTCTATTTTTATTACAATTTCTCTGTAAGTGTTCAAAACTACCACACACAAAACAAGCCTTTTTAACACATTGAAACTCATCACCTAATCTGTTAGAAATTAGACCATTTAAGCTTCTTTGATTACCCCTAGGTTTATATTGTTTCATTTGTTCCCTAGGAATTTCCCTGTACTCTAAAACTTTCTTGGTGACTTTAGCTCCAAATCTAGGTACAAGGTTGACTTGCTGAGAATCAACTTTCTTAGCTTTCTCTATCTTTTCAGACTTAGTTGATTCAGTTCTATCATCCTCAGAGTCTGATTCCCAATCTTCTATTATGGGAGCATCAGATAACTTATCAGAACTTATCTTAGGTGTTTCAGTCTTATTTATCACTTCTACAGGTTTGTTAAAACTGAATTCACTACTAAATGACAGTTCTTTAGCAGGTGGTGCATGTTTCATCAAAGAGGGTGGTGGCATATTATTGTATCCTAGACCAGTACCATCTTTGAACAGTTTTTGACCTATTGGCTTATTTACTAGATCAGAAGCATATTGTGTTTTAGCAACCCTAACAACATGTTTTTCTTTTTCATCTAGGGCCTTTAGTTTTACACTCTCTGCCTCAGCTAGTTTATCTTTAAGCATTTTAATCTCTCTGTCTTTAAGATCAATTTCACCACCTAGTATATTGATCTTTTCTACATACTCAAACTCACATTTAATACAGAATTTCAGCTTCTCTTCCACACCTTCTAGACCAACTCTCTAACCTAAGTTATCTAGAGTCAATCTTTCAACTTCTTTTCTCATACTCTCAGTGATAGCTTTTTGAGATTCTAAGTTATCATAACATGATTTAAAAGAACAAGTAGATGTTTTAGAATCATTAGATACCTCAGAATCTGAACCAGAAGATGAAGCATAGGCCATTAGAGCAAAGTTATGCTCTTTTGATGCTTCACTAGCAAGAAAAGCTGCATTTGGACCTTTTTCAATCTGATCACTCCAATCATAATCACCAATCCCATCCTGAGCAACCAAAGCTGAAGAAGCAGCAGGCTCTTCTGATGTCTTCTGAATGCCTTCAATTCTTTTAGGAGCTCAACATTCCCTAGCAAAGTGACCTTTCTTCTTGCAATTAAAGCACTCCATCTTGCTTTTGTCGAATCCAGCTCTCCTTTGACCATCATACTTGACTTGTCTTCCAGTCCTCCTCAGAAACTTCCTTGCTTGGAGAGTCAACATTGCCATTTGCCATTGAAGATTGATCTCATCAAGATCATCAGGATCAATTTGATCCAGATCTTGATTCAGCACAGTAACACTTGTAGTTAAATCAGACAGAAAAGCACAGATTGCACCATCACTGATATTATCACTAACAGTGGTAGTATTTGCAATAGCCGTGGTTATACCATAGGCATCAGTGGATACATCTTGTGGGCTTTTGTGATTAGTGGATACAAAAGCAATGTTTTGATTAGCAGAAGATGAGTGAGAAAAGTTATTCTCAGACTCATAAACCTTCAAGTTGTTGAAGAGATTGTCTAGAGTCATTGTAGCAAAATCCTCCTTATTTCTCCACACAATTGTATGAATAGCCCATTCAGATGATAAACTCCTAATGAACTTCAAATTAATATCTTCTTGAAGGAACTTGTAACCCACTGACTTCAGTTGACTGATAAGTTTTTGAAGTCTATTGTATGTACCATCAATCTTTTCTCCACTAAGAGCAGTGAAGGTTTCAAACTGATGCTTGAGCATATTCATCCTTGACTTCTTAGTAGCTTCATTACTAGCAAACCTTAATTCAAGAGCATCCAATAATTCTTTAGCAGACTCATATTGATCAAAGTCCAATGCAAACTCATTAGGTATTCCCATGGAGAGAATACTGTGAGCTTTGATCTCCATTTTCCTCTTAGCTTTATCAGGCTCACTAACAATAGCAATCTCCAGTCCATCCTCACCCTTCTTAGGAAGAGTGTCTCCTTTTTCAACAACATCCCAGAGAGCATAATCAATCATACGAATGTATTGCCTCATTCACATCCTCTAGATTTGGTACTCACCATGTTTGAGCATGGGCACTTTTGAAGCAGTCACCATGTGAGTTTCATTAGACATCTTAACTTACTTGAATAAAGATTAACAAACTTCTTCTTGGTTACAGTTTCTAGATCACAAGCTCTGATACCACTTGTTGATCCCAGTTGAGCAAACGATCTAATATAGAAAGTGACTTGAAACAAAAGCTTATCAAGTATTACGCGGAATTTAATACTTAATCTTATGAAGAAGAACAGTAAACATTCAACACCTCAATATTATTTATCAATACGAATACTCTTACAGTATTAGGGTTTTGCAACCTTGAAGTGTATCGACTTTAGATATAAAACATACGTATATCTAACCTAACCTAGAACCTCCTTTTATAGGCTAAGGAGTCCTATACAATATACAATACGTAACCTACAAGATAAATATCTTTTCCATATTTATCTAATACAATAAACTAACCGACTATACAAAACACTAGCAGTAGTTACAATATATCATCCGTGGTTACATAATACTACTAGCCGCGGTTGTCTTCATCCGTGGTTACACTCTTCTGTCCGTGGTTATAACAAACCTGTCTGTGGTTCCAGTACTTAAAGTAATTCTTGATGCAAGGAACCTAAAACCCAACAGTTTCCTTGATGACAAATCCTCTGGTACACCTACTAGGAAAACAAGAAAAGGTAGTACTGGAAGTGTAACGAGCACTGAAAGTACGAGAAAGTATCCTAAGAGGACTCATGTTCTCTAAAGGAAAATTCAGTCCAAGGATGTTATCCCTGTCCTCAAACCTGAACCACAACTGAAGGACGAGGACTCAAAGGATACTGACACCGATGAAGAGATTACCTACTCAAAAACTCCCATCGATGACCCACTGACTGTTGAAAACCCTCTAAGTCCAAAAGCTGATAAAGGTAAAACCCCAGTTGTTGAGCCAGAGGTAGAGGAAAGCTCAGAAGAAGAGCCACTGGATGAAGACAGAGAATACAGGAAAAAGGTGAAGAATCTGAGACTCCAACACACTGCCAAAAAGTTCAAACAACAACAAACTCATGGCCCCGGAGGGTCAAGTGGTGGTGCACTATCTACACCAGTTCCTGATGCGGTTAATCAACCCGATAAGGGAACTGGTACCACCACCCATGAACAACAACAAAGGCAACTGGATGACTCTATCACTTACGAATTTGAGGAACCAGAAAGGGAGAAGTCTAAGAAAATTTCTGATGAAGATGCTGAGGTTGCAACTAAAGAAAAAGCAGATAAAGAAGCTTAAGCTCAAGCAGATGAAGAAGCCAGGATTAAGGCTAAAGAATTGGCTAAGTCTGGACAAAATGACGAAGTTGATTATGATGATTTTCTTCTAGATAGTCCAGCACGCTCCAAGGAAGAAACTTCTGAGCCACCAAAAGACCTTGAGTCTCCTCATGTCTCATCATCATTAGACTTTCTCACTCTTCACCTCCACCATCCAAAGGCACAACCAGATCCACATCCAAGTCTGTAAAGAAACCAACTGACTCTTGGATATCCCGAGCTAAGACAAAAATTGTCAAAGCTATCAAGCAAGTCAAGAAGAAAGACGTGATCAACAAAAAGCTGAATCAACTAGCTGCCAGAATCAACATTCTTCAAAACGGGATAAACGAGATGTTAAAAGAAAGGGAGCAAATCCAGAAGCTTCTCAAAGGAGATTTCCAAAGGGAAATGGAGAAGACGGCTAGAGATGACGATACAACCGCTGAATACGACTGGTTTTCTCAACTTTGTGATGCTACTTCCCCAATACCAGAAGGTCAAGAAATTGTAGATGGCCGTACCATGGAGCATGTCAAGCTATTACAAGACAAATTTAAAGTGAAGAGGATGACTGTAAGATATAACTTTTCACATACACATCAAACCATAACACAAAGTAGCATATAGATGGAATTCTAAAGAGAGAAAGTTAGAGGTTTAGGGAACTTAGTGAGAGAAAGTGAAAGATATTATTATGAGCTCCAACTCTCTACCTTGGAAGGTAGAGAGTATTTATAGTCTTACATAAATTGCCACACATCGGGCTGTGGATCAGGCATACAGTGGGTAAAGACCCGTCCGTCCTCCATGGTGTTACTTAACTAAATACTACTTAACTAAGAATAACTACGACTACGAGCTTTCTAACGATTACATATACTTGAGGTGACTGACTCTTTAATACCTGGAATTTCTAATTCCTAACAATCTCCCCCTAAGGGAGGTCACCTCAATTATGTACCAAAATTACATTGAATACAAATAGATATAACATTAACAATTGATCTTGCATTCTTGATATAGTCTTTTGCTCTTAAGCTCGAAGTCATAGATTCTTCACACTGCATGTTTGGTTACTTCAAGTGGAGGTCTTTTACTGATCCACGTGACAATAATTTTGAGACATCATTTGAGATCATCAGCTATCAATAATCTCTGACACATCCTTTGTGGTGTTGGTATTATGTGATGTTGTGACTTTAGGACCGACATGCTCACATTCTGGATCATGATATCTTCTCATCAGAGTTGCGGAAGCTTTAGTTGATTCATGATATTGGCAGCAGCGTAGCAGAAGCATGGAGTGAAAATATCAGAGTCATTGATGCACTAATCATGATTTCTTTTGAGTTGAATGTGTTAAGTGAGCATGCGGCTATGGATTGACCGCTTCATTCTGATCAGCTGCAAACATCGGGCGTACCTGCATACAACAGTTAGCAATAAATCGCACGAAAGTGTCTTTGATCACTTTCGTTGAATTGAGGTACACGGCCCACGGTTCCCCGTTGATCAGTACAAGTACTGCCTGTGATCAGGTAGGATTCCTAAGAATCTCCTTGACAGGGTTTCGCAGCTGTTCTAGCTGTTCTCAAACCGGAACGTCTCAAAGAAGACAACACGGAGTGAGTGAACCAGCGAATTTTAAGTCCACTGATTGATGAAAAGAGATTTGAAAAACAATCGTGTATTGCTCAATAGAAATTGTTTTTGCAATACAACGAAGGTTTTATTGAAAATCAATTATCAATCATAAAAACACCTTTTGGTTTGAAAAATTAGTACACGGTCGATGTGCTAAAGAAAAGAGTTTTTAAGCACAATGACCGGTTTTTCAAAGGTATCCGTCAATCCCTAACCTGAACCAGGATTGATTCAAGAAATTGAATCGCCCCATTGTTTCTGTTCAGTTGTCACATGGTTGATCCATAAAATAGATCTCACATGCCACCTACCAGGAGCTTGTTTGATGTTGGCTCCAGAAGGCTTTCCATCTTCATTGTGAACGTGTAAACACATCACTCAGATGTTCTGGCAATACCACAAGGATAATGCGTAGGACTCAAGATATAATCTCTCTTTCCACATTGTGTGAAACAGAGAGTCTTCATTGAAAGTGTCCTAATGAGATTTATTGATGATCTCGTGGCTCTAGACTCAATTTGTGCATATTTGGATCCTGTGTCGGAGACTAGGGAGAGGGTCTCCTTTTTCAATATCAACCATCTCTAAGAGAAAGTCGATAGATAATGTCGGTTCCCCGTGAGAATGAAACAAGTCCTTTTAAGAGGAACTTGAGTGGTTTGGAAAGTTGAAGTGCAGTGCGTCACTGGGTCCATGACGTCTTGTCTTCAATACCGATGTTACCATCAGTAGCATATGAATTGAACCCGGTTTCTGCCCTAAGGTTGAATAAATGGAGGGCTATTTGTTTTCACCCTTTTCTCATTCAATTCTTTTTAATTCTTCAACCCCTTCAGTGCTTACCGAGACTTCATAACTAGAACCTTGTTGGGTTTATTCCAGTACTAGCTCAGTCTCAGTCTGCACTCTTCCCATATCTCACTTTTCTCCTTTTATCATCATACCTAAGGACTTCTACACTAACTAGTGGATTGTCCCTGGGTAGATCCCTCCGGTTCTGTCGGATCATGGGAACCAATACCTAACCTTATCATCCTTATATCACCATACATAAAATAAAGTTGGTCGGTCTATTTGGTATTATTCATCTGCCATTGGATCCAATTGAAAACCATTTGAAAATCAATTCAGATACTTGTGATGTATTATCAAAGCATTTTGTACCTGAATTGTTTTTGATATTTTTAGAACGAGAACTCCCCCTCAACATGTGCATCAAGTATTTGAAAAATGTTTTGCACACGGAGGCAAGAGGAAGAATTAACTTCTTTGATTACCATTTTCTAAAAGATATCAACATCACTTCCCTCATTAAATCAAGTAGAAATAGCATTTCCGGGAAGGATGAGGTTTTCATAACTTTGCTCCCCCTCAATATGTGCCTCGAGGTTTGAAAAGAGTTTTCCACATACTAGAGGGAACCTGCACATTGAGATTAATGATCACGTTTCAAATCATAGGTTTAAGATAGATGCTCCCCCTCAACATGTGCATAGAAAATTTGAAATCGTTTGTCACATGTGGGCAGGATAGCATGTACATCCTTATAAAACCATTTACCTAATTATCAGTTTAAATCCAGTTTAAATCACACATTCTCCCCCGATCACAATTGTCAAATCATTTGAGATTTGTGATCTCTTATTGATTTAAATTGATTTTGAAAGCTTTTAAGGAGAATTATGACTTGATTATGAAAGCTTTTGAACTGATAAAAACATGCATGTACATCTTTTGAAAACCATTTAATGCCAAATAACTTTTTAATTTAATTGAAATCATTCTCCCCCTCAATCAATGACAAAAAGGTTGTTGATTGAGAGATAGAGATTTTGACAAATAAGTCCTGATGATTATCAAAAATAGAGATCGAGTTATTTTTCAAAGCATTTAGTTTTCAGCAGATAAATGATTATAGAATCAGAGCATGGAATTTTGAAAACATGATAAACATGGCTCTGTTCTTTATTTTAAACCCGGGTTATTGCCTGAAGATGACAATAAACCATTTTCTCTTTCTCCCAAAAAAAATATTTTTTGATTTTTTAAATTTTTTTTTTTTTTTTTTTTTTTTTTTTAAGAATTCGAACAACATCTAAAGTCACGTGTCATTCTTTGAATGACATCACAAAGACCGTAGATATAATCGAACCGAGAAAAACATGACAAAATGACAATATTTTTTGAAGATTTTTCGAATTTTTCAAATTTTTATGGATTTTGAAGGTTTTATATTTTTCTATTTGATTTTTGAAGGTTTTATAATTTTATATTTTGTTTTTCGAATAAATATTTACAAGAGATAGATGAAGATAGACCTTTACTCCTCGTCTTCCTCCTGAAGACGTTTGAGAGTTTCTGGTTGAAGACTTTTCAAGCCAAGTCGTGGAAGAATAAACTCAAAACGTTCTCTTGGAAGAGCTTTGGTGAAGATGTCTGCTAACTGATATTCAGACCTCACAAAGTATAGTTCCACCACACCTTTTTCCACTTGTTCCCTGATGAAATGATGTCGAATGTCGATATGCTTTGCTCTTGAGTGTTGAACATTGTTGCATGAGAGAGCAATAGCACTTTTATTATCACAGTACAAAGGGATTTTGTTGAACTCAAAGCCATAGTCAGATAATTGAGATCTCATCCATAAGATTTGAGCACAACAGGATGACATGGCTATGTATTCAGCCTCTGTAGAGGAAATAGAGGTACTCATTTCCTTCTTTGAAGACCAGCTTACAAGCTTATCACCCAAAAACTGAGCACCTCCAGATGTACTTCGACGAGTATCTTGACACCCTGCATGATCAGCATCTGCATAGGCCGTTAGTGACATACCGGTGTCCTTCGGGTACCATAGTCCCATATTGATGGTTCCTTGGAGATACCGAAAGACCCGTTTAACTGCTTCAAGGTGCTTTTTAGTAGGCTTAGCCTGGTATCTAGCACACATGCAAACAGCGAACAAGATGTCTGGTCTACTAGCTGTGAGATACATCAAGGATACAATCATACTACGATATTTCGTTTGGTCAATCATGATCCCTGAGAGGTCCTCATCTAGTTTGGTTCGGTCAATCATGGGGGTATCAACAGGGTCACATGAATCAAATCCAAATTTCTTTAAAATCTCTGTTGCATACTTAGATTGATTTATGAAAATGCCTCCGGGACTTTGTGAAATTTGTAATCCCAAGAAAAATGACATTTGTCCCATCATTGACATTTGAAACTTTGAACTCATTTCATTTGAAAAACGATCACATTCCATTGGGTCAGTCGAGGCAAAAATAATATCATCAACATAAATTTGAACATGAGTTAAATGTTTGCCTGACTTCCTGGTGAACAATGTAGGATCAACTGCTCCTTTGCTGAATCCAGTTGATAGAAGAAACTTTGACAGTGTATCATACCATGCCCTTGGAGCTTGTTTTAAACCGTAAAGAGCCTTCTTCAGACGATAAACGTGAGTAGGATGCTCTTGATTCACAAAACCTTCAGGTTGGCTGACGTAGACGACTTCTTTAAGATCTCCATTCAGAAATGCCGTCTTTACATCCATCTGATATACTACCATGTTCTTACTAGCAGCATTAGCCAGAAAGATTCTGATTGCCTCGATTCGAGCAACAGGAGCAAACGATTCTTCAAAGTCTATACCCTCTTCTTGACGGTATCCTTTAGCAACTAATCGAGCCTTGTTCTTCAACACATCACCATGCTCATCAAGTTTTACTTTGAAGATCCATTTGAGAGCTATAATCATAGCACAGTCTGGAGCAGGTACTAACTCCCATACATCAAGACGATCAAACTCATGAATTTCATCGTGCATGGCATTGAACCAGCTATCTTCATTCATGGCAGTTTTAACATCTTTTGGTTCGATCTTAGATAGTACGGAGTTGAAGAAGCACCATAAGGCATCGGTTGCGAGTTGTTTCCGTGTTGATACAGGACGAGAGGGATTTCCAATGATGTTGTCTAAGGGGTGATCGTGAGTCCATTTTCTTAGGTGGTCATGTGGCAGTTGTTGAGGAACTGAGGTAGCTGAGTCGATGTCTCCTGAAGAAGATGGTTCTGATGATGATTCAGGAGTAGCAAATATGTTTTCAAATGGAGCATCTTCAGGAGTTGCAAAGGGATTAACTTCATCATTGATGCCAGAAACATTTCCATGATGTACATTTGAAGAATGATGACTTGTTGATGAGACTGAAGGATCAGCAGCGGGTGCTTCATGACTCACAGATATTGAGACTGAGGGATTGACATCATTCACTGGAATATGAGCATCCTCTGTTGTGGGAATCATCACCTCATTAGTATTTGAATCATACAGTTCATCAAACATAGGATCAAACAATTTCTTTACATCATCTTCAGATGGAGGTACATATGGAGTTTCTTGAGTAGAGTTAGGAACAAGAGATGAACCAATGGGACTGTCTTGAAGTGCGGGTCCTGAGCTGGAGTGTCCAGGAGCCATTTGACCGGTCAGCTCATCAAACGAAACGTGAATTGTTTCCATGATATTTTGGGTTCTTTTGTTGTAGATTCGGTATCCCTTTTTGTTTGATGCGTATCCTACAAATACTCCAATGTCAGCTTTAGCCCTAAGTTTCCCTAAGTCTTGACCCTCATTAGTTGGATAGCACAATGCACCAAACACACGAAGGAAAGAGAGATTAGGTTTTCTGTTGTGGACAAGTTCATATGGAGTTTTTCCATGTACAGTGTGGATTAGGGAACGATTTTGTGTATAGCATGCAGTGGCGATTGCTTCAGCCCAGAGAAACATTGGAACCTTTGAGTAAATCAACATAGTTCTTGCGGCTTCAACCAGAGTCCGATTTCGTCTTTCAACTACACCGTTCTGTTGAGGAGTTCGTGGAACACTTCTTTGATGACTGATTCCAACGCTTTCATAGAATTCATTAAGTTGTTTATTGACAAACTCAGTTCCATTGTCTGTTCTGACAATTCTGACGGTTTTGTTAAGTCGAACCTGCAGCTGTTTGATGAGTTTGATGATGATATCAGGAGTTTCATCCTTTGTCCTTAAGAACTTGACCCAGGTGAATCTAGAGTAATCATCAACCACAACTAACACATATTTCTTCCCAAAGATATTCTGTACCCTCATTGGTCCACATAAGTCCATATGAATCATATGAAGAACTTCTGTGACAGAGTTAGTAGGTTTGGGTTTATGGGCATATTTCTTGCTTTTTCCCAATTGACATGCTGAACAAAGATGATCCTTTTCATACTTTAGTCTAGGTAAACCTACAACTAAGTCCTTTCTGGAAAGATCGTTGATGGTGCCGAAGTTCAAGTGATTGAGACGACGATGCCATAACCATGACTTTGTTTTTGAAGCTTTTGATAGCAAGCAAATTGGAGAAGCCCTCATCATGTCATCGATAGAGATGGTGTAAAGATTTGACCCACGAGTTCCTTTTAGCAGATCCATCCCATTAAGATCTCTAACAAAGCAGGTATGTTTTCTGAAGGCAACTTCTAGATCAGAGTCACAGAATTGACCAACAGAGAACAGATTATGACCCAAACCTTCAACATAGTAAACTCTAGAGATGACACTATCACCAACAACATAATCTCCATAACCCATAATAGCACCGAAATGATCATTACCAAATCTAACAGTCCCGATGAATTTGCTCACGAAGTTCATGACCCGCGACCGGTCTCCAGTCATATGCTTGGAACAGCCTGAGTCCAGGTACCACAGAACGATTTGAACGATCTGCAGTTGAACACAGACAAGAATGGATAACTGGATAATTGGGATCCCCATGCAAGAATGGGTTCCATTTGGTTAGTAACAATGTTTGGAACACCCACATCAGAAATAGAAGCATTCATATCAGAAAGCGAGGCAATGGAATCGTTGTGAATAGATGCAGTACTAGTGTCAGTATTAGCCCTGTTCACAGTGTGTTCACTTCTTAAGGGAATAGTTCTACCAGTAGGCATCCATTTTCTAGTGGGCATTATCTGATTAGTCTTAAGACCAACAGGTGTCCAATAAAAGCCTATTTTAATGAATGTTCTTCCTGTGGGTTTCCACTGTTTTCTAACTTTCTTTCGTTTTTACCTTTTAGCCTTCTTAGCATGAATTTTAGCATTAGCAATATTAACTGGACAATTAACATCATTAGGCAGAACAGTAACACCACATTCATGATTAGAAACAGAATTCAAGCAGACATCATTACAAGGTTTGCAAATAGTATCGGAATTCGAATTAATTACAGTACGCCTATGGCTAATACTAGAATCAACACGATTCGTTTTATTCAATTCAAGCTTAAAGTTCCTAGATTGTTCTTCTACTCTCTTCCAGTGCACATTCTTAACTTGAGAGGTCCTATCATTCCTTGTATTGTCTTGAGACTTTGACCTGCTCCGTTTAATGTCACTGATTACTCCTGTAGAGGGAATGGGAACATTAGTTGGTTTAACTACTCTTTGCATCACCTGTTTAGATGTACTGGGGTCTGAACTACATGCAGGTGCACTTAGGTTCACTTTCATAAAACTAGAGGCACTGTGATTTGTACTCCTAGAAGGCACACTTGAGTTCTCTTTCTTAGCATTGACAGATCTGGAATCTGAACTGTTTAAAGGCACACTACGGTTCACTTTCAAAAGATTGGGAATCGAATGCATATCATACTTAGCTTTAGGCATTGAGCATGGAATCAAAGGATTAACTCTCTCACCTAATGACTTTGGGCATATTGTGATCAAGCATTCTAAGATTTCTTGAGATCGTTTGGCATATAAGCAAGCATGTCCAATTGCATTATCATGAGGTTTCTCTAGCTTATCCTCTTCAACAATCTCACGCAGACATTCTAGGCAATCCTTAAGGGATGAGAAGTATGTTTGAATGGCAAGTTTGTTGTTCCTTAGATGAGGAGGGACATATGTCACAGATAAAGCATATTTATTACCTGTGGGAACCTTAGATACAACATTCTCCCCATTGGTCATTGGCATTTTCCCTTTTACCTGACTCTTCAGATTCTCAATTTCCTTTTGCAATGATGCTATTTGATCGTTATTTTTGTTACGAGTGACTTTAATTGATTCAAATAACTCATTGAAATGACGTTTAACCTTTTCATTTTCTTCTAGAAAACTTTCATTTTCCTTTTGTAAAGCATTTACTAAGTTTTGAAGATGAAACGTTTGAGAATTCTGAGAATCTAAAGGAGGAGGCATTTGGGAACCTGTCATATTGTTCGTTTGACCTTTTAACTGAGAGATCTGGGCTTTCAACTTTCTGATCGTGTTGCACTGAGCTTGAATCTGTTCATCACGTTTGTTAATTTGAAAAACTGCATCAAACTCTGGAGCATCTGAAGATGTCTTGACATTTGAAGTTTTGACATTTTCTTTGAGATGTTGATATTTTAGTTGTAAATTAAAATACTCAACTTCTAGTTTGGAAAAATGTTTAACTAAAGTGTCGTGATCATCCAGTTCAATTTTCTCGTTTAGTTTAGAATTAGTTTTTTCAAGCTCAATGACACGATCATGGGAGACTTTCAGGGCAACAGATAGTTCATGAAATTTGGAAGCATTAATAGAGCAATTTGAAGCAGTAAAAAAGATATCTTGAGCAACACATTCAGTAATAAGAGTCTCATTTAATGTATGCAAGTTCTTCCTCTCAATCTCATTATATTTTAGTGCACGCTCATAATCACTAACTTCAGCTACCATTGCATCAAATTCCTTTTCCATTCCCTTGATATCAGTTTCTATTCCCTTTTTAAGACTCTCAAAGTGATCTTTCAGAAGTTTAAAGAAAGGCATGACCTCAGTTAAATAACATTCTTTCATTTGTTCAAAACCCCTTTCTCCTTCAGTTATACCAGTGGGTGTGATCCTTTTCTTGCAAGTTTTCTCAAAATCAACAAATAGTTGAAATATAACGTATTGGCTAATTAATGTCTTGCTTTTAGTGGCAATTGTTCTAGGTACAAGATGCATTGGTGTATTAGGAGGATACACAGTTGCTCTAGGCATTTTTCGAAGGGGAGGGTTTGTTTCTACAATATTTTCAGCTTTCTGCTTATCTAAATCCATTTTCCAGAAGACTTGTTCGGGAGTCAACAATGTCTGAGTCTTAAACTTGTTCAAGGAAATCCAGTTTTCCTTCTTGTAGTCATGGGGAGTGATAATTACTTTCTTCTCTTTGCATTTAGGATCATTTAGTTTCTTATTCATCTTCTCCCTAGTGATTTCATCTAATTTCTTATCTTCATCTGTGCACTCAAAGCAACTAGGTTTTTGTCTAGGTTTAAGGATCTCATTGCCATCATAGATCACACTTTGAGCTGCTTTTGCTATCTTTCCGTACTCAGGGTTGGGTTTATCTAATGGGAACACTATGCTTATCGCTTAGAACTCGATGTTTGGTGACCATGTGAGCAGTCTGAATGGTGTTTCCTTGTATGTACAACTTGTTTTCAAGTTTGTTTTTCAAAGTTTTCAGATTAGAAAAATCTCTCAAGAGTTTTGATTCCTTTGCATTAAATTCTTGCTTTAGCATTTTCACATTTTCTTGAAGTTCTTGTTTTTGTTTAGCTGTTTTAGAAAGTTTTTCTTGCAAGGAATTTAATTCTTGTTTCAATACTTCTTCTCTAAACTTACTTTTTCTAATTACTGTACTCACTTGGACATCCATTTCCTGCTCACGAGTGGTCAACTCAAATTTTGCACGTTGTTCGTAAATAGCAACACGTTCCTTATAGGCATTTAGTTCAGAAATTATGGAATCATCAGGAGCACATGCAGTGTATTCATCAAAGACATAGTCATTGTTGACTGCAGAAGATGCATCACTTGGTACAACTTCACTTTCACTTTGTTTCACGTATTGATCGTATGGGACAATATTGTTATTACCCATATTTTCAACATTTGATTCAATAGTTTCAGTTGATTGTACTTTGTCATGCATCTGTTGCACATCAGCATCATCGTATAGTTTTAATACATCTGAGATGAGTTTGTCCTTGGATGGGCCAGCTTGTGGTGAAGAAGAGATCTTGGGAGAAACCACTGGGGAGATGTTAGCCATAAAGATTGTGTGTGCAGTAGGTCCATCATCTACATCAGAGTCGTATGCATCACAGTCAGCGACTTGAAAGGCGTTCTGATGATTGTGACCTATCTCCTGAATAGGCTGCTCATCCACATCTGCATCATAGGTCTTGGCATTGCCCTCAGCAAGAAACAACAATTCCTCTTCATCCAACGCAGCACCATTGTCCTGAGCTTGTGCCAGCAACATCTTATCTCTGAAGTAATCAGCATTCTGTGGACGCTTTGGAGATGTGCAGTTCCTTGCAATGTGTCCCTCACCACCACAGTTATAGCATTTGATCGGCTTAGCTTGACCTTGGTTACCATTCCTTCCTCAATTCTGATTGCCCACATAACCTCTACCAGCACCACCTCTTCCCTGATCATACTGTCTTTCCTGAACTGGTTGCACCACGATCCTTCCATCTTTAACAGTAGCTTGATTGTGTGGGTTAGATGCTGTTCTGAGGTTGTTGTTGGTTTGTGGGAGAGAATTCATGTTTTGGCTAATCAGAAGAGCTAGTTGATTAATGAAGCTTCCCACGTGTGCATCAGCATCAGCTTGTTTCTACATAGGATCAGGAATGAGTTTGTGATTACTATTACCCAAGGGTATGACTTGTGAAGCTTTGGTTGTGATTCCGATGTTTGAGTAGAAGGCAGTTGAATCATTGGACGAGCTTGTCTCTCCCGGGTTAGTTTTGAACTGATTGAGAATCAATTTTTTAAACATAGCATGTCTCTTATTCTGAAGGAGGAAGGCATAGAGTTGCTCATAGTTTGTGTTCTTCAATCCTTTAGTAAGCTTCACAGCGGTAACAAACTTGTGCCATTCGGGATTCATGTTGTTCACAAATTTTGAATTCAACTGAATGTTAGGCATAGTCATTCTGATGTTCCTCATGTCATTAACTAGCTTATGAAATCTCACATAGTACTCATAGACATTCTCATCTGGTTTCATCTTGAAGTGCTCAAATTCGTCATAGAGTTGTGATTCTCTGTCTTCCATAGTTAATTCTGATCCTGAGAGAAGCATCTTGACATTATCCCATACTGCCTTTGCATCGGTGTTGTGATTGATCAGCTTGTAGATGTCTTTAGGAAGACCTTGAAGAACAATGTTAGAAGCCCTGATATCTGCATCGAATCTCTTTTTCTCCTTATCATCAAGCTCATCATACATTTTAGGTCTGTCCATTCCGTAAATAGGAGTTCCATCATCATTAGTATCAAGTATATCTCTAGTCGTCTCAACTCGATATGGTCCTTCATCAATTGATTTGAGAATGTTGACACCATTTTCTTTTCCAAGGCAGTACAATCTGATTCGTTGAGCCCAAGAATCGTAGTCAGTTCTGTCAAGCATGGGTGGACGAGTATCTGAGCCAGCTGCTTGAACATCCTCGGCGACAGTGGAGATGACAGTAGGAACGTTGGTAGACATGTTAACAGATTATACGGGATTTTATAACTCTATGATTAAACCGGGAAATAGATTCTTTCACGGGATTTTACTAAATCAAGAGAAAACCGTAAACAATCACTCAAGTCGCTAGAAGATAAAGCACTAAGTCGCTAATACTTAATTCGCCAAACAGCTAAGTCGCTAGAGTCCCAAGTCGCTAGACAAAAAGCAAGTCGCTAAGTAGTAACTCGCTAACCCTCAAGTCGCTAGCAAAATTTTGGCAGCAATTCGCTACACAAGTCGCTAGAGAAACAAGTCGCTAAAGAGCAAGTCGCTACCACCAAGTCGCTACTCGTAGTGGAGAGTCCACTACTTGTACTTTAACTCGCTAGGTCTAACTCGCTAGCTCCAACACTGTAAGTCGCTACAAAAATGTAAAGCAAGTCGCTACCAAAAAAAATATTCCGTGAACTAAGTCGTTAGCATGAAAAACCATATAAGCATCACTTTTCAATCCAAAAACAACCCAACCAAGATGATTCAAGCTTACCAAATGAAAACCTAAACACTTTTGATGATTCTAAACATAAAACTACCAACAAAATTCAAACTTTAACACAAGAAATCAACCAAATGATGCAAAAACCACTAAACTTTTTCAAACTAAAAAACCACCTAAAAACCACTATAAATCCAAAGATGTGCAAGATATGATCTAACCATGGCTCTTGATACCAATTGTAAGATATAACTTTTCACATACACATCAAACCATAACACAAAGTAGCATATAGATGGAATTCTAGAGAGAGAAAGTTAGAGGTTTAGGGAACTTAGTGAGAGAAAGTGAAAGATATTATTATGAGCTCCAACTCTCTACCTTGGAAGGTAGAGAGTATTTATAGTCTTACATAAATCGCCACACATCGGGCTATGGATCAGGCATACAGTGGGTAAAGACCCGTCCGTCCTCCACGGTGTTACTTAACTAAATACTACTTAACTAAGAATAACTACGACTACGAGCTTTCTAACGATTACATATACTTGAGGTGACTGACTCTTTAATACCTGGAATTTCTAATTCCTAACAATGACGAAGGCTGAGCTCAAGCGAATCAAAAATGATGCCTTTCAACTGCTCAAAGATAGCTCCGAGAGTGCAATTGAAGTGGAATACCACCTCGACGACATTGCACGAGCCATGTCGAACAACATCGATTGGCTCAATCTCGAAGCAAACATCAACTTCACCCGCAAAGACAAAGCTCCATACTACACAGATTGGACCAGACCTCTACCCACAATTGGCCGTCCGGATCAACCACAGATTCCATTCCGCTACTTCTTCAACAAAGACCTGGAATTTCTTCTACACGGTAGCGATGTATCTAAGAAATACGCTACATCACTTACACTTCCGTTCCCGGCAGCAAGATACTCAAACAGCATAGCAATCGAGGAAGATGCCACCCACATGTTTTCTGACACTGTGGAAAAGTATGATCTTGATGCAATGTATGGGATTCATCACTGGCCTGAACACCGAAGAATCTACTACAAGAGCTGCCAGGTACTCACATCAAAGCATAAAGTGTCAAGTGATAAAGGGATCGTTGCTGATAAGGTTTTAAAATGTACCTTTTTGAGGGGTCGTTTAAGCCCTTATTTGATCACTTTTGTATCCGTTATTACTTAATATCGTTCCTTTTCACTTTTTAGGTCTCTTGAAGGCAAATTGCTGGAATGGCACTTATTTGGACGAAAAGGCGTGGATATATGAAGAAAATGGCCAAAGTCAAGAATCGAGACACTTAAGCTGCTGAAATACAAGGGGACGGCGTCACTTCTTAACTGCGACGCCGTCGGAGCACTTCTGTGAAGGCCCAGTGGCCAAATTGCTTATTTTCAAGTGACGGTGTCAGGCTTTAAAAGAGTAGGCCGTCGCAACTCAGACAGCCTAGATTTGATCCAGACGGCGTCAGAGACTGAAAGGGACGGCGTCACAATCACAAGGTGACGCCGTCGCAAGACTAACGTGGCCAAGACAAAACCCTAATAACGGTGACCCGACGGCATCACAAATCATAAGGTGACGCCGTCGCGATTGTAATCTTATATATAGAATCCGAATTTTTCAGTTTTATTGTGTAGTCTTTTAGAGTAAAAACCTAAACCAAACCAAGGCTGTCTTGTATAGTATTTTAGGGTTCCAAACCATATTGTACAACAAGATAAGTGTTTTACTTCATTAATTCAATTATGTCTTCAATTACTTGTGTGTATGCTTGCATGTTCTCCATGTCCGGCTAATTTACTTGTGTGTTTGCTTAGGGAATATGAAACTTAATTATTGAATATTGATTGGTTGTCTGTTATCTTAATTGTTAATGATCTAGTAATGCGATAGGTCATTCGTTGTGTAATTAATGCTTGATTGATCTTTGTGAACCTTAGACTATAACACTTAGAGCAGTAGTAGGCTAAACCATCCCAAGAATGCCTTAGAGTTAGAGTTTATAATTCCTAGAGGTTTTTGTAGACGAGACCCTTTGGTAAGTTCAAAGAGTTAGGGACAAACGCATACCCTACGACTTTAGACACACAACGTGATTAAGAATAAGGACGTGACAATTCAACCATCAATAGGAGATAATTAAGGAGTAATAAAACCTAAGTAAACACATCTTTAAACCATCATACGAGCACACAATAATTAAACATAGACTACATACACCTTAGATTAGATAATTAGATAAGTAGAGTAATCGGTAGAAATACCAACCCCCAACTCCAAACCCCGAGATTCGTACCTTTCCTTTCCTAAAAAAATATAAAAAGATAAAAAATAATCTTCCTCAACCCCAACCTTAGCGTAGTAACTTCTCACTAGCATTCCTATTCCCTTAGAGAACGATATCAATACCCGTGGCTTACCCTAATACTACACTACAACGATTAGGTTCACTGCCTAGGGTGTTATAAAACTTGCTCGAAGAAAAGGAAGTTCCTTTGACCCCGAACGACGCGTGTAGCGTTATCAGTTGCTATCAAGCATGTCACTCTCTCGTCTAAATGGGACTACATATTTCTCAAGAAAATAGTGGTCAAAAGACAAGACAAAGAGGACTATGAATTATGTGAAGCGGACTTTCAGAGATTGGCTCTCAACGACATTGAAGATCTATATCTTGCCAAGGTACAGGGACGAATGAGACATTTCTCCACAGAGATACAACCTGATTACATCAAGTCCTTGCTAATCTTCATCAGAAGCATAGTGATCCAGGAACGTGTAGAAGACATACAACTTGCCGTGGAATCGTATAAGACGCGTGTTAACCTCACTAAACCACAGCTCGACCTTCCCGACATTAACCATCTTCCTCAGTACACCCTTATCAGCAAACCATTTGGAGTAGTCTACCGTAGTGAACTACACCGAAATTGCTTAATGGCGTGTAAAGATCTTCATAAGTTTGGGGATCATACACTGAAGAAAGTCAGGGATGGGTTAGCTTACCGGTTAAAGGCGATACAACAAGGCATTGAGTCACCGAAGAGATGGAATTCAAAGGAGAGAAGGGATGTGAAGAAAATCATCATGCGGATTGATGAAAGGTTGTTCAGAAGGGACCAGTTCAGAACTTTGGAGAGTCTCGTAGGAGGTCATCCCAGCATATCTATCACAGGCTACCAACGTCCAGAACGCATTCCTGGAGTTATTGTTGAACTATCGTATTCTCCTGGTAACCCTTGATTTGTTTCTCTCATACTTTTGGATATGTGATTTTAATATGACAATGGCTTGTGCACAAATAACAGTGTACAACCCGTACTTGTAATGAAAGGACCCTGTGGTACACTTCAGTGCCACAATCCTTATAAAAGGAATGAAAGCTTCTTACTTTTGAGTAAAACTTATAAAAACTTTCATTTTTCAAAGTTTTGCTCAAAAGAACAAGTACTTCCCCTTATGTTTTTTCAAAACCTCAAAAGTTAATATTACTTGTTGAGGGGGAGTATTTGAATAAAAAATTTGTTCATAAACTGTTCTTCATGGTAATCTTCTCGCAAAACTCGAAATGGACATATTTGATATCATAATTTCGTCAAAAATAACATTTATATGCCATTTTTTAAGGGGGAGAAAAATTATGTGATAAGAAATATGTTGTGAATTGCTATTGAATCTTCGTGTGATAAGACTTCAACCCATGAATTGACGAAATCTGAACAGTCATACATCGAAAAGATTTGTCTTCCAAGACTTATCCGAGTAGATCGTACCTTTCGATAAAATCTTGGTAGGCATGAAATTTGACGGGTTTGACAACCTTTCGAGGTTTGTCCACACCTTCAAGGTAGTTATTAGAGCTAGTTGTCACCTAAAAGCTGACAATGTAATTTTTTAACTATGCAAAGTAACCGTGTCTCGCGGGGGATTGTCTATCTTGAGTTGATCAATTCAAATGTGCGCACTCTTCTCTCACCATGCAGATTTCTATAAAAATACTTAAGCACGTGTGGAAGAGGAGTATTTATGCAAAGTCTTAAACTCTCAATAAGTGGTATTAAATGTTTTTACTCATAACCACGTTGAGAGATTTTTCATAAAAAATGGTTTTATGGCAACATAGGTTAGTCATGGAGTTATAAGGTGACTAAGGTTAGGAATAACCGTCCTATGATCCGCCAGAGCCGGAGGGATCTACCCAAGGACACCACCAATAGTTAGAATTAGAAGTCCTTAGGTATGATTATAAAATGGAGAAAATGAGAATCGGAGAAAGAAGGAGTTGAAGAATTAAAAAGAAAAGTAAATAAAAGGGTGAAATGAAATAGCCCTCCAAATTATTCAACTTAGGGCAGACACCGGGTTCAATTCATATGCTACTGGTTGTCACTTGATGACGCCAGTATTGAAGATTAAAGTCATCATGGATCCAGTGACGCATGCACTACACCTACTTAGCCACTCAAGTTTCTCTCAACAGAAGCTTGTTTCAGTCTCACAGGGAACCCTACGTAAACTATCGGCTTTCTCTTAGAGATTGCTGATATTGAAGAAGGAGACCCTCTCCCTAGTCTCCGCTCAGGAAAACCAAAGTACACTATTGAGTCTAGAGCCACGAGATTCATCAAAAGATCTCTTAGGTACACTTGACAATTCATCGCTTGTCGTTCAATAATAAGAACACAAGTGATATATTATCGTGTCCTTCACAGATCTTAGCAATCTGTCGAGAACATTTATGAGAGGTTCACACATGTGATCCTCAGTGATTGAATGGAAACTCCTGCCAGGGTCAACATCAAACAGCCCTGACAGCAGGTCACTTCGGTAACTCCCCATGGATTACGCTTAGTGTGTCTCAAATGGTCTACAGTCGTGAGGTGATGCTTCGGTGTACCTCAACGGCTCATCTGAACTGTAGATGTATTTCGGTACATCGCGTTATCTCACTTGTGGGACTCCAGTTCAGTAACAGTCTTTGTAAAAATTAGAGTTGTGTTTTCACACTATGTTGTTAACACTCTCGAAGTTCAAACTTGTAAGTGCTGGATTATTTCTAACCCATGTTTTATGTTTTCTTCTTATGGATGCTTGCGGGTAGAAAAGATCGTGCAGATTCTCCACGTGCTCATACCAACATCAATTGAAGTTCTCTCAAAAGGCAACACAACGTCAGAATGATTCTTCGTCAAAGTCAAAGAATCTACAAAGTTAAAAGAATAAGATAACTACATTAGTTATAATATCCAACGTTAAAGAGCGTGTGAGCATGTTGGAGAAAGACGTGGAGACACTGGAGCAACGAAGCTGACCTGATGCAGACAACCACAATATACTATCACTTCCATCACAAAGAACAAAGATCAAAGAACAAAGAAAATGATGACGTCAAAGCAGTATACTTCAAAGGAAACAATTTCCCTACACTGGGGAGATTGTTCGAATCAAGGCACTTCTTCTCACAAGAAAGAAGAATGTCAGAAGACGTCAAAGCTTATATTACATCAGCACCTACAACATTTATATCATCAATCACTAACACTTAGGGGGAGATTGTTGGAATCACTCCTAAACTAGAATTCAAGTGTTAGCAATTAATATGTAATAGTTAGTTTAATTATGGCGTTTATGTTAGTAATCAAGGTTAGGCTCATGTAGAAAGCCCATGAGCCTATCCAAATCCCAATAAGGAAAGGATTGGAACTTGGTGTGTTGCCCTAGTTCCCTCCTATAAATAATCTTGTAAACCCTCACTTGAGGGTTGGTTGTTCACTTCATTTCATTATCTACGTATAACTTGTCTCACATTCATACGCATAGTGTCTTGTCTTGTTCAACCGATCATCTTATCTTTCTTTCTTACATATTGAGGCTTGTGTTACAAATATGAGAACCTAACAGGTGACACTGTGGGGAAGTGTGGGTGATGTATTGATAGAAAAGAAGACAAAGGATGTTTGTCTTTGTACCGTTAGTCTTTTTTCGTTAACTATTTGCACTGAAAGTCTTTATTTCTTATAAAAACTAACGAAAAGACTTTTCTAATATACCAAAAGCATTATAATATATTTCTAACTAAATCCATAAAAATTGGGGTGTTACATGTACAATCTGTTGCACCTCAGGCCTTTGGCCCAACATGTTCCATGGGTGACGGGATAATGGGCCCAGCCCCTCAGCAGTTCAACCCTACTTATGGCCTACTTGGACCACGACCAGGGTCAACCTCGGGATATTGGGAATATGGACGGTATGTTGATCAAGCAACAACTCTCCCGCAAGCCTTTAATGCCACCACCCTTCGTTATGCGGACAACAATGAAGATAACAGGTGGTATATGGATTCCGAAGCAACTTCACATCTCTCCGTGGATGCAGGTAAACTCACAACCATTTTTAATTCAAGCATTATTCCATCTATTGTTGTTGGTAACGGGGCCACAATCCCTATTACCAACACCGATCATAGCATTTTACCATCTTTACATCGCCCTTTATACTTACAATACGTCCTAATTACTCCTCATATTATTAAAAATCTTATTTTTGCATGCCAATTCACTCGTGAAACAAATGTAGTATTGAATTTAATGAATTTGGTTTTTCTGTGAACAATTATTGGACATGTCGTCTACTCCTTCGATGTAATAGCGACGGAGATCTCTATCCATTTCGCTCATCCAACACCGCCACCCCTACAGCTCTTATGTCGTCTACTCATTCTACGTGGCACCAAAGCCTCGGGAACCCCGGGGATGAAGTGCTACGTTTTTTAGCTTTAAATAATTTTATTGTGTATAATAAAACAAAGTCCTCGACTATGGGCCATGCTTGTCAACTTGGCAAGTATACTAGACATCCCTTTTATGTTTCTAATTCTGTTGTTGAAAAGATTCATTCGGACTTGTGAACTTCTTCACTCCCGAGTGTTAGTGGTTTCAAATATTATGTTATAATTTTAGACCATTTCTCTCATTTTCTATGGGTTTATCCTCTTAAAAAGAAGTTGGATGCATTTGCTAAGTTTTTACAATTTTGTGCTTATGTGAAAACTCAATTTAATATGGACATAAAAGCATTCCAATGACCATGGGGCGTGTTCAATAACACCCAACAACACACTTTATTTAATAACAATGGTATACAATTTCGTTTTTCTTTCCCAAAAACATCACAACAAAACGGTAAATCTGAAAGAATGATACGAACCATCAATAACTTTATACGCACACTTCTATTTCAAGCACACCTACCACCCCAATATTGGCTTGAAGCTCTCTTTATGGCAACTCATCTTTTAAACATTTGGCCATCATCTGTAATTAAAAATAACATACCTTTCACCAAATTATTTAACAAACGACCAAACTACAACCACTTGTGCATTTTTGGATGCCTTTGCTACCCTACATACATACAAAACACAAACTTCAACCTCGATCTACACCTTGTGTGTTTCTTGGTTATCCCACAAATCACCGAGGATACCGATGCCTCGACCTATTAACCAACAAAATCATAATATCTCGCCACGTCAATTTTGAAGAAACCAAGTTCCCATTTGGTAGTAAGACACCAAACGCTCTCCTTTCATACCATTTCCTCGAAAATGACAGTACTCCATCAGCCTTAAGCTTTTAGCTTTAAAGCTCAACTAATAACTCAACTACAAATTTACTTAGTACTACTGTACAAACTACTTCACCTCCTGCTTCCAACATACAACCCACAACACCATCACCTACTTCACGACTAACTACTACACCAGGCCCAAACCTTTAGCCCATAATAACACCAATCCAACAGCCCTTGTCAACACATCATACCACTCCACCATCTCCCTTGACCTGAAAACAGGCCCATGAGGCCTCGGCCTATCAACAAAGCCCCACCGAACCTACACCAGATAATTTCACAGGCTAACAACAGCTCACACAACCTCAACCCGAACCCACACCTCGTCATCCCATAGTTACTCGCTCTCAAAACGGTATCACCATACCCATTAACCAAATTACTCTTCACGCCTCTACGCCTTTTCCTATTCCAACATCTCACATTCAAGCCCTCCAAAACCCTAATTGGCAAAAAGCTATGCAAGATGAATTTAATGCTTTAATTAAAAATGGCACGTGAGTTCTTGTTCCATGTCCACCTAATGTTAACATTATTTGGTCTATGTGACTTTTTACACACAAATTCATTTCAGATGGATCTTTAAGCAGGTACAAAGCTCGTATTGTTGCAAATGGTCAAAGTCAACAACAAGGAAGTGGTTGTGATGAGACGTTCATCCTTGTGGTTAAACCTGTCACTATACATACTGTTCTTAGCCTTGCAGTTTCACATGTATGGCCTATACATCATCACATAGACTGTTCACATGCACTAACATCATGGCTTCACTGATCCAGTTCATCCCAATTATGTGTGCCATCTACAGAGATCACTTTATTGCCTTAAGCAGGCTCCTCGAGCTTAGTTTTAGTGCTTCACCAGTTATGCTACACATGTCGGTTTCCAACATAGCAAAACTGACTCATCCCTATTTATATTTTAATGGTCGAAGTCAACAACAAGGAAGTGATTGTGATGAGACATTCAGCCTTGTGGTCAAACCTGTCACTATACGGACTGTTCTTAGCCTTGCAATTTCACATGATTGGCCTATACATCAGCTAGACGTGAAGAACACCTTTCTTCACGAGAATCTGACACAGACTGTTTCCATGCACCAACCTCCTGGCTTCACTGATCCAGTTCATCCCAATTATGTGTACCATCTACAGAGATCACTTTATGGCCTTAAGCAGGCTCCTCGAACTTGGTTTCAGCGCTTCACCAGTTATGCTACACGTGTTGGTTTCCAACATAGAAAAATCGACTCGTCCCTATTTATATTTCATCGTGGAACAGAGATCGCTTATTTACTGATATACGTTGGTGATATCATTCTCACAGCTTCTTCCTTAGGTTTCCTTCAACGCATCATTGTTTCCCTTCACGGTGAGTTTTCCATGACTGACCTTGGCCCGCTCAACTATTTCCTAGGCATACCTGCCACTCGCACATCATCTAGCATTTTTCTATCTTAAGAGAAATACGCCACTGAACTACTTGAGCGGGCCCACATGCTTATCTGTGACCCATGTAGGACCCTGGTTGACACAGAGAAGAAGCTTGATTCTAATGGCACGCCAGTTTCGGATCCCGCTTTATATCGCAGCCTAGCTGGTGCCCTTCGGTATCTTACATTTACGTGCTTGGATCTATCATATGCAGTTCAGAAGCTTTGTCTATATATGCATGACCCTCGCAAACCTAACTTCAACGCTCTCAAGCGTATTCTCAGATATGTTCGCGGTACTATAAATTTGGGTCTCCAGCTTTACAGGTCCTCTATTTCTCAGTTGATTGCATACTCTGATGTTGATTGGGTTGGATGCCCAGCTACTCGTCGCTTCACTTCTTTCTATTGTGTATTCCTCAGAGACATCTCCTGTCGTGGTCGGCTAAACTTCTGAACACCTTATCTCACTCGAGTGTTAAAGCCGAGTATCGGGGGATGTTGCAAATTTCGTCGCCGAGAATGCATGGGTTCGCAATCTTCTTCGTGAGTTACACACTCCTCTCCTCACAACAACTTTAGTCTATTGTAATAATGTTAGTGTTGTCTACATGTCTACTAACCCTGTGCAACACTAATGCACGAAGCACATTGAGATTGACATACATTTTGTTTGTGATAAAGTGGTCGCGGGGCATGCTCTTATCCTACATGTCCCGTCTCGTTTCTAGTTTGCAGATATCTTCACTAAGGACTACCGTGCCCTATGTTTGCTTATTTTCGCTCCAGTTTGAGTGTTCAAAGATCTCCTGCTCAAACTGCGAGGACGTATTATAGGATTATATTATGTATTTGCATGTGTATATTATTGTTGTATACGTAAATAGTTATGTTAGGCCCATTAGTTGTTTGTAGGGCTCAGCCCATGTTGTGCTCATCACGCATAATACGCGGTTGTATCATACATACTAAAAGATTCAGTCCTTTTATTAGTAGGGGAGTCGTAAAGCCTGAATCATTTATAAAACATCCTACAGTTACAACCCAAAAGAATCCGAAATATCTTCGAATGACAGTCTTAACGATGGGACTGAATCAATGCAGGGACTCAAATTAACCATTCACGTGAAGATGAAGAGTTCCTGGAGTTACAGCATTCACATACCCTCCCAAATCACCAGCAATTAGAACAAAAAGAATATAGTTGTGAACCAAAGAATTAACTATACAAACCATATTTATTGTTTAACTCTTTCAACTATTTCTTTGAAGTATAAATAGAACAATCAAGCAGGCTCACAGCATTACCGAATCTAAAATCCTGCAAGTATACCTATCCCACAATCATATGTGACCTCAGATCTGTTACATCTTCATCGGTCTAGGAAAACTCAAACGGAAAAAAGGAAGATGAACAGAAGAAACAACCATTACCACAACAACAAACAACCAAAACCACCAACCTAATCTCATTACCTCACGTCCAACAGTCCCATCTCTGCAACAACACAAACAACATTTTCACAAATATTTTGAAGATTTTTTTTAGTTGAACGCAAACCCATCACAGATCTTAAATGAAAGACTCGTACATAAACAGAAACATCATCTTACCCGAGACCTTTATAAAAAATCTTGAAGCCTAGTGTATTTTTGAATGTTTCGAATGAAATTAAAGAAGACAAAAAGGTATTATGGTTCCTCACCACCTTACGTCATCAATATAATTAATTACAACGAAACCACAACCAAAATTTCTTATTAGATTCGAACACAAAAAGATGAACACAAGACCTCAGTGTGATACATCATTGATCTTGAAACAAAATAACGAAAAAAGTACCTACCCAAGATCTTAAAGATCTTGAAAACTTTAAGAGAATAAACAACGTGGCCCTTGAGAATATAAACGTGGGTTGCTATGGTTATTTGGTGAGGTTCGAAGCAATTTGGTATTCGGGGTATTATCATAGGACCGGAGTGGAGATTGAGAAAAGGGTTCGTGTGGATGTAGTAAGAAAGAAAGTTGATGCATTTTTGTGTGAAGTGAAATGAAAATGGACGATTTTTATGGAGTGATAATGAGCTATTAGTTTGCGTGATTTTGTTTTCAGGAGGATGTTGACTAAATTTTTGTTTGAGGTAATTAGGGTTAGTGTAACTAGGTTTTGGTAAAGTTGGTGTTGGGTTAGGCTTTATTTGTTAAGTGATAAAAATGATTGTACACATGTTAATTCCATCTAAGGTAAAACAAACGAAGATCATAAAGTGTTATTTTCAAGGTGCAGCTAATAGAATTAAAGGATTGTAACAACACGAAACCATTGGACACTTTTCTGTGATTTGAAATTTCTACATTTTACAAATTTGAAAGGTTACAAACAACCCAATTAAATGTTGTAAACATGTTCTTTTCTTTTCTTTTTTAAACGGTAAGTATAAATTTTACTATTAAATTATAAATTTTCACAGCTCGCAAAACTTGGTTTTAGTGAGAGAAAAAAAATGTTATAAGTTTAGAAAACGTTTTGAGTTTAGGCTAGCCCCAGTAAGGAACCCCAATCCCCTTCATTTTCCCTGCCACGTCAGCTTTCTCTCTCCAGCGACCTTCAGGCGATTAGGTGCCCCAGTAAGGGCGACCAAGTTCATATTTAAAAAAAAAAAAAAAAAAAAAAAAAAAAAAACATTTTTAACACAAAATAAAATTTCATTAATCATATTAAAACGTTACATAAATAAAAATGATACGAAATACATGAATCATAAATCTAATCAGAATGCTCCCCGCATGCAGAGTCATACGAGGGAGTACGAGACCGAGCAAATCCATCGAAGCGAGCCAAATCTTCCTCGTCTACACCATCGTCTTTGTTCTCCCGATAGCTCCAATTGATTTTGGTGCTGATGTTGTTCGTTATCATCGAAACACACCGCCACAACTTGTCAGCAACCTCGCGATCTTTGCGGGCTTGATCTTTCAAAAATTTGTCGATCACAGCTTTTCTTTCAGGAGTAATGTCGTTGCAACTCTGGTAGTTTTGTCTCATTTGTTCCTTCTCCGCCTTCGCCTGGTCAAACAATTCGATGACGCTTATAATAGCGGTTTTTCGAGCCTCATCGTCGATATTGCATTGATTTTGAACGTACACTTGCATATCTTCAACGGAATGGGGGAGACGGCAAGACATTTTGAGTTTGAATATCTTGTTTTGAGAAGTATTTTGAGTTTGAATTGTGTGAAATAGATTTGTGGATTGAAGTGTGTTTGTATTGTGTATCTATAGGGTAGGATTTTTTTTTTTTTTAACCGTTGCAAACAAACGGTTTAATTTGAAATAATAAGGCTTGAATTCGATCGTATACACGATCTATTTGCCCCTCGATCGATTTGTCCACAGCAAGCACGATCAATACATATCGATCGAATTACCCCTCGATCGACACTCGATTTGTATCATTGGGGCTAGCCTTAGAATTTTGGCTACTTTATAGGCTCTCTACAAAGCCCATGAGCTTAAACTTTAGAAGGTACAATGCGTTATTCAAACAATATTTTTTTAATACTAAACAAGTACAATAATGATTAACTTTTTGCAAAGTGAAATAATCTAAACTTTTTTTTCAGCATATATGATCACACGTGCAATTTAGTGTTATACATTGCGTTGTATAACTTATACAAGAAAATACATGTATACAAAAAGTTGTGTAGATATCTGCAAATAACAAGTTTATGACTCTATAAATTGATAAGTTGGAAAATAAATCAAAATAAATAGGTTTATGACATTAATTAAACCAAATAAATTAATAGACGCATTAGTTTGAACAAATACCTCCTTGATATAACTTGCTCTGCATATAGTTTAGAGGCACTCAGGTATTCAATTAGCTAACATCGATCTCAAATAAAACATATACGCTATAGATTTTGTTGTGGGTTAAAAGTGAAAAACTACAAACAAATATTATATGTTAGCTGAAATTATTAATGAAAATTAAAATAGTATGACATAAACTATTAAATGATAACTGAAGGTAGTATAGACATTTTACTACGCCGAGTTTTTGACTTTAATCATCAAATAATAAAGCTAATCCGTATCTAGAGAAATCATCAAACATAACGAACATGAGAGGTCAATATAGAAGACAAGAGGATGTTACGAGATTTAAAAGTTTAAAAATTATGAAGTGACAACCAATTATATATTGGTTCTATTATAAGCTTAGGGCCCGTTTGGTTTGTAGTTGGGTTTATGATTAAGATTAAGATTTAGATTTGAATTTAGATTTAAATTATGTTAAAAGTTGTTTGTTTTGTATATATTGGGTTTTAAAATGGGATTGAGTTTTATATTTATTTTAATAGTAAAATAATAAATTATGTCATGGCTAGTACATATTGTGTAGATGCAACCAAATAAAACCAAAAAAAAAATATGAGAGAGAGATAGTTGAATAGTGATTTGTCAGTATACCAACCTTAGTTGACAAGAATTGAGTATGCCCTTGAATGTGGGGTTTACTCTCATTTTTTAACCCCACCTTTTAAAACAAACAAATAATTTTTACCATCAATCCTTAATCCAAATCCAAACCACACCAACCAAACGGGCCCTTAATCTCAATAATTAATCATCTTTTGAAAAAGTAATGGATGATGTTTATTTGTGAGTAGCATCACAAATATTTCAACTCGCAAACCAATTATTGTGTACCTTTATATTTGTTGTTGTTTTTTTGTTGTAACATAAGTTAACAAATATTGTCACACAATTATGTTCAGGATTATATATTAGCGAAAGCAATTAACTTAAGGTAAAAAAAAGTACCTTAGAAAATTTTAAAGACACACGGTAAGAAAAAGTGAGTTGAAGAGTTCAGATATCCATAACTTATATAAATAATTCTCATCTTTTTAATTGTTTGCAAAGGAACAAGAACTTATTACTATTTGGGCATGTTATAGTTTGTAGACTTAAAGGTTTGAAGTAATATTTGGAATATCACAACACGTGAATCGATCAAGTCAATTTGGGCTTAACACTTAACGATTATGTTAGATTCGAGGTTAGCTCAACTTATTTTATAACTATTTACACGAACATTATACTATGAACAATTAAACACAAACATTGCGTTATAAACAACTGATACAACTTGCGTTCATCGCACGAGTTCGTAATGCCTCGTTGTGTATATATTTGAATTGATAATGCAATGCCATTCAAGGAAGAAATCATATTCCTTTAGTGAGTTACTATAATACTATGTTCGTAATATATCTACACGAAGAAAAGTATCAAAAGTTAAATACTAACAGAAATAGATCCTTTGTGTTTAAGGAAAATATATGTATAATTGATGGCTGATGGCCGGTTACTACTGTGACTAATCTATACTACTTTATAAAGTGTTTAGCATTTTCTAAATAAAGAAGTCTTCAAATTTTTAAGACCAAAAATATTTTTTTAATAAGAAATTACTAAGTCATTAGTTAATGTTATTCACCATATAGTTTTCATAACAATTTTCATAAATAAAAAATAACATCCCTTCATACACTTTGTAACAGCCTTCAAATATTTATACAATCCATTATACAGTCAAATATTTATACAGTCCATTAAATGTCAACTTGTAACAGTCCAAACCTCAATGGTATATAAGCCAACCTAAAAACTCAAACACTAATATGAAACACACTCTGTTGGATCGATATACTTTAATCAAACTAACTTAACTAGCTTGTTAAGGTTTAATAACCTCGGATAAATCCTAAGTTATTAACAAAGAAACACTGAGCAATCTTTATCAAGTACGCGGAATTTACTTAACAAAGCTAAGAAGAAAAACTTTATTATAAACTCTAAATCTGCTTATTATGCAGATACTCTAATACAACTCTAAGATAATCGAACTTTTCTCTAAACTCTAATTTGTAAACTCTAAAACTCTTTTTCTGAAATCGTACATCTAATGCCAATCTAGGAGTCCTTTTATAGGCTCAAGGATATCCTAGTCGGTTTACAATTGATAACCTTGTACGACAAGTAATCTAAACATGGAATACAATACTTTCCATAAACGAATATAACAGTTTGTTTGTTCTAGCAGTACTTTGACTTCCTCTTGCAGTACTTTGACTCTGTCTTTTATCAGTACTTTGACTATTTGACTTCTTCCAGTTCTTTGCAGCTTACAGTACTTTCATATCTTCAGTACTTTGATATCTTCAGCACTTTCATATCCCAACAATCCTCCCCTAACTTGAATTCTACTTGCTTGACTTCAAGTTCCTTTGTGAATATATCTTTAACAGCTTCATCTTTAAAACGGATTGTTTCTTAGTCTTTAAATTGTATCTCTGAAATATCTGTGCTTAGTCAAAGTATCTTCTTAGAATTGTTTTCTTCACAGCAGCATCCAGCAATCTCCATCTTTTCAGCAACACAGCAACATATGACAGTTTGTACATTTAATTCAGTTTAAGTTGCATACTATTCTCATCACTTTCAAGTGAATCATTGAAAATTTAATGGATTTTGAACTCTTTACCAAAGCCATTATCTCTGGAGTAGCCAAATGTTTTGGTGTGTAAGACCATGGTACATTGATAACCATATGATTTTTAGCAAACCACCAGCTATCAACAGATTTGTTTAGTCTTTACCAAAAGCTGTACCCTTCTGGACTAGTTAGTTCTTTTATCTAATGGAGAACTAATTACCAATAATGGTTTTTTCCACTGCCTTTACCACAAGCCATTTTCTTGTGGGCTAGCCAACTCTTCACATTACTGATATGGTGAGTTGATGACCATCCAACTTATTAGCAAGTTGTCAACTAAAAACGGATTTGATATATCTTTACCAGAGCCGTTTGCTCATGGATTAGTCAATCCTTTTGTAACCATGGTGGATTGATAACCTATTGATGTTATCATCACAAAAACCATTTATTCAACCTTTATTTCAAAAATATTTATTACTTAGCAAAAGGTTTCTTCTAAAAATTCATTTAACTGGTTTAATTCAGCAAACAGTACTTTGATGAAAGTACTGTCTGACTAGCAGTACTTTGAATAAAAGTACTGATATATCAAAAAGTATTTATTCACATAAAATTCATACCAGTTATAGATCATTCTCAGCAATAGTAGTCCAGTTTATAAACAAATTGATCACCATGCAAGCAGTTTCATTAGCCTCTTCTACTTCCAATCCATGCTCAAGCATCCTTCTCATGAGCTCAACTGTAAGAGGATATCTTCTTTCTGCAAACATGTGAATCATTGTTCCATTCTCTAGCTCCAAAACATGAACTCCAGATTCTTCAAAGAATCTCCAGCAAACTATTTCCCAGTTATCTTGATTCATCCAAATATCATCAATGCTTTCTTCTTCAGTTTCCCACATAGTTACGAGATCACCATGTAAAACCAATCCAATTCCTTCTAATGGATGATCTTCAAAATAAGCCTTCACAACTTGATATAAGTAGAATAGATCTACTCTATCAATAACATGCAGCAAATCCCATAGCCTTTTGAAAACCTTAAAATTTTCATCTTCCTTATGAAAAACCATGTAATCTTCATTCTTGGATTTCACAACTTTAAAAGCACTGATCTTTGATCTGTTCATCTTTAAATCATCATCTTCCTTGGTATAATCAAAATCTACCACTCTGAGATAATTCTTCAATTCATCACTAGTCTCAGATCCTAATTCAACCTTTTCTTTCTTTGAAAACTGAACATCTGTAGCTTCAGTTTTTCTTTTCCTCTTTAAGCTTTTCTTCCTTTCAGCTTCAGTCCAATAAGCTTCTTCTCTGAAGTCTTTAATATCAGCAACACTCTTCTTATAAGCTTCAGTTTTAGCATCATAGAGTCTTTTCATATCAACATAGTTTAACTTCTGCAAACCCTTATATCCTCTACCTTTCAAATATGCCATCATCGCATTCCTTTCTTTAGCTAAATTAGGTCTTCTTGACATAAATCTAACAGGTGTAGGAGACTCTAATGATTCAGTAGCTTCAGCATTCAATTCTTCATGTAATTTCTGAGCTACTTCTCTATTCTGAGCTTCTTGAGCTTCTTGTTCTTCTCTATATTTAGCATTTAACTCTTCTTGAACTTTTCTTGCTGCAGCTTCATTCCTAGCCACTTCAATCGCTCTAAGTTCTGCCAAAGAGAGTTTCTTTTTCTTAGTTTCAACCAAAATACTTTTCCCTTTGTCTTTTGGATCAATTGCAGGTTGATCAGTTCTTGGTTGTTCTTCTTCTTGTACATCTCTAATAGTAACTCCTCCTCTTGGTTGTGACAAATCAAATAATGTAGCAATTAATTCATCATCACTAGCTGAATGAATAGGTATGTAAGTAGCTTCCTCCTCTTCTTCTCTAACAAATGTAGAAGGACCAGCTTCTTCATCAAAATTTAATACCCTTGGAGTTATTGGTGTTATTACTTCTTCCCTAGATGTATCATGAAAATCAGTACTTTGATGTTCAGTACCTTGATCATCAGTACCTTGAACTTGTACTTCTTCTTCTTGTTCCTCAGAAGAATCTTCTTTCTTCTTCATAACATCTTCTTCAGATTCTTTCTGTTGTGTAACATCTTCTTTCAAATTTTTCTTTACTGAATTCCTCCCCAAGTTGACAGAAGATGATTTAGGAACTTTCTTTCGTTTCAAATCCTTACGAAGTGCTTTACGATGTTTATTTTCCTCTTTAACCCATAAGTTGAATCCAAGAGTTGATTATGCATCCACAAAACTTGACCACAACAACTTGCAGCAGCTACATATTCAGCTTCAGTAGATGATGTTGCTGCAATTGTCTGCTTCTTGCATTGCCAGGAGACTAATCTTCTTCCAAGATATTGGCATCCACCAGTTGTGGATCTTCTATCATAATTATCACCTGCATAGTCACTATCTGAAAAAGCTTCTAAGTGAAAAGGTGACTCTTTAGGATACCACAACCCCAACTTAGGTTGTTGTTTCAAATAACAGAAAATTCTCTTTACTGCATTCAGGTGAGAAATCTTTGGTGAGACTTGATATCTTGCACATAGACAAACTGCAAACATGATATCAGGCCTTGATGCAGTAAGATACATAAGAGAGCCAATCATAGATCTGTATAACTTGACTTCAACAGGCTGTCCATCTTCATCTTTACCCAATGAATTGATAGATTTAATCGGTGTAGTAACAGCCTTCATATCATCAAAATTAAACTTCTTAAGTATGTATGTAACATACTTGTCTTGGCTAATGAAAATTCCTTCCTTGGACTGCTTAACCTGAAGTCCTAAAAAGAATGTTAACTCTCCCATTGAACTCATTTGAAATTCCTTCTGCATCAGCTGCTCAAACTCCTTAACCATGGACTGTTTGGTAGCCCCAAAGATGATATCATCCACATAAACTTGAACTAACATGATATCCTTCTTGTCTCTCTTGATAAACAAAGTCTTGTCTATAGCTCCCCTCCTGTATCCATGTTGTAATAAGAATGTAGAAAGCCTCTCATACCAAGCTCTAGGAGCCTGATGAAGACCATAAAGAGCCTTAACCACCTTATAGACTTTGTTTGGATGTTTAGGATCTTCAAAGCCTGGAGGTTGTTTCACATACTCCTCTTCTGCAATAGTGCCATAAAGAAAGGCACTCTTGACATCCATCTGATAGACTTGAAAACCCATATAAGACGCAAAAGCAAGAAAGATTCTAATTGCTTCAATCCTTGCCACAGGAGCAAATACCTCATCATAATCTACTCCTTCCTCCTGTCTATAACCCTGAGCAACTAACCTTGCCTTGTTTTTGATAACATTGCCTCTTTCATCCCTTTTAACTCTAAAAACCCACCTGGTTCCTATAACTCTCTCCCCATCTGGAAGATTACACAAAACCCAAACCTCTTGAATTTTAAATTGAAGAAGTTCTTCCTGCATAGCTTCAACCCAACTTTCTTTAGTCAAAGCTTGAGCAATATTCTTGGGTTCCTCTTGAGAGATGAAACAAGTAAATAAGCAGGTTTGATGGTCCTTATGATTTAGCCTGTTTTGTTTATACACAAAGCTAAGTAAAGCATTATGCAGTTTTGTGAAACCCTTAGCTTTGTGTCTTGTCATAACTCCAAATGTAGAAGGACCAATGATTTGATCAGTTGGATGATTCTTATGAATTCGTAAGATTGATGACTGTGGAACTTCATATGTATCATCCAAGTTAGTATAATCAGCACCTTCATTTGAATCTGTGAAAATACCTTCATCTTCAAGCTCATCATCAGTTTCTTCTAACCCAGGCATGGTAGGATCATCCAAATCATCTAAAGTACTGTCAACAGGTGCAGCGGTACTTTGGTCGAAAGTACTGTCCAAAGTACTGTGAGAGTACTCTGGAGTCTTGTTCTTCTTCTTTGCCTCTACATAAGCTCTCCTTTGTTCATCAGTGTAAGAATGTGCTAACACATCTTGAAGAAGCATCTGATTAAGTTCCTCTTGAATAGATTGATCCTCAGCAGATAATGAGGATTGTGGTGCAACAGTACTTTGTTTTGGAGAAACAGTACTTTGCTTAGGAACATCAGTACTTCATTTTGGACTCTCAGGATCTTTAGCAGGAACAGCATCAGGTCTAATATGAACATCATGAACAACATATTGAATATCTTCTTCAGTGTGCAAAGGTTGATTTTCTTCTCTAACAGGAACATAATTCATTGAAGGGGATAAAATCTCAAGATCAAACATCCAATCAGGACCTTTTCCTTTCTCATTGTCTTGATCCTCTAAGAACTCAACATGAAGACAATCTTGAATCTTCTTAGTAACTCTGTTGTATACTCTAAAGCCTTTACTGTTGGTGCAATATCCCAATAAGTAGCCTTCTTCAGACTTGCCATCAAACTTCCCTAGATTATCAATGGTGTTTAAAATAGTAAGAGGGCATCCAAAAGGCTTCATAAAATGAATGTTGGGTTTATTGCCCATCAGCAATTCATAGGGTGTCTTCATTTGTGGTTTGGTGACAGAAACCCTGTTGAGTACATAGCATGCAGTACTTACAGCTTCTGCCCAAAATTGAATAGGAAGATGGGAATCTGCTAACATAGTCCTTGCAGCTTCAATCAAGGTCCTATTCTTCCTCTCTGCAACACCATTTTGCTGTGGTGTTCTAGCAATACTAAATTCCCTCTTTATGCCTTTATTTGCACAAAAGTCATCCATAAGCTTGTTCTTGAATTCAGTTCCATTGTCACATCTAATACCTCTAACTTTTAGTCTTAATTGGTTTTCAAGTGCTATTATAAGAGTTTGAATAGCATCAAAGGTATCATCTTTAAATCCCAAAAAGAAAACCCAACTGAATCTACTACAATCATCAGTAACAACCAAACAGTACTTCTTCTTATTTAAACTTGCCACAGAGACAGGTCCAAATAAATCCATGTGTAATAGTTCCAATGGTTCTCTAATATCTCTTTCCTCAAGCTTCCTACAGGAAGCTTTATGTTGTTTACCCTTCTTGCATGCCAAACATGATTGATCATTCTTGTAAGTCTTTGAAGGTAAACCTCTAACTAAATTTCCTTTGACCAGTTTGTTGATGTTCTTGAAATTCACATGGCCCAATCTTCTATGCCATTGTTGTGCCTCTTCAGATGTTGCTTTAGCCACCAAACATGTGGCTCTTCCATAAGAATCTAGACTCTTCATGTCTAAACTATACACATCATTTGTCCTTGGTACTCTGAGAACTACCAAGTCATCATCAACAGGTTTGAAGTCAGAAGAAAGGATAAGACATTCCGTGTCAGTGAATAACACAGGATGCTTTTTATCACAGATTTGAGAGACTGACAACAAGTTGAACTTTAGCTCCTTCACATATCTGACATTCTCAAAATCAATTCTACCAGCTTTAATTGTTCCTTTTCCAGTAATCCTTCCTCCATTGGGATCATTCCCAAATGCAACTTTTCCTCCACTAATATTTCTAAAATCAGACAGGATCTCTTTATCGCCTGTCATACTCCCAGAGCAACCACTATCCACAATAAGATGATCTTTAAGCTCCTCTTCTGGGTTGCCCTGCACACAAAGAAAAGAGTTAGAAACTCTTAGGAACCCAAGCCATTACTGACTTGTGTTCCCCTTGTGGAGTTACAAACTCAAATTCCTTGAGTATGTAATTCCCACTATCTTTCAAATGGTGATCCAAAATTATCTTTTGAGTTTTAGCATGTGGATTTTCAAAACTGTCTGGTTTTTCAACATAAATCTCTTTCACCAGTGTATTAGCATTTTCTTGTGTCACACAAACATCTGATTCACTTTTTGTTGAACGTACTGTATTTCCCTTACCAGTACTTCCCCTTTTTACCCATTCAGTTTTAACAGGTGGTTCCTGTGATCTAGATCCCCTATATGAATTGTGATACATTCTAGGTTGATAGTGAGATCTCCTAGGATTCCTATTCCAAGCAGTGTTATCAGTACCTTGTCTTTGAGCAGTACTTTGGAAAGTACTGTGAGATACTGAAGGTCTTCTCTAATGTGAGTATCTATGATCTGGTGTGAAGTTTCTGTGATTAACCCTATTTGAATTAGTCCAAACTGGTTTGTGCTCTCTAGGTCTCTGGTTGGTAGACTTATTCCTTGGAAACTTGCTTAGATATTCTGAGTGTTTGTCACAATCTTTGATTAAGTGAGTAGGACTATAACATACAAAACACAGTTTTTGACCCATATGTCCAAAGTGATTTCTTTTGTGTCTATGCCCAAAATTATTTTGCTTTATTGAAGACTGATAAAATCTGTTTTGAGCAAAATTATCCCAAAAAGGTTTAGCAGTACTGTTTTGAAAAGATTTTGCAGAAGGTACTGCTTGTTGAGCAGTACTTTGGTTTAAAGGTACTGCTGGGTTTTGAACATTGTTTTCAACAGTTTCTTTGGGTTTCTCAGACCTAGATTGAGCAACAAGCTTCTTTCTAAACTCTAGACTGTCTACACCATAACGAGAAACATCAGGCCTAGAGGGGTGATGACTAATGGGATGAGGAACACTATGATAACCATTGTCTTTCTTATATTCAGGAGGTGGTTCACTTACTGAGCCCTCATTACTAGATGAATCTACATAGTTAATGAGCTCATCATCACTAGTGGTTATATCCTCAAAAACACCATCATCCTGATCACTAGGTTGGTTTTCATCTATGTTACTAAAGTCCATACCAAATCCTAAGCCTGTTCTAATGTAAGCCCTTCTCTGTTTTTCAACATAAGCAACATGGGACAATCCAGACTCTCCCCAAGCAGCAAACTTAGCTAACAAATCATCTCTTTCCTTAGTTAATTTCTCAATTTCAGCAATTTTACAGTTTAGTTTCCATTCACTAAGTTTTAACTGGTAATCCTGTTGTTCATATTTTTCAGCCCAAGCCATTTCATTATTTTCATGTGTTATGATTTTAGCTTCTATAGACTCTAAAGTGATTTGATATCCTGCTACCTCAGACCTAGCCCTAATACAATTATCTCTTTCAATCACATAATTGTTAAGCAGTTTTAGATAAAACTCATAACAGTTTGAGCATACCTCAGAGATAGGAGACTGAGTTGGTGAAGTAGCCACCATAGCAAGAAGAACAGGATCATCTTCACTTTCTTTGCTCTAATCAAATCTTCCAAAACCATCATCAGATTCCAAAGCAGCATGTTCAGATTCTTCATCAAAAGCAGTGCTCCAGTCCAATGCTTCCACTGTGTCTTCAACTGCATCTTCCACTGCTACCATACAGTAAGTCACCGGTTCATCATCAAACTCTTCACTCCAGTCAACTTCTGATAACTTCTCTTGAGCAACCAAAGCCTTTGTTTCAGTTATTGGAATTTCCTTGATCTCAAGTTTAGGCTTCTCAGATGTTCTGTTTGCTTGATACTTAGCAAACCTGCACTCCCTTGCAAAGTGACCAGTCTTTTGACAATTGAAGCACTCAATTTTAGATTTGTCAAAAGTTATTCCTTGTTTTGGTTTGAAATCAATACTTTTCCCTGTCTTCTTCATGTACTTTTTGATCCTTGCAGTGATCAAAGCAACTTGCCACCTGATATCAATTTCTTCAAGTTCATCTTCTTCAATCTGTGCTAGATCTTCTTCATAAGTGACAGGTAAACTTGCTTGTTGTGCAAAGAAGGAGCACACAACTTCCTCTGAGTTCAAAGTGGTAGATGGTGGGGCCTGCTGAGTATATGATGGGGGATTGTAAACAGCAGTACTTTGAGAAACAGTACTTTGAGGAGAAGCAGTACTTCTGGAAGTACTGCTCTTCTTTTCAGATGATAGAAAAGCAATACTGTGAGATTTGGAATTTGGTTGACCATTCATCTCATGTTCATACACCTTCAATTGATGATAAAGATCATCAAAGTCCATAACATCCAATCCTTGTTGTCCTCTGATCATAGTAGCAATCACATGCCATGAAGATGGCAAACTCCTTAGAAACTTCAAGTTAGCATCCTCAACTGATACTTGTGCCTTGTATAACTCCAACATGTTGAGGAGATTCTGAAACCTATCATATGCAGAATCAAGACTCTCTCTTTCTCCTACTGTGAATGTTTCAAACTGTTGTTTCAGCAAGTTTCTGTGCATCTTCTTAGAGGCTTCATTCCCTCCAAATCTGGTCTTGAGAGCAGCCCAGAGCTGCTTAGCATCTTTAGCATCATGAAACTTGAGAAGATGGCCATCTGGTATGGCAGACAAGAGAATGTTTAGAGCCTTCTCTTGATTCCTTATGGTTGCTGCTGGTAAGACTGCCTTTGGTGCTGTAGGTTGTCCAGGAACAACAATGGGATCTGTAACAACTTCATTCCCATTCATAATTACATTCCATAAAGCATGGTCTGTAATGGCAATATACTGCCTCATCTTCATGCACCAGAGATCATATTCTCCCTTCTTGATAATTGGAATTCTGAGTGAGGTGATTGAGGGTGGTGGAACAGCTTCAGTCGACATCTTGAATATTGTAGAAGTAGGGTTTCTTCTTAGTCAGAGTTTCCACACAAGCTCTGATACCACTTGTTGGATCGATATACTTTAATCAAACTAACTTAACTAGCTTGTTAAGGTTTAATAACCTCGGATAAATCCTAAGTTATTAACAAAGAAACCCTGAGCAATCTTTATCAAGTACGCGGAATTTACTTAACAAAGCTAAGAAGAAAAACTTTATTATAAACTCTAAATCTGCTTATTATGCGGATACTCTAATACAACTCTAAGATAATCGAACTTTTCTCTAAACTCTAATTTGTAAACTCTAAAACTCTTTTTCTGAAATCGTACATCTAATGCCAATCTAGGAGTCCTTTTATAGGCTCAAGGATATCCTAGTCGGTTTACAATTGATAACCTTGTACGACAAGTAATCTAAACATGGAATACAATACTTTCCATAAACGAATATAACAGTTTGTTTGTTCTAGCAGTACTTTGACTTCCTCTTGCAGTACTTTGACTCTGTCTTTTATCAGTACTTTGACTATTTGACTTCTTCCAGTTCTTTGCAGCTTACAGTACTTTCATATCTTCAGTACTTTGATATCTTCAGCACTTTCATATCCCAACACACTCTCTCTTCTTTTTCCGTGCACCAATAAAAAAACACACACAAAATTAGATAAATCTACTCTTATCTTGGTGTTCGGTTACTTACAGTAAAAATAAACAAGCTTTGCTTCTCTGATTCGTAAAGTTACTGTTAATTATAAATGAAAAACATTTGCTCGCCATAAAATTATGCACCGGATACCCGACACTGCATTGCACAGGTACCCTTCTAGTAATAATATAAATTTTGTGTCGTAACTATATATACCATAAATGGACAAAGGAGATGTTGTTGGAAAAGATCGAGTAACAAGAAAGAGAAAGGTTGAATTTTTGTTTGTAAATTGATGCAGGTTTTAGTATTTATAATGTCTCGTTATACCTAATTACCTATGGTCTAACCTAATGCACTAACGTGCAGTGTACCCGATCGTGTGTAGTGTAGTATTCGGTAAAACCGAGGTCGTCCCAAGAGCTATGTGAGCGGATTCTAATTAAGTCTAGGTGTCAGAGATTTTAATTGGTTTTTATGATTAATTAACTACTAAAGCAAGGAAATAAAAGAAAGCGAATAAAGGCAAAGGTTGTGATCAATAGAGGAGAAGTGTGCTAACCTAGTTACTCATCCTATCAAGTTCACGTTTAATTAGTTCCAATTGCTTCAGGTGGGGGTAAAAGTCGTTAGGACAGCATTTGGTCAGTTCGTCGTAACCTATCAGCAAAGGTTTCCACCGGAGATCAAGCTACTACCCTTGAAAGTCCAGTTGTTTTTAGTCCCCTAAGCCAAGTTGTTAGGAATTAAAAATTCCATAAGTAAAGAGTCGGTCACCCCAAATATTATCTAGCATAAGTTAGCTCGTAGACATATCGTTAGTTACGTTATTTACCAGTTTATTAGTTAGTTATTAGTTTAGTTTAGCATAGTGAAACACCGTGGAGGAAGGACGGGTCTTTACCCACTGTATCCCTGATCCACAGGCCGATAGGAGGTCGTGTAGTCTGTAAGTATAAATACCCCTTCCATCCATGGAAGGGGTGGTGCTTCTCATTCAATCTAATATTCCCTTTGTGTAAACCTCTAGCAGAACACCCTCTCTCTCTACTAACTCTCTAACTATGGCAAACATGTATTTTGATCATCCAAGACCACCCGAATCATCAACACAATAATATATTCGATCCTACAATTGGTACCAGAGCCAAGGTTCATTGTGTTGTGTTGATTTGTGTGGTTCGTACCAAGTTAACGTGTTATTGATTCATTGTGGTGTTCACTGTTACTGGTTTGTTATATATATGTTTGGTCAAAATATGTCAGGTCCAATCAATAGTCATATCTGCTTTTAGTCATCTTTGTCCAAATAATAAATACTGTATTCTAAATGGTTGTTATTCTTTGGTCAAACTGCTTTTGGAAGTGTTGATTGAATTTTGTTTATGTGGTCACTTTCGTATAGTCAAAAAATGGTCATGTTTTAGAGGTCAAAACAGATACAGTTTTCTGGTTTTTCTGAGTCATTCATCATAGCGACTTGTGCAGCAAAGTTTATGGCGACTTGAGTTGTCTCTAAAACTGGCCAGATTCAATGTATCAAGTAGCGAGCTGTACTATAATGGTAGCGACTTGTCTAAATCATTTAGCGACTTGTGTCATGTAAAGCTAGCAACTTGTATTTACAAGTTAGCGGTTTGTAAAGAAAAAGAAGTAGCGAGTTATGATGCTAGCGACTAGTCTTTACTAGTTAGCGACTTGGTGTTTGACTATTTAGTCAAATACATGACCCTAGCGATTTTTCACTTAGGTTAGCGACTTGATAAATACATTGGCTAGCGACTTGGACAGAAGTAGATGATGATGAATGAAAGAAGACCAAGACCACTTTGACCATATAACAACTCCAGACCTCAGTTTCATCACTTCATTAATCCAACATCATTTTTAACAGAAAATTCCATATCAAAACATCATTTCAAAACCATTCAATAACTCGAAACTAATTTAAATAAAATAATACGAAGTGATTCTTGATCTCAGTTTATTTTCGTGGTAGTCATTAAACTTCAAGACCTTAAAGATCTTATATACACGAATTAAACATCATCATCGATCTAATGTTCTTGAAGACCCAGCTTCAATTGATATTCGAATTAAAAAAGAATAGAGTATTAACAATCTCGTTAGTCTCTAATTCTTTGGTTCGTTTAATTAATCAATACAACATACGAAACCTACCAGTCATTCTTTCAAGATCTTGAACTTGAAGCCGTGTTCTTGACCTAAGTGCCATCCTTGTGGCCGTCTTATGTGTCTCAAAGCTATCCCTGTGGTGAGACTTGTGTATCTTTTAACTCAAAGGTGTGTTTAAGCAAGGATGGTTGATGTTTGGTTGACATACGTTTGAGATGGAGGAGATGTTTACTGTTTCATTTTTGATCGGATTTGTGTGATGGCTGTGTTTTATTAGGATTGTTATCTGTGAAGTGTTGTTTGAGAGGAGAGAGGCGGATTATGTTTTAGGGTTAGGATAATGAGAGTAAAATTAGGTATCACTCTTTTATATCCTGTATAACTCTTAGAAACTTGGATCGGGTATTGTTTTATTGGATCGGGTCTACTGAAGCTGGTTTGGGCTTGGATCACATATTCTTTATTTGGGCTGGCACGTTGAGCATTTGGGCCTTGTATCATTAAGATGGATCTGTAGTACGATTGAAGCAAATGGGGTGCATTATACAATGGACAAAATGTAAAACCAATGTGTTATCTAAAATTTGATTATTTGTGATAATTATTGGTACAATGTGAGGTTTTTTTTTTGTATGGTATATTTTCACGAAAAGATACCTAAGATCACGGCTTGCGCTTAGTTTTGAGATAAATATGGCGTCGGGATTTTTGTACGGATATTGATTACGGGACTCTTGTGTTTATATTTTACTTGGGCTTAAAATTAATTTATCTGGACTGAATATAAATCAAGTGGACCGATGGTAGATTTAGATTGGACTGGGCTTAATGGATTTTTGATTGGATGATTATTGGTGATATTGAGATTCGATGATGAGATTGGGTATGATGATGAGTTTTTGTTTTGTTATGAGGTTTGATACTTTGGTTAAAACATTTTCACGGAATATATCATGTCTCGGCTTGAATTGATGGTTTAAGAAAGTTGATTACGAGATTGTTTGGACGGTATTTCTTATTTGGTTTTGAAGTGAGGTTTTCTGGGCCTGATTACTTATCTCGTCTTCTTTCTTTCTACCTTTCGCAAAGATGACTTGTTTGGGCGCTTATTGAGTGTGATAAAGACTTGGCTATTTAATTACGGTTGTGATTCTTTCTCGCTTAACCCACAACGTAACTATCACTTCGGTTTCTTACTCAGTTGAGAATGTCAAGAGGTTTTGTACATTGGGTACACCGTTTCTTTTTCACAAGGATTAGTACAAGTTTAAGTAACAAGTCTTGGGAATTTTACTTCATGATCAAGTTCGGTATATCGGGTTTACTTCTCCAAGTGGTCGCAGCAACAGCCGACAGAATATGTGGATGATGTGTTTACCAAAGTATTTATTGGATGGTTGATGATATTATTGATGTTGGAGACTGAACCATTGATGAACCGCTGTATATTCCCCTAAAACAGATATTCACCGAAACCAAAGTTGTCATAACACATTCAAGCTGACATTGTTTACGGTTTTGTCTTGATTCTGTAAAATCCCGCGAAAGAACCTATTTCTCGGTTTAAATCATAGACTTGTAAAATCCCGTGACAATGGAAACATCCTGGTATTAGTAAAGTGCATTTCCGGATCTATCTTACGGTTTATTCTTGGTTTTGTAAAATCCCACGAAAGAATCTATTTTTCGGTTTAAACCATAGAGTTGTAAAATCCCGTAATGATGGAACCATCCTGGAGAAATGGAAAGTGTATTTCAGGATCTTTTCTGATGCTGGTGCTACGGTTTCTACTTCAAAGAAGGGATAAAAGGATGTACTTCATGAATTGGGTGTGTGTTTCGGTTGTCTTCATGGCAGTTTGGTTATTACATGGTTTTACGGGGTTATGTGCTTTTAAACCATGGTCGGGATGAAACCATTATCATAGTTCACTTAAAAAGTCAAAGGAGGCTAGATTTGAGCTTTTAATCAGAAGATGTGACAATGGCGTTAATTCAGTATTATTCATTTGAGGTTGAAGTAAAATATCACGGGCGAGTGTACTTAGTATCTGAAGGTATCGGGGATGGTTGGATGAAGATTCTTCAAGATCATTGTTCGAGCTTATTATCAAAAATGAAGACTTGGAAATCTAGTTATTGTTGGGTGTCTTTTACCTTTTCTTTTACCACTTTGGGGAATTAGGCTCATACCACTACAAAATAACTATCACTTTAAGGAGTTACGTTGTAGTGCTCAGTGTCACATTCAATTGTGGATTTTCAAGAGGTAATGTACGTCTTATACTTGATGGTTGGTTGGTTGAAGAGTATAGAGTACATAGAGAGTACTTAGAGATGCTAATGGAAATCGGCACCGCTCTTTGTTACATATGTGCAAGTTTAAGTCACGAGTTCGGGTTAGTTTACTTCAGGGTCAAATTCAACATATTGGGTTCTCTCCATCAGTTGTTACGACAAAGAGCCTACTGAATGATAATGGGTTGATTACATGTTCTGCCAAGAGAGCAGAAAAGAGAGAGATTATGACGTCTGTTCACATCAGTTCAGGCCTCGTACTCCAAAGAAAAGAAATGTGTACGTTTCAGTGCGCATTATCTTCGGAAGAAGAGAAATCTTCTCATTATATGACCATTCTCATCAACATACTTCATACTTTTTCCATGCGCTTCAGTCATCAAGTGAACCGGGCTACTGTTGATTGTTTTTCTGATTCCACTTTCTCAACTATAATGACGATGGCGACATCCTATGCTAATTTTGCGAGGGAGAAGTGTGAATAGACTACATTTGGATAATGTTCACTTGTTTAATCAAGAATGGCATCTCTGTATGCAATTCTTGAGGGGGAGAAAAAGTGTGAATTTACTGCATGGTTGATTGATTTCTGAGATAAAATGGTCAAACGGATCCAAACTCATGTAAGAACCGAGCTTCTTCTTATCGGGTCATCTTTACATGGAGTTTCTTCTAAGATTCGTTGGTTGACATCTTCACTAGCTAATATGAGTTTAATGACAAAGTGCTTCTAGTTGTTGGGCTGATTTTCTTAATGAACATCTTTCTGTTCTTGTTTGATTGGGAGGGATTTGAGTTAAGGGGATTTGCTATATATAAGTTAACGGGAATGCATTTGGTGTGATGAAGACGTCGACTCTCTATTCCCCAACTGTACAATCTTAAAGAAGGTCGAGTCTACAGTCGGTTCTACATTTTCTGCTATATGTTAGAAGACTAAAGACGAGTTGCATTTGATTATTCAAAGACTTCTTCATATTCCAGGCATTGTCAGTTTAGGGGAGAGCACTAATTGGGGGAGAGTGAAATGCCATATTTAATCCCCAATTAGACTTGCTCACATTATTCAGCATGTTGATTCTCACAAAGACTTCAAGCGTTCTTCTCAACAGATTTCTAGTATTTGGGCTTTCAAAGAGTTGCTGATTCTGAAGTATCAAAACCAGCAAGGGGGAAGGAGACACGCATCTAAACGCGAGTAAACTTGATGAACTTAATACTTCTAAGTAATTGAAGATATCCTGGGAAGACAAATGTTATTACCGCAGAGAAACTCAAGGTTTGACTCATGGCGAGTAAACTTGATGAACTTAATTCTTCTAAGTGATTGAAGATATCCCGGGAAAACAAATGTCATGACCGTAGAGAAACTCAAGGTTTTACTCATCAAGGCATTTAGTGTTCCAATTCAAACTATGTGGGGGAAGAGATGTTAGAGAAGTTTCTGAAGATAAAAGAGGTACACAGGTACGACATATTCAGGGGAGATAAATGTGTAACATGAGGGTGGTGTTATCAGTTATTCTCTCGTTGGGAATGTGTGTACTTCGTATTCTTGAGCTTCATACACATTCATCAGAGACGAAAGATGTGAACATAGGGGAGGTGTTCTTCATTACCCTCATGATGTGTATTCGGGAGAGTTCTTGGATATTGGTGTACTTCGGGTTCTTGAGCTTCATACACGTTCATCAGGGAAGAAAAATGTGAACATGGGAAGGTGTTCTTCATTCCCCTCATGAAGTGTATTCGGGAGAGTTCTTGAGCATTATACTAAGAGACTGGCTGCATCAACTCAACTACTTGGGGGAATTGTTCTCTTGACACCTTTTGGAATGGATTGCTTCAGACTTCAGTGGAAAAGGAATTTGAGAAGAGGTATTCAAATGTGGGATGATACGTTGTTGTTCTTCTTGTTGATGATATAACCCCAAACGAAGAATCTCGATTATCGGTCTTAAAAGGAGCAGCGGGTTTTATGATAATGGTGTGCTTCTCTGTGCACCTGGCTAAGGCAAGCTTGAAATAGAGCTTCGAATCTACTCATCTAATGGATTCTCAGTTTGGGGGGAAGCTGCCAAAGTCTCTCTTTCTCAAAGGCTCATGTTCTATCTTCTATTCTGGAGCCTCGGAAGCTTTGGTGGTGGATGTTTAAGAGATGATGACTTCTATCTTCTACAACGGGGCTGTTCGATATCCTTATCTCGGTACTCGTATCATCATCTTCTTTAACTATATCATCTTCTCTATCTTTATATATATTTATTAAAAACCAAATACAAAAATATAAAACCAACAAAAATAAAGTAGAAAAATATAAAACCAACAAAAACCCATAAAAATCATAAAATTTAAAATATATATATATATATATATATATATATATATATATATATATATATATATATATATATATATATATATATATATGTTTTCTCAAGACATGTCTTCTGGTATCGATAACATCTACGGTCTTAGAAATGTCATTCAATAATGGCACGGGACCATAGATGAAGTTCGAACAGGAGGTGTATATATTCTTTTTCCAAAACATGTCTAAAAATATGGCTTGCAGTTACTTCTGACTGTAACCCGTGCTTAAAATCATGGCTTGCTATTATTTCAGATAGCAACCCGCTCTTTAAAGAAAGGAAAGTGCTGCGCTAAACCAAATTTTCAAATATTTCGTGCACTTATCCTAAAACAAAACAAGGAAAGCATGTCGTCAAAAAGACTGCTGTTCCTACAAAAATGTTTTTCCGTCTAAAATTCTTCAGAAAAATATTTGTTGTTTTCAAAAATGGTGGTAAATGAGTTGCTTGTAAATCAATCGAATTCAGAGTTTTCGTATAAATTGAAAACTCAATCAATGACTTCAGCGCTTTTAAACTTTTTAGAAAATGAGTCATTGATTGAGGGGGGGAATGTTTTCAAATCTATATCATCTAACGAGCTTTCTTAATTATCCTACGTGCTTAATTCAAAATGATATTTGCCTGTGTCGAAGGACTAGGAATTTAGGATATGATTGTTAGGTTTAGATGATTAGAGTTTGATTAACACATAAACCCCATGCCTTATATGATTTGATTGTTATGTTGAATTGACTTTAATTAGTCAATTGATGTTATGGGTGATGTCGACCACCATATATCTTTATGTGTGTTCACTAACGTATGCAGGTATATTGGTTAAAAGAATGTTCCCGATCCGGATCCCACAATTGAAGATGATTGGATGCCGAAAGGAAAGGGTAACTATATATTGGGTTGACAAATGAAGAAACGGAGCTTAATTGGACTTCCATGGAGAGTTGGCATATATGCAACGTAAGAGGTCTCACTGCATCAGCAGATGGTTTTCTTCTAAGTGATTGAAGAAACGGAGCTTAATTTGACCTAAGTTGGCATTAAAATGCAACATTTGAAGTCTCACTGCATCTGCAGACGGTTTTCTTCCAACCCTCAGCAACAACAATAAAAGCAGCTCAACCACCTAACGTATCTTTGTGCAGGATACCATTTTTAAACAATTTTGAAAAATTTGATTAAAATTGTTTTGAAAATGGAAAAATATTGTTTTTGAAAATAAATTAGACTAAATTTTGAAAATCACCGGACTTCATTTTATCAAAAATATAAGTCACTCAATCATTGACTACTGTCATGGATTGAGGGGGAGAGTGATTTAATTTAAAGTATTTTCAAAAAATATATCTTCAAAAGAGTCCGTTTGTACGCTAAAATGTGATGATCTAAAGATTTAATGTTATGTCATGGTATGATTTTCTTTAAAACTCAAAGATCTGTCAAAATGAAATTTTTTTCTGTTCTTGTTTGATTATGAAATTGTTTTATTTTACTTAAAAGGTCTCCTAAAACTATCATACCTGACACTAACAATCTTTAATGTCGAAAAATTGTTCCTTATCTGTCATTTTTCAAAAACAAATCTTGCCACGTCTTTCCCCAAAATTTTCTAAATGATTTAAATCTTTTGGGATCATAAATCTCAAATCTGTTTTAGTCCTTTTAAGGCACTCCTGCCTCCATATGCCAAACGATTTCAAATACACAATGCACATGTTGAGGAGGAGGATTTATCCAAAAACAAGATGAGTATTTAAACCAGGCGCATTTTCTCCCATGTTTTCTAAACCTCATTAAATCACTTGGGATCCAAAATCTCAAAGGGTTTGATATTTTTGATCGAGGGAGAATTTGTGATTTAATAATGAAATTTGATAAATGATGATCGATTTGATGAAAATGTGAAGGCTGCTCTCTCATATGTGCTAAACGCTTTCGAATCTCGAAGCACATCTTGAGGGGGAGCAAATGGTTTCTTAATGGCTATGTGATCGTGAAAGTACTACAATGAACTCTTTCCTCTATGTGATAAAATGTTTTAAAATATCATACGCACATATTGAGGGGGAGAATTTACCAAGAAAATCAAAAGGCTTTTTCTAAAGAAATTGTGATCAAGAAATTATTTCAAAGAAATTATTTCAAAGAACTCTTGCCTCCATGTGCCAAACAATTTCAATATCATATGCACATGTTGAGGGGGAGCATTTCTAAATTGATCAAAACAATTAAGGTACAAAATGTTTTGATTTTATATCACAAGTACCTTGATTGATTTTTCAAATGATTTTTCAATTGGTTTCGAGAAGGAAAGAACAATACCAAAAGACCGACCAATTTATTTTATGCATGGTGTTATAAGGATGGTTAGGTTAGGTATTCGTTCCCACGATCCCGCCAGAGCCGGAGGGATCTACCCAGGGACAATCCACTAGATAGTGTAGAGTCCTTAGGTATGTTGAAAAAAAGGAGAAAAGTGATATATGGGAAGAGTGCGGACTGAGACTGAGCTAGTACTAGAATAAACCCAACAAGGTTCTAGTTATGAAGTCTCGGTAAGCACTGAAGGGGTTGAAGAATGAAAAAGAATTGAATGAGAAAAGGGTGAAAACAAATAGCCCTCCAATTATTCAACCTTAGGGCAGATACCGGGTTCAATTCATATGCTACTGGTGGTTACCAAGGTAACATCGGTATTGAAGACAAGACGTCATGGACCCAGTGACGCACTGCACTTCAACTTCCCAAACCACTCAAGTTCCTCTTAAAAGGACTTGTTTCATTCTCACGGGGAACCGACATAATCTATCGACTTTCTCTTAGAAATTGTTGATATTGAAGAAGGAGACCCTCTCCCTAGTCTCTGGCATAGGAACCAAATATGCACTATTGAGTCTAGAGCCAAGAGATCATCCACAATATCTCATTAGGACACTAAATTAATGAAGACTTGCTGTTTCACACAATGTGGAAAGTAAGTATATATTAAGAGTCCTACGCATTATCCTTGTGGTTTTGCCAGAACATCCGAGTGATATGTAAAAATATTCACGATGAAGATGGAAATCCTTCTAGAGCCAACATCAAACAAGCTATTGGTGGGTGACATGTGAGATCTTGCAAAAGATCAAGCTTGTGACAACTGGATAGAAACAATGGGGCGATTCATTCGTGAATCAACCTTGGTCCAGGAATGGAATTGACGAATACTTTTGGAAAAACCGTTCGATGTGCAAATCTTCTTTTCTCTAGCACGTCGAATGTGTATTCATTTCAAATTCAAAAAGTATCTCTGATTGAAAAATACTTTTAGAAAAACCGTTCGATGTGCGAAACTCTTCTTTTATCTAGCACATCGAATGTGTACTCTTTTCAAATATAAAAAGTATTTTGATTGAAAATTGATCTTTCTCATAAAAGCTTCGTCGTATTGCAAAACTCTTTATTCTAAGCAATACGCGATTGTTTTCAAATCAATTTTTCATCAATCAGTGAATCTCAATTCGCTGGTTCACTCACTCCGTGTTGTCTTCTTTGAGATGTTCCGGTTTGAGAACAGCTAAAACAGCTGCAAAACCCTGTCAAGGAGATTCTTAGGAATCCTACTTGATCACAGGCAGTACTTGTACTGATCAACGGGGAACCGTGGGCCGTGTACCTCAATTCAAAGAAAGTGATCAAAGACACCTTCGTGCACTTTGTTGCTAACTGTTGTTTGCAGGTACATTTGGACGGTTGCAGCTGATCAGAATTGAGGAGCCAATCCTATGTCGCATGCTCACAGCATCCACACTTAATTTGAAAAAATCATGACTGGTGCATATCTACATAACCTGGCTCTGATATTTCATACTATGCTTCTGCTTCGCTGCTGCAAATATCATGAACCAGTAAGGCTTCCGCTACTCTGATGGAAAGATGTCATGATTCAAAAGTGTGAGCATGTCGGTCCGAAAGTCACAACTTCACATGATGGCAACACAATAAAGGGTGATCCAGAGATTTACTGTGGCTGATGATCTCAATGAAAGCTCGAAGATCATCAAAGATATGGATCAGACCAAAGAGCTCCACTAAAAGTACAAATCTATGCGGACTTTAAAGAATCGCTGCTAAAGCACAAAGATTGCAGAAATGAAGAATTCAAGTCTACGAGCTCAAGACTGAAGTTAAAATAGAATGCTAGGATTCGAAATGTAAATCATGGGGTGACCTCCCTTAGGGGGAGATTGTTAGGAATTAGAAATTCCATAAGTAAAGAGTCGGTCACCCCAAATATTATCTAGCATAAGTTAGCTCGTAGACATATCGTTAGTTACGTTATTTACCAATTTATTAGTTAGTTATTAGTTTAGTTTAGCATAGTGAAACACCGTGGAGGAAGGACGGGTTTTTACCCACTGTATCCCTGATCCACAGGCCGATAGGAGGTTGTGTAGTCTGTAAGTATAAATACCCCTTCCATCCATGGAAGGGGTGGTGCTTCTCATTCAATCTAATATTCCCTTTGTGTAAACCTCTAGCAAGAACACCCTCTCTCTCTACTAACTCTCTAACTATGGCAAACATGTATTTTGATCATCCAGGACCACCCGAATCATCAACACAATAATATATTCGATCCTACACAAGTCATTAAGTTCCGCAACATGCAAGATTCATAACAATGAGTGCCCGGGCGCTAGCATCTTAACACACTCATCCCTAACTTCTTAAGTTCATCCAAACGGTAGGTGATCAGTTGGTCAAATCGCACAAGCGAAAAAGGGTCGTCAGTTGGTCAATTCTTACCCTTCCCACTCAGTCTACCTACTTAGGGTCAGTTGGTCATATCTCCTAAGTAACTAGCCACTACCGCCATTCAAAACTACCGAAACAAGGGTAGCTACCAACACACTATGCATGTATACACTAGAAACAATTATACGGAAGCAATGTAAACATAAACAAAACAATTAAGGAATCATAACTAGGCTAGCACCAGAGGTGCTTGGCCGCTCATATTAACTAAAACAATCGATTCAATGTTTAACATATTGAAATACATGAATTGAAAGTAAAAGAAATGATAAATTGCTAATGCTTATGGTTAGGGAGTAATTTCTCCCTAAGAGATGGCTCCGTATGCTCCTCGAGATCTGCCTTCAGCCTCTACCCACGTTCTATGCTTTTGTGTGTGGAGTGATTGATGATAAATGCAGAATTTTGGGCGGTATTTATAGGCCAGATCTGGTTGGCGTAACTTAAGTTGAGAGTTACGCCGTAACATCCATTTCTTCGTATTTTGCTCTGGAAAAGCTGGTTACAGCGAAACATCAGGAATGAGTTACGCGTATCTTCAATAAATCATGGTTATGCCGTATTTGTGGAATGAGTTAGGGCGTAGCTTGCAGCGGCGCGAAACATCATTTGACCTAATTAGTTACGGCGTAATACTAGGAGGTAGTTACGCCGTAATCTTCAGTTTAGTTGGTTTTCTGAGCCACGCTTCTGTTACGGCGTAATGTGAGAGAAGAGTTACGCCGTAATTGCTTCAAAATAGGCATACTATCATATATCTTCAATAAACTCTCCAAATCCGCGTCTCATTAGCTCCAATGCTCGTAAATTACCTGAAAGTGAAATATAGATGAAAATAAGTGTAAATCCATATAAATGATATAAAATATGAGCATTATTGGGAGAAATTGACACTTAATATTCAGGACTATTTGATGTTATCAGATATCCCCCCACTTGAACTCTACTTGCCCTCGAGTAGACCTTATTAAATAGATTCCTAAAAAGATATCTCCCATTACCTGTAAAATATAAGGTTACAAATCCCTTATGCTAGAATAAAACAAAGTCGAACACCTCACGAAATGGGAACAAAACACTCAAATCTCTCAACTATTCTAAGTGTCAATTTCGGAGTGATCACTCAACGCACAGTCATAGCATGTATTCTATCATAAGTTTGGCAGTTTCACAAATCTCCACCACTAGAGTTAAGGACTAAACAATTCTTGAAGGCAATATGGGTAGACACGACAAAGGTTAAGGGTGAGTCGTCATTACTAACATGTCATGGTGAAGTGGACAAAATCAATGATATATGACCAAATCCATGGCCAAGACACCAAAGATTGTTCACTGCATCACCTAGACACGCTTCATGACTAAAGGGTAGGATAAGACATGGGATAAAATTGGTGTAAAATAAAATCAAGCAAATAGTTTAAATCTATAACCAAGTCATCACCACTTACCGTTCATCCAAAGTTCAAGTTTCAAAGCTAAGAAACCGGATCATGATATACCAGGTAGATGTGCCATTAGAGGACGTCATGATGGGCACATTACCTTTTTCTCCAACTGTTGGCGCAATTACCAACTCCAATCTTCAAATGTGACCGAGGTGGCCTCTTCGATACTAAATCTATAATGAGCTCATAAACATACTGCTTATAACTTCGCACTTTATAATCAACAATTAACTATAACTATTTTTTTTACACATAACAACTAAACATAACATCCCCCCACTTGAGATGAACAATATAAGAATTGGGGGTCTTCAATGATCTTTAAGAATATGTCGTCGACGAAAGCGTGATTCCCGAACCTTTCCACTTGAACCTTGAACTTAGGCAAACAATGACTTCCCAATTACAAATAAAGACTACGGGGTAGGCTAAGGTGTATGGGTGTAACGAAACAATATGTTGGGTGAAAAAAATGAAAGGAATGGCTCAGATGGGTGTATCTAGGGGTATCTTGCACTAAAGGTGAGTGCAACAAAGGGTTTAACATGGGGGTTGAGAAGTCGATGTGACTAATCGATACACATACAATGATAGGCTATTTGGGTGATAATCCTATAATATTGCCTTCTTACACTGAAAAGTCCAAATACATCGAGTTAACTCAACCTACCTCGTCTATGGTCTCGAAATGATGTAAAGTCCAAGTTCTAAAGTTTACAAGCTACCGGCACACTCATAATTTGGTGGAATTGGGGTAAAAATTTGGAAACGGATAAGGTTAATCTCACCATATAATATCAAGGGTCATAATGTGCTCTGCTAAGGTCTAATCTAGTTAGGTTAAGAAAAACATGTCAAAATTTTAAAAATGGCATAATTTTTCAAAATAAATTAGAAAAACGAGGGAAAAATAAAGTTCAAGAGATAATTCTACTCTCGTCCCCCCACTTGAAATGTACAAAGTCCCTTTTGTACTAAACTTTAAATAAAGGTGAATAGAAAAGTAGAATTAGAGCGAGAACTTCCCTGAAATTTGCTCCAAAAAGAAAGAAGGCTCATGAAATGAATCGTGCCTTCGCATAAGCATCCACGAGCAAACTTCGATCCCTGAAATCATACTACCAACAAGCAAAATTCTAAAAAAAAGAAAAATGAAAAATGAAAAGAAACCTAACTCACTTTCGTAGGAATCACGGTTGCATTTAGCATATACAACAAGCCTTTTAAACCACTTGGTGTCCCAAGTGGACGAGTGTAGTCTCGTGAGGGCTTACACAGAACATACCCACAAAGTTCATTTAAAAAATAATACAAGGTTATTGTATTTAAAAAGAAATAATTGTTACAAAGGATAGTTACGTCGTAACTCCTATAAAGAGTTACGTCGTAATTAATGCAAAACCTGTGTCACAATTCTCAAATTCCGGTCATTTCTTAAATTAAATATGCATCATATTAATTCATTCATGGCATTTCATTTCACATTTAACGCGTAATTTTATATTTAATAAACGTTATCGCATGAGTTTTTATTTTAAATATTTAATCCGTTACTTTCAAAAAAATGATCCCGATATATTTTTAAACTTACATTTAGTCTATAAAAACTATATTTTTAGTTTTTCTAGTGTTTCTAATTTATTTGGTACATTAATCGTTAAAGTTTAATTATTACGACGTTTTTCTTAAAAATTATACGATAATTATTTTATCACACAAATTTCACAAGGAATGTATTTTTACAATTTTTATTATCTCATTACATTCTATTTTGATCTATTAAAAACTAACTTGTACCAAAAATCTACCATTTACCTTTTACTTATACATTTTATCAATAATTGTTACAAGTATATAATATATACAAGTAAATACATAATAAAAAAAAAAAAATAGATTTGGTGGACAAATTCCCCCAAGAACCGGATGGGAGGGGGGTTGGCATTAATTTGATGGGGAAGTTTTCTTTGATTGTACAAATATACACTCCATATTACACTTTCACTTGACTTCATTTGCAACAATAATTCAAGCAAGTAAAAATCATTTCTCTCCTCTCTTTTGGTTCCTCTAATAACCGGTTACACATCAAGAACACAAGGGATCATCTCCAAAAATTTTATCAAGAGCAAGTGTTTAACAATCTAGTGTATACTCTTTATTAGGTTTTGAAATAAAAACCAAGAGTATTTAGGATTAATCCTTGTTACTTTCACCTCATCACTATCACTTGTAAGCATGTTTTTATCATTTTCAAGTTTCCTTATCATTTTCATATGTTTCTTTTCATTTTTGGAGCTTATATGCATGTTATGTGATTTATACCATTTATTTTATGATTTTAGAGTTATATATACATATTGGTCATCCTATAAATATTCCTATGGTATTTTTTGGTCTTGATGGTGATTAGGAACCCATGACACCCTAAGAAGGTGTATGGTAGGATTAGATTAGCTTTGGAGTTGATTTGAAGGGATTAGAATAGGTTTTGTCCGAGAAAAACTATTTTCGTAAACTATATTTTACGTTCTGTCCTTAAAACGAATTTCTGGAAAAACCCACTGATGGTACGACATTTTGGCCT
>BPTQ01000002.1:231521873-231541638 GCA_019973895.1 Chrysanthemum seticuspe | reverse complement strand
AAAACACCAAAACCTACTGTGATCGCTCAAGCACCTTCTACCCGATTGGCCCCATTAAAAACCCTTTGGGAAAGTTCCTGACTGACACGATCTATTTTTACTCTTCCTTCCCGATCATACCAATTTCTAACCGCTTCTATTTTGTTAGAAATTTTACGATTCCTGACAATTCTTGAAATTTTTAACCTGATTCTTCGTCAATTCGGTACGAGCCGGTAACGAACTGTAATCACTGCTTCTATTCCGGTTTCGATAACTGGTGGGTATGGTTTTCTAGTTCTTAAAAATAAACCCCACAAATCTTGACCCGCGCCTGAAGTTCGCCCTACTCTTAGACTAGTCAACCTAAGTTACACCTCTAACGGTATAGGTGCTTTACTGTTTGTTCGTGAAGATCGGGGTACCGGAACTCAGATTGAATTTCTGAGCATTTATTTCTTTTCACGACTTTGAGAACTATTTTTCGTTGACCGAAAGCTTTGTATATTTCTTATGAGTTTTCTTATTTCACTAAACGTGTTTACTCACCAACTATTTTCATAGTTGACCCGTTTTTCTCTCATGCATTTCAGGTGATCGTTAGTAAGTTTTTCTATCAAGTCTTGCATAAAGAAGTTTTCACTGGTCGCTACAAGTCGTATGTAATAAAACCCAATATTTTGGAATCTAAACTTTGTAATATATTTGCCGATGACGGCTAAACTAGTATTGTAATGGAGTATTATTTCTTTTTAAACTTAATGTTGGTATGTTCTATTATCTTGTGCTTATGTTCCCTTCCGTTACACCTCGTGTTTCCGCCTCCGGCGAGGGTGTGACAACCTGGCAGATGCTACAGGAGTGTAGCTACGGCGTAACCATTGCATAGGATTACGCCATAATTGGTAATGCTTCTGGGAAGAACTACTGCAAAAGGTATGTTACAGCATAACTATAAGAATGAGTTACACCGTAACTTTGGACAGATCAGGTCCCCGTTCAGCATGATGCAGCAATTTTCTCTGTTTTCCTGCAAAAATGGTTAAAAACACAAAAGCCAACAGAAATGGAAATAAAACAAATGAAAGGGATCATTCGGGTCGTCTCCCGAAAGAGCACTTTTCTTTATTTACGAGTCTTTAAGTTAGACTCAAGGCCATGGGGCTAGAAGTGCTTGTTTGTCATTTCGTGGATATGGCAATCTCCACATTGAATCCAACTGATCAGATTCTCATCCCGCTTGAAGTCCGCGCCCAGTTCTAAACACCCCAAATAAAAATTCTTGATCTTTTGGTATGGGTGGTCAATAGCTTTGGCCTTATCTTCGTCACTAATGTCAAGCAATGGCCGAGCATGGCTTAACTGCTTCTTAGTCCAATTTTTAAAGTTCTTAACAGTCCTTAGCATTTTAAAGATTGTTTTATCTTCGCCAATCTTTAACCATACTAGCCCTTCCTTCTCATTTTTATCTAGCACAGTCAGTCCTTGAAAGGGTTTCCCAAAAATTACCCCGGTTAGCCCATCTTCCACGAACTCGCTAGTGTCATCCAAAACCACAAAATCGACCAAAAATGAGTGAGTCCCAACAAAGACATGAATGTTTGTCGGAATCCCCAGGAAATTTTTTCCTCTATATTCTAGTTCTTTTACCATAACTTGGTTGTAGCAGTCCTTTGACATGATGTTTACTGGGGAATTTGTGTCGATGAAGGGATGGAAATCAATGAACCCAATCTTGCATGAAATTTTAAGGTTATAGGGGTTTCTGTGATGGATTCGAGTTCCCATCTCATAAAACTTAGGCTGGTCAGATTGTGAAAAAGTCTCTTCAGAATTGTTGTGCCAATGGACCATATCGACGTCACTAGAGAAATCATCAGCACTGATTCCCAAACCATCTTCTTCTTCAAAGTTGACAAACACATAAAAATCTTTCCCAGAAGCTATCTCGCCAAGATTTGAAGGAATATTCGGGGGATCACTAAGAAACTCTTCCAATGCATCACCAAAATCGCCTATAAGGTCAATCGCGTAAACCTTTTGAGGGATGAACAGAAGTTCATTAGGTCTGAACGTATCAACTTCCTCATTAGCTTCAAGAGTCAGTTTACGAGCAAAGACATCTACTTTTGTATGGGCAGTAGCGAGCATTGGTCTTCCTAAAATGATAGGTATCATGTTGTCTTCGGGAATATCTAGAATAACGAAATCCACCAGGAAGAGGAACTTTTTGATTTTTACCAATACATTTTCAACGATTCCCAAGGGTGATTGCATGGATCGATCGAACATTTCTATTTTCATTTTTGCTGGTTTAAGATCTCCGATACCCATACGCATGAACATTGAACGAGGCATTATGCTTATGCTCGCTCCAAGATCAGCAAGAGCGTTACACATGTTAAGACTCCCGATCAAGCAAGGTAGAGTGAAACAGCCGGGATCTTTCTCCTTTTGCGGCAGTTCATTTCTAAAAATTGTTGAACATTTCTCGTTTAGTTGAATCGTCTCATTGAGATCATTATTTAATTCCTGCAAAACATTGTTAGGGTCAGTCTTAATGGAATTAACTAGAGGGATGTTTACCGGGAGAGCTCCAATATCAAGGAGTAAGAGTTTCTCCTTGCTAATTCTTCGTTTGACGTTCTCCGAGAAGGTAGTTGGCTCTTCAGAAATTGTTTCAACCGTATTGACAGCTTCTCCATCCCGTGCAACAAGGTAATCTGTGATGGCTTTCGAGCATAAGTTCACATTCTTTTCCAAATCCTTTATCCGGTCTTCATGAATCTTAAGAGAAGACATCGTGTTTTCTATGAATTTTCTCATCATGTTTTCAATCCTCTCGTCACGTTCCCTTGATTCCTCAATGTGGTCAAGAATCATCTTTTCCAAGTTGTTTTCCATCTTGGCCCCAAATACACTCTTTACTTTTTCTACCTTACAAGCTTCACTTTCGCTGGCCCTTTCCAGTCTTCGCTTTTCAAAATTACACCGTAATCATATTCTTTCTTGGTTAATGTTTTCATCACCTTATGATCGAAATTATCTTTTGGTCCATACCATGTCTCCATATGCCATTTATACCAATGTTCAGATATCCGTCGAATACACTCCAAAGCTTGGTCGGGAGACATGCTTGGAATAGGTCTAGGAGAATCGAGTAGTTCACGGGTCTCTACATTAATTCCCCTATAGAAGACATAGACACTTTGGTGCTTGTTAAGATCATGAGTAGGGCAGCGGTAAAGTAGTTCATTGTATCTTTCCCATGATTGATACAATGTCTCTTCACTTTCTTGAACGAACTGGTGGATTTTATTGAGAAGTTTAGCCATCTTTGAAGGAGGGCAAAACTGTTGAACGAATTCTCTTTTAATTGGTCTCACGTTTCCTTGCATTCGGCAGGGAGTCTATTATAACATCTTTTTGCAGTCTCTATAAGAGTCATAGGAAAAATTCTTGTCGTAAACGAATAGCTAGGGATATTCCAGACGCTAAAAAGGGATGACAAGTAAAGCACTTCTTCCACATGATTTTTCACATCCTCATTCTCGTCTCCCAAAAACTGCAGCTTGTGTAATTCCCGGATAAATTGGTCCGGAATGGAGAATTTTTCCATACTAGAGTCTTGTGTGAAGGCTCTTTTACAGTTCGCATTGGGTTGCTCCATATACTGCTCCATGGTTATTCCCTCGATATCAACTTTATCAATGACTTCAAGTTCTGCATCAGATTGGTCAGATTCGTAAAATGAGAAAATATTATAAATAGGAATTGGTGAGTAAACTTTTTTCGTCCAAAATTGTTTTTCCGGATCGTCGAATGGGGTAGCCAAAAATGGCTTGGAGCTTCTGGTCTTGAATCCTGACATTATGAAAAAGAAAGAAAATTAAAAATAGACTTAATAAAAAAAAAACCTAATATAACTCCCCGGCAACGGTGCCAAAAACTTGATTCAGGTTTTACTGACCAGGTTTTAATATTTATAATGTCTCGTTATACCTATGGTCTACCCTAATGCACTAACATGCAGTGTACCCGATTGTGTGTAGTGTAGTAAAACTGAGTTCGTCCGAAGAGCTACGTGAGCGGATTCTAATTAAGTCTAGGTATCACAGATTTTAATTGGTTTTTATGATTAATTAACTACAAAAGTAAGGAAATAAAAGAAAGCGAATAAAGGCAAAGGTTGTGATCAATAGAGGAGAAGTTTGCTAACCTAGTTACTTATCCTATCAACTTAAGTTCACATTTAATTACTTCCAATTGCTTCAGGTGGGGGTAAAAGTCGCTAGGACAACATTTGGTCAGTTCGTCCTAACCTATCAGCAAAGGTTTCCACAGGAGATCAAGCTACTACCCTTGAAAGTCCAGTTGTTTTTAGTCCCCTAAGCCAAGTCATTAAGTTCCGCTACATGCAAGATTCATAACAATGAGTGCCCAGGCGCTAGCATCTTAACACACTCATCCCTAACTTCTTAAGTTCATCTAAACGGTAGGTGATCAGTTGGTCAAATCGCACAAGCGAAAAAGGGTCGTCAGTTGGTCAATTCTTACCCTTCCCACTCAGTCTACCTACTTAGGGCCAGTTTTTCATATCTCCTAAGTAACTAGCAACTACCGCCATTCAAAACTACCAAAACAAGGGTAGCTACCAACAAACTATGCATGCATACACTAGAAATAATTATACGGAAGCAATGTAAACATAAACAAAACAATTAAGGAATCATAACTAGGCTAGCACCAGAGGTGCTTAGCCGCTCATATTAACTAAAACAATCGATTCAATGTTTAACATATCGAAATACATGAATTGAAAGTAAAAGAAATGATAAATTGCTAATGCTTATGGTTAGGGAGTGATTTCTCCCTTGGAGATGGCTCCGTATGCTCCTTGAGATCTGCCTTCAGCCTCCTACCCACGTTCTCTGCTTTTGTGTGTGGAGTGATTGATGATAAATGCAGAATTTTGGGCGGTATTTATAGGGCAGATCTGGTTACAGCGTAACTTAAGTTGAGAGTTATGCCGTAACATCCATTTCTTCGTATTTTGCTCTAGAAAAGCTAGTTACGGCGTAACATCGGGAATGAGTTACGTCGTATCTTCAATAAATCATGGTTACGCCGTATTTGTGGAATGAGTTACGGCGTAGCTTGCAGCGGCGCGGAACATCATTTGACCTAATTAGTTACGGTGTGTTAGGTCACTAGTTTTACAACACAAGAAAAATAGAAAGAGATAGAGAAGAGAAGAGAGGCGGATAAATAACACACACACAAACACTACGTATGAATATAATATGGTTATGCGTAGAGAATGAAAGTGAGTGAAATTGAACAACCAACCCTCAAGTGAGGGTTATTACAAGGTATTTATAGGAAGGGGAGCTAGGGCAACACTCCTACTCCCTTCCTTTCCTTAATGGACATGGGCCTAAGCTCATGGGCCTTCTACATAAGCTTAAGCTAATAACAAACATAAAGGCCATAATTAAGCTAACTATTACATATGAATCACTAACACTTGATATAGGTTTAGGAGTTATTCCAACATTCTCCCCCTAAGTGTTGGTGATGAATGACTATGAACGGTTAAGGTGTTGATGTAGTAGTAGCTTTGACGTCTTCAGACATTCTTCTTTCTTGTGAGAAGAATTGCCTTGATTTGAACAATCTCCCCAGTGTAGAGAAATTGTTTTCTTTAAACAGTTCTGCTTTGACGTCACCTTAATCTTTGTTCTTTGTTCTTTTGTGATGAAAGTGATAGTATGTTGTTGTTGTCTGCATCAAGTCTGCCTCAGGTCTGCTTCGCTGCTCCAGTGTCTCCACGTCATTCTTCAACATGCTCACACGCTCTTTGACGTTGGATTTTAGTACTGATGAAGTTCTTTAAGTCTTTAACTTTATAGATTCTTTGGTTTGACGAAGAATCATTCTGACTTTTTTGTTGCTTTTAGATAGAACTTCCATTAGTAATGATGTTGGCATGAGCATGTGAAGAATCTGCATGATCGTTCCGCTCAAGAGCTTCCATAAGAAGAAAACATGAAAAACGGTTAGTAATAAGCGGATACCGGCACTTACAAGTTCGAATTTCGAGAGTGTTAACAGCATAGTGTGAAAACACAACTTTAATTCTCACAAAGGCCATTCCTGAACCAGAGTCCCACAAGTGAGATAACACGATGTACCGAAGTACATCTACAGTTCAGATGAGTCGCTGAGGTACACCGAAGCATCACCTCACGACTGTAGACCGTTTGAGACACACTAAGCGTAATCCACGGGGAGTTACCGAATTGACCTACTGTCAGGGCTGTTTGATGTTGACCCTGGCAGGAGTTTCCATTCAATCACTGAGGATCACAATTGTGAACCTTTCATAAATGTTCTCGACAGATTGCTAAGATCTGTGAAGGACTCGATAACGTACCACTGGTGTTCTTATTGTTGAACATCAAGTGATGAAATGTCAAGTGTACCTAAGAGATCTTTTGATGAATCTCGTGGCTCTAGACTCAATAGTGCGTTTTGGTTTTCCTGAGCGGAGACTAGGGAGAGGGTCTCCTTCTTCAATACCAGCTATCTCTAAGAGAAAGCCGATAGATTATGTAGGGTTCCCTATGAGAATGAAACAAGCTTCTTTTGAGAGAAACTTGAGTGGCTAAGAAGGTTTAGTGCATGCGTCACTGGGTCCATGACGACTTTTAATCTTCAATACCGACGTCACTAAGTGACAACCAGTAGCATATGAATTGAACCTGGTGTCTGCCCTAAGTTGAATAATCTTGAGGGCTATTTCTTTTCACCCTTTTCTTTGCATTTCTTTTTGATTCTTCAACTCCTTCTTTCTCCGATTCTCATTTTCTCCTTTTTCCAATCATACCTAAGGACTTCTAATTCTAACTATTAGTAGTGTCCTTGGGTAGATCCCTCCGGCTCTGGCGGATCATAGGACGGTTATTCCTAACCTTAGTCACCTTATAACTCCATGACTAACCTATGTTGCCATAAAACCATTTATATGAGAATCTCTCAAAGTGTTTGTGAATGAAAAACATTTTAGTACCACTGTTGAGAGATAAATATTTTGCATAAATACTCCCCCTCCACATGTGCTTAAGAGTTTTTACATAAATCTGCACAGTGAGGAAAGAGCGCGCACCTTTTGAATTGATCAACTTAAGATAGACAATCCCCCACGAGACACGGTTACGTTGCATAGTTAAAGAGTTACATTGTCAGCTTTTAGGTGACAACTAGCTACATCCCCCTCAACTAGTGATATAAACGGTTGAGGTTTTGAAAATCATAAGGGGAAGTACTTGTTCTTTTGAGCAAAACCTTGAAAAGTGAAAGGTTTGATAGGTTTCACTCAAAAGTAAGAAGCTTTCGCTCCTTTTATAAGGATTGTGGCACTGAAGCGTACCACAGGGTCCTTTCATTAAAAGAACGGGTTGTACACTATTATGTGTGCACAAGCCATAGTCATAATAAATCACACATCCAAATGTATATGAAATAGAAGCAGTTCAAGGGGTACCAGGAAGTCCATCAATGTTTCCAGGAATGCGAACTGGGCGTTGATAGCAGCGAGAGCAATCCTGGGTCGACCGCCTACAAAGCTCTCCAGTGTTCTGAACTGATCCCTTCGATACAACCTTTCATCAATCTTTCTGATGATTCTCCTCACATCCCGTCTTTCCTTAGAATTCCATCGCTTTTGTGACCCAATTCCTTTATGAATATCCTTTAACCTATAAGCCAATCCGTCCCTAACCTTCTTCAATGTGTGATCCCCAAACTTGTGAAGATCTCTATAAGCCATCAAGCAGTTGTGTTGTGTTTCACTAAGGTAAACCACTCAAAATGGTTGGCTGATGAGTGTGTATAGTGAAAGCTGGTTGATGTCGGGAAGATCTAGCTGAGGTGGAGTGAAGTTGACACGGGTCTGATATGATTCAACTGCGAGCTAGAGATCTTCTACACGTTCTTTGATGACTATGCGTCTGATGAAGATAAGCAAGGACTTGATGAATTCACGTTGTACTTCAGTCGAGAATTGTCTCATGCGACCCTGTACTTTGGCAAGGTACATGTCTTCAATGTCATTGATAGACAAATTCTCAAAGTCCGCTTCAGAGAATGCATAATCCCTTTCGTCTTGCCTTTTGACCACAATATTCTTGAGAAAAGTGTAGTCCCATTTGGACAAAAGATCAACATGTTTAATAGCAACGATTCCTTTAGTAATGAACACTTCATGTTGAGACTTCTGAACCTGGCAGCTTCTGTAGTAGATTCTTCGGTGTTCCGGCCAATGGTGAATCCCATACAGTGCATCACGGTCATACTCTTCCACATTGTTGGAGAACATATGGTTAGCTCTTTCCTCGATGGCTATGCAGTTAGAGTATATGGCTGCCGGGAATGGAAGTGTTAGAGATGTAGCGTATTTCCTTGAACCATCACCACCGTGTAGAAGAAATTCCAAGTCTTTGTTGAATAAATATAGGAATGGAATCCTAGGCTGATCTGGTTGTCCAATTGTTGGTAGAGGTTTAGACCAGTCGGTGTAATATGGAGGGTTGTCCCATTTGGTGAAGTCGATGTTTGCTTCTGGGTTGAGCCAATCCATTTTGTTAGACATGGCTCGTGCTATATTATCAAGGTGATACTCAACTTTAATAGCACTTTCCGAGCTGTCTTTAAGAAGTTGAAATGCTTCATTCTTGATTCGCTTCAACTCGGATTTCGTCATCTTCTTTACACTGAATTTTTCTTGCAGTAGTTTCGCATGCTCCAATGTACTACATTCTGTAACCTCTTGACCTTCAGATGGGTAGGGAGTGGAATCAAAAAGCTTCGAGAACCATTCAAATTCAGTATCATCCTCGTCTAGCCATGATAAGACGTCAGTCATAGGCGCCTTCTTCTTCTTTTTCTTAGGCCTAGATGAAGATTCTGGTTTCTTAACTTTGTCAGGAGAGATGGGTTGTTGTTGGGGCTCAGGGATTTCCTCATCGTCACCACCCGTATACTCAAAGTGATCACCAGTTTTCTGAGTCTGGGGTGGTAACTCAGAATCCTGAGGTTTTTCAGTAGAAGAGCGAGGAGGAGATCGTCTTGGTGGTGAGGTCCTTCGGGGTGGAGGCGGCATTGAGGAAGATTCACCAGACTTCTTTGGACGTTTAGGTGCAGAATCCTTGTCCTTATCATCGTCATCTCTTGGTCGTTTTGGTTGACTTGCTGATTCTTTGCATGAAGATTTGAGTTGATAGTCTAATAGAGTCTCAAAAAACTTAGCTTCATCCGAAGTGAAGGTTCCAGCTCTTTTTGACATTTTCATCACTAATTTAGTAATCAATTCAGCTTCAAAGTAATCAGATTCTTTGGCCATTGTATGTTTGACCAATGTAACGATGTTTGGAGTAAGTAGTTTGGAATATAACTCCCTTGTCACTTTAGGAATTATGTCTAGAAGAAATTTGTGAGTGTCTTCTCTTGCCATCTTCTCCAATTCCTTTTGGAAATCTCCACTGATAAACTTCTGGACGTGTTCCCTTTCAGCTTGCATCTTTTCATTCTCGTCATGAAGATACTGTATCTGATCAGCGAGAAAATTCAGCTTCCTGTAAAGCACGTCTTTCTTTCTGACCTGTTTGACAGATTTAACGATTCGTGTCTTAGCTTGAGAGATCCAAGATGCAGTTGGCTTCTTCACTGATTTGGATGATGATTTGGTTGATCTTTTTGATGGTGGTGGTGAAGAGTGAGAAGATGAATCTGATGATGACGAGATGTGGGGAGACTCTGGGTCCTTTGGTGGCTCAGAAGTTTTCTCCTTGGAACGGACGGGACTGTCTAGAAGAAAACGATCATAATCGTCCGTTTCATCAATCTTTGTATCATCAGAATTTGTTTTCTCAGTCTTTTCCGTTTCTGGTTCTTCAATGTCATACTCAATAGTATCTTCCATGCGCGTCTGTTGTTGCTCCAAAGTGGTGGCACCAGATCCCTTATCGGGTTGATTAACCGCATCAGGATTTGGTGTAGGTAGAACTCCACCACTTGACCCTCCGGGGCCACCCATTTGATCCTTTGCAAACTCTTTCGCAACGTGTTGGAGTCTAACGAATTTGAACTTCTTTCTGTACTCAGTGTCCAGAGGCTCTTCATCTGAATCTTCTTCTTCTTGTTCAACTACTGGAGTCTTTCCTTTACCTTTATCTGCCGGTGGACTGGGAGGTTTCGGTACTGATGGAGTGTCATCCTTTGCAGTTTCAGAGTAGGTAATCTCTTCATCTGATTCAGTACCCTCAGATTCCTCGTCCGTTAGCTTTCTTTGCGGTTCAGACTTGGGAATAGGAATAGGAACAGCTTCTTGAGAAGGAACTCTCTTTTTGCTTGGAGGTTTCCTCTTCGGGAACTTTCGTTGACTCTCAGTGCTTGCGGCACTGCCTGCACTCCCTCGTCTGGTTTTCCTGGTAGGTGTGCCAGAAGATTTTTCATCTAGAAAACCAACTTTGTTCTCTTGCACAGCTTTCAGATACCTTTTGTAAGAGTTGAGCTTTTTGAGTTTATCTGAGAGAAGGTGGTCTGGCAACACAGCACCTTGTTTCTTTGTTGTTGACTCTTTAAATCTGACTGTTAGAGTCGGTTCAGACAACATGTCATGATTATCAGGGTCATTGATTCTCTTGGGGATATCTGGGTTATATCCAAGTGCTCTTTGGATCAACAATTTTGTATATCTGATATAAGGAATCTTTGAGCCAAGCTTTTTGAGGAATGTCATCATGTCATCCCATATCAGAGCTTCAATTTCGATGTGTTTCATGTTGATCAGAGCCCAAAAGATTTGCAGTTCCACGAGCTTGGGATGCTCATAGCCGCTGTCACGACAAGAAACAGATTTTGTGATGATGATATAAAGGGTTCTCCAAGGCTGAGGAATATTCTTGAGATCCACGTGTGAATGCTTATTGATTACTCCTGAAGCTTCGTCGTACCCAATATCAATCGAGAATTCAGTTGGTATGATGTCAGGAATGAGGAGAACAGCCCTTAAGTCTGCAGGAGTGATGGTGATTTGTTTGTGATTGAGCGTCACCGTCACAACATTTTGACCTTTGACCATCTGCATTGTATTCCAGAATTGCTGTATGTAGATCTCCGGAACAGTGGCAGAATTGGTGAGCATGTTCTGATAAGGATGGTTCTTAAGAATATCCACTGCAATGAGACAAGAAGATTCCGAGCAGGTGAGAGTTTCAAAGTCGACACGAAGATTATTCTTTCCAATCTTCATTGGATAGCCATGAGGGAAGATATCAGCAATGGTGAGAATATTTGGTGCATCCACATTCATTTGAGCTTCCATGTCGTGATCTGAAACACATTTAGCCAAAAGAACCAACATATCGAAAGACATAATGTTAGTCAACAGATGGTTTTATTGTCTAATTATTGAATGTGCAATGTCAATTATTGTTACGAGTCCAAAATCACTTGTTTGTTCAATAGTCCAATGACGTCGAGAAAAGTTTCGTGAGTTAGTTAACTTTAAGTTTTAAAGTTTATGTTATCACTTATTTTTCACAACATATTAAACGTTTAAGCTTATTAGTGACATTTATTGGTTTCGTGACGTTATGATTTGTTTATTTACAAGTTTGCAAGCGTAAAAATTCACAATGAAGGTTTGATCAAGGCTTAGGCGTAGAAATGGTAGCTTATGCGTAAACAGGAGTTATACACGTAAACACAAGCTTATGCATAGGATCCTGACTTTCGCGTAAGAAATATTACGCGTAGGACCAGGGGACCTTATGCGTAAAGCTTACGCGTAGGCGTATATAAAACCTTACGCATAAGGCTTACTCGTAAGAGTAGACCTTATGCGTAGAGGTCACTGTTTACGCATATCCTTCACAGGATACGCGTAGTCCCTTTGTAGAACCTTACGCGTAAACGCTACACGTAAGATTTCTCTTACGCATAACATGCTACGCGTAAGGTGATCCTTATGCGTAGATGGTTAACAACCTTGATTCTGATTTTTACAAGTAGCAAACCTGAAATAAATTCATCACAGCATCAATATTAACATCCTCATTCATTGTACAACAGATTTACTCACAAACACTTAATCAAATAATTATGCGTAAATAACCTTATGCGTAAACTAAAACCCTAAAGTTTATGAGTTACGCGTAAGAAATCTAGCCATGGAAATTGCACCAAAGTTTTTCTGGTAGTTCTAAGAAGTCATGTGATTGATATAACCAAGTATTAACATCCAATTCGCAGTGAATCAAAAATACCCAAATCTCAAGAACATTAAACCCTAATCTCTAATTCTCAATCAATTAGTGTTTCTGGGTTGTTTTAAAGCCTAGATATCATCAATTCACCATGATAACAACATCACACAACTATCTTTTTGACCAAAAACATTCATATTTGAAAATACCCAAACCCACGCATAAACCCTAGTTTTTCAAATTCAATCAATACGTGATTCTGGGTGCGTTTTGAGTAGAAAAGTGGTATTAGTGATGTTAAAGAAACGTTTTGACACTATCCTTTTAACCTCATACTCACAAACATGATCATGTGTTCTTACACATATGCGTAGAACACAAGATCAACCATATACGTAAATTTAACCGTTGGATTCGTTTGAAAATCAAAACCAATGTTCAAAAAACGTGTTACAAACATAAAATCACTTACAGATTGATGATCAAAACTTCGGATTTGTTGAACGATTAATAGGCGTAGGATTAGTTTGGTGTTTGTAATAAATGTGAAGTGGTGAAGTTAGGTGGGGGAGTTTTATTAAAATAACTTTAAGCTTTTGGCAGTTTTAGTCCCTCCACCTTTTCCATTTTCATCCAAAGCCTTTTAACTTCTATTTTGGTTACCAAACGAAGAATACATGGAAATAACTTTGACGACACTCCCCCTCGACTTAAGAAATAATGAAAGGTTATAAATTTTAGTCCGAGGAGTGTCAGAAACCAGAAATGTGACCACCAATATTAAAGAAACAACCGGGAAAAGGTAACATGCAAGTACACGGTTATTTTGAAACAGTTAAGAATTAATTTTCTCCCCCTCAACACTTGATCGAAAAAATAATGAATTTTGAAAGATTTGAGTGTTGACGGAAGAAATGTACTTGCCATGTTTGAAGAAATATAGATAGAAGAATATTTTTGTTGTTTTATCTGATTTTCTATTTTTGTATTTTGTTTTTGAAAAATTATTTACAAAAGAGATTTTGGTGTTTGACTGGTTTTTAAGACTGTTTTAAGAGTTCATCCAGTTCCTCTTGAGTCAAACACCGCATACCAATCCGGTGGACCAACTCATTAAACCTAGCGGGAGGCAAGGCTTTGGTGAGTAGATCTGCCAATTGGTATTCTGTACCCACGAAGTATAATTCAACTGTACCCTGTTCCACGTGGTCCTTGATGAAATGATATCGAAGATCGATGTGCTTTGATTTCGAATGCTGAACTGAGTTGCACGAGATTGCAATAGCACTCCGATTGTCGCAGTACATCGGGATTCTGTCAAATACGTAACCATAGTCTTTGAGTTGTGTTCTCATCCAAATGACTTGAGCACAACATACCGATATGGCTACATATTCTGCTTCGGTTGATGACAGCGATGTACAATCCTGCTTCTTCGATTGCCATGACACCAGTTTATCACCAAGAAATTGTAGAGCTCCTGAAGTACTTTTACGTGAATCTAAGCATCCTGCGTGGTCAGCGTCTGAAAAAGCTATTAGTTCAAAACCAGAATCCTTCGAATACCAGATTCCCAAATTAATGGTTCCTTTGATGTATCGGAGGATTCTTTTAGCCTCAGAGAGGTGTGTTTCAGTTGGTCTCGACTGATAACGGGAGCATACATAAAAGGCAAAGACAATGTCAGGTCTGCTAGCTGTTAGATACATGAGAGACCCAATAATACTTCGGTATTTTGTAGGGTCCACCAATTTCCCATGTAAATCAGCGTCTAGCTTCTTGGTATGAGCCATTGGTGTGGCGTAGGTGTCACAATTTTTCATTCCAAATTTGTTTAACAATTCAAGGGCATATTTGGACTGACTCAAGAAAATACCACAGGGTGATTGATGAACTTGTAATCCTAGAAAGAACATAAGTTCACCCATCATGGACATTTCAAAAAATTTCTTCATTAGTTTTGAAAAAGCGATTGAGTACTTTTTATGTGTAGACCCAAAAATGATGTCATCCACGTAAATTTGAACAATTAAGATATGTACCCCGTGATATTGTATGAAAAGAGTATGGTCGACCGAACCTTTGGTGAAATTATTGGCAATGAGGAAAGATGATAGCTTATCGTACCATGCCCGAGGAGCTTGTTTGAGACCATACAGAGCTTTGTTCAGTTTGTAGACATGGTTCGGGAACTCAGGATCGACGAATCCTTCTGGTTGGCTGACATAAACCGTTTCTTTCAGTTGTCCATTTAGAAACGCAGTTTTGACATCCATCTGAAAGACAACGCGAGAAATATCCGAACAGCCTCAAGACGAGTAACCGGAGCAAATGATTCTTCAAAGTCAATACCCTCCTCCTGTCGATAACCCTTAGCCACCAGACGTGACTTGTTTCTGATGACATTCCCTTCAGCATCCAATTTGTTCTTCCAAATCCATTTTAGACCAATGACGTAGACCTCTGATGGTCTTTCAACCAGTTCCCATACTTCAAGACGCTTGAATTGGTTTAGTTCTTCTTGCATGGATTCAATCCAGTTGTCTTTTGTCATTGCATCTTTAATGTTTTTAGGCTCAGATTGGCAGACAGTGAGTGCATAAATGCAATGTTCACCATCTGTGTGAAGACGTTGTCTCGTAACGACTGGTTGATTCGGGTTGCCAATAATAGTTTCCAGAGGATGGTCTTTTGTCCATCGATGTGTAGAGGGTTGATGTTGGTATACGTTGTGCAAATTTTGAGGATTCAAATGGCTTGTTGAAGATTCCGCGACATCTGGTGTAGCAGTCTCATTGGCAAACGGGTTAAAGAACGCATTTGGATCTAAATTTTCAGGTGGGGGTACTTCAATAAGAACATCATCAGCCTGTTCATCATTGTTGGAAGCGGTTTGTTCAACTGTTGTGTTGGAGTCAACTGGTGGTGCTTCTTCAACAGTAGTTGTTGTAGGAGGTGTATCAGGTATAAGAATAGTATCAGGTTGAGCAGCGGAAACAGCGGATACACCTGGAGCACGTTCATCAATATCGTCACTGAACAGCGGAGCAAAGAGTCTTTCCATTTGTTGACGAGTAAGCTGGGGGCTTTGTTCAGCTGATGATGGGGTTTGGGGGAAGTTTAAGCGGTTGTGACCGGGTTCCAAGCTGTTATACTCAGAAGCCATTTCCGTAAGTTCATCAAAATGAGCATTAATCGTTTCCATAACCTCCTTTGTTCGACGATTCCAGATTCGGAAACCTTTAGAATTATCACAATATCCAATAAAGACTCCAATGTCAGCTTTGGCTTTGAGCTTTCCAAAGTCATCACGATCATTATTCGGATAGCAAAGAGATCCAAATACATGAAAGTGTTTGAGATTCGGTTTTCTGTTGTGGACAAGCTCGAAAGGCGTTTTGTTGTGACGTTTTGTAATCATAGAACGGTTTTGAGTATAGCATGCAGTAGATACAGCTTCTGCCCACAAGTAATCTGGGAGTTTAGCATTAATTAACATTGTTCTTGCAGCTTCCACTAACGTTTGGTTTCGTCTTTCAACAACTCCGTTTTGTTCTGGTGTACGTGCAATAGATGTTTGATGTTGAATTCCCACTTTCTCATAAAATTCACGAAGAGTTTTGTTAACAAATTCAGTTCCTTTGTCTATTCTGATTTGTTTGACGGTGTTACGGAGCTGAACCTGTATTTTTGTGAGAAAGGTGATAATCATCTGTGGAGCTTGGTCTTTGCTTCGAAGAAAGTAGACCCAAGTCCAGCATGAATAGTCATCAACAATTACTAAGATGTAGCGTTTGCCATTAATCGTTTGCATGCGCATCGGGCCACACAAATCCATGTGAAGAAGATGAAGCACATGCTGAGAGTTGTGTTCCACCTTTGAAGGAAAATGAGCACGAGTGCTTTTCCCTTATTCACAAGCTGAGCAAAGGTGATCTTTAGAGTACCGGAATCGTGGGAGTCCTTCAACTAGTTTGTGTCGAGCAAGATTGGTTATAGTTTGAAAGTTTAAATGTGAGAGACGACGGTGCCATAGCCAGGATTTTGTTGATGTTGCCTTTGAAAGTAAGCAGATGGGAGATGAAGCAACCATGTCTTGCATAGAGATAGTGTAAAGACTAGAATTACGCGAGCCAATCATAAGGTCGTTTCCTTGAAGATCACGAATGAAACAAGATTTCTCCCTGAAAGCAACCTCCAAATCTCCATCACAGAACTTACCTACTGAAAACAGATTGTGACCGAGGCCTTCCACATAATAAACCCTGCTAATTTTGATGTTCCCATTGATATAGTCTCCGTAGCCCATGATAGCTGCGAAGTGATCATTCCCGAATCTGACAGTGCCAATGAACTTTACAATAAAGTTTGATAACAGTTTAAGATTGCCTGTCATGTGTCAGGAACATCCGCTATCAACAATCCAGATAATGATCTATATCACCTGCATTACACACAGACGACATAGATGGAATAGAAGTAGATGTGGAACCCGAAATGTTAGAGGGTTCCGGAGCAGTTATAGTAGACATACACACATCAATAACTTTAGGCATCCATTTAAATCCTAGTATGTTATATATCCATTTCTGCCATCTCCAACTAGTATTTGCTTTAGTCTTAGTGAATGCACTAGGTGGTACTACATTCCTAGGAGGTGAAACTGGAGCTACAGGGACAGCAATGCGTTTCCTAGAATCTAAAGAGGGCGGTTTACCAAGCACAGACTTAGAAGGATTAGTGGGCCTAGAGGTATTCCGATTCTTAGGATTTCGTAAATGAGAGATGATAGATTTAGCAACACATTTGTCATGACATTCAGAATTCATACTTTTACGACAAATAACACAAGGTGCATCAGACTGAATATCAAAAGTACTTAAAGGTTTAGCATTCGTTACACCACTATTTCTATTATATTTGCCAGACGCAATATTTATAGTGGAAGCAACGTGAGTCTTATTCATAGTCCTAGGGTGTTCTTCTACTTCAGCATTCTTTATTGTTTTTTTCTTAGGTCGCAACTTCCTATTCTTCCTTGTATTGCTCCTAGGCTGTGAAGTGAGGACATTTGGGAAAGAGGCAACTATTCCTGTTTTAGTAGAAGGAAGCGCGTTAGCAACTTGTGATTTGGCAGTAGGGATTCTAGGTTCACGATTACTAAGTGTTACTGGTGCTATTCTCTTAATCACGGTAGGCAGAAGTTGTTCATACTTTCCTAACATTTCTCTTAACTTAAAGATAGTGTGCACCAATTCTTGATTTTCAGAACGAAGATTTCCCGAAAAATTCATGACTTCCTTAGTGTGTGCAAGAAAATGATCAAGCTCGTTTGTTGCTTCATCACGAGTCTTTTTAAGTAAATCAAATATGACACCATATTCCTGTTTAACTTTTACAAGTTCTTGTTCATATTTTGAGATTTGACATTTCAAAAACACGTTTTGATCATCCAGTTGCTCAAATTTTGGATTAAACGTTTTGGATTGCAACTGGTGGATTTTGTTTTGCAAAGCAAGTTCACGATTTTGACAATCTTTTTGACACCATTGAAGACGACGTTTTGCATTTGAAAGCTCGTTAATCAATTGTTCATTTTCAGCTTTTAAAGACTCGATCTGATGCACATTATCAGAATACTCAACAGTTACCACAGAATCAACAGTATCAGCAGAGATATAATCAGATGCATATGACAAAGAATTCAATAACACAGCATTATGGACATCAGCACAGATAACATCTTCCAAGAGTCGATCAACATCTTTTCTCAACATTTTCTTTTTACGTTTAGTATTAGAAATAGATGTTTCTGTTTTCTCGAAAACGACCTTCATCAATCCAAGTTCCTTATGAAAGTCCCGTTCCCAAGACAATGCACAATGTTTCAAGTTTTTAACATTTGGTAAAAGATTTTTCTGAAAAATGTCTCTTTGTTCTCGCGCCAGAGGCGATTGAAAATGTTGAACTTTGATTTCAGAATGATATTCTATCTCATGTTGTAAAGTTTTGAGGTCAGCCATGAAAAGGTCAAAATATCTAAGAATTTTGCGATTTTCAGGTTTTGAGTTTACTTCACTGATGGAAGGTAAAGGACCATAAGTTTGTGCATAATCTGGTTTGGGATTAACATTAGAATACTCAGACTTTTTATGATAATCCTTGGTGAGTTAGAAGAATCCGTTGGTGTGACGAAAGTGACCGCTTTTGAATAGTTAAAAGGTTTGTTGTAAACAACAGTTTCTAATTTTGATCGACTCTCGTCTTCTGCATCTAATTCCTCTTGACGATGATATTCAATAACACTCATAACAGAATTATCAATCTTATATTCTGCACTGGAAACTTCAGAATTTGGTTCGAATGCTTTGGTTGAAAGCTTAGGTTTGTAATCAGCAAGATTCGGTCCATAGCCATTTGGATTGGGTTTTAAAGTAAACTTTTCAATAGATGTGACCGACTCACCATGTTTGTAAACAACAGTTTTAAACTCTTTAAGTTTGTTTTGCAAGCCGATAATTTCTTCAAGATGATCATCTATTCTGTAAGATATAACTTTCACATACACATCAAACCATAACACAAAGTAGCATATAGATGGAATTCTAGAGAGAGAAAGTTAGAGGTTTAGGGAACTTAGTGAGAGAAAGTGAAAGATATTATTATGAGCTCCAACTCTCTACCTTAGGAGGTAGAGAGTATTTATAGTCTTACACAAATCGCCACACTTTGGGCTGTGGATCAGGCATACAGTGGGTAAAGACCCGTCCGTCCTCCACGGTGTTACTTAACTAAATTACTACTTAACTTAAAAGAACTACGACTACGAGCTTTCTAACGATTACATATACTTGAGGTGACCGACTCTTTAATACTGGGAATTTCTAATTCCTAACAATCTCCCCCTAAGGGAGGTCACCTCAATAATGTACCAAAATTACATTGAATACAAATAGATATAACATTTAACAATTGATCTTGCATTCTTGATGTAGTCCTTTGCTCCTAAGCTCGTAGTCAATGATTCTTCACAATGCATGTTTGGTTATTCCAAGTGGAGGTCTTTTACTGATCCACGTGATGATAATATTGAGCCATCATTTGAGATCATCAGCTATCAACAATCTCTGAGACATCCATTGTGGTGTTTGTGACTTTGAGACCGACATGCTCACATTCTGGATCATGATCTCTTCTTATCAGAGTAGCGGAAGCTTTAGTTGATTCATGATATTGGCAGCAGCGTAGCAGAAGCATGGAGTGAAAATATCAGAGACATTGATGCACTAATCATGATTTCTTTTTGAGATGAATGTGTTAAGTGAGCATGCGGCTATGGATTGACCGCTTCATTCTGATCAGCTGCAAACGTCGGGCGTACCTGCATACAACAGTTAGCAACAAATCGCACGAAAGTGTCTTTGATCACTTTCGATGAATTGAGGTACACGGCCCACGGTTCCCCGTTGATCAGTACAAGTACTGCCTGTGATCATGTAGGATTCCTAAGAATCTCC